>OW388300.1:75050684-75650684 GCA_936450465.1 Gibbula magus
GTGTGATGAGGGGTTGAGGGTTGCGAGGGGAGGTGGTGTGATGAGGGGTTGAGGGTGAGAGAGGAGGTGGTGTGATGAGGGGTTGAGGGGTGAGAGGGGAGGTGGTGTGATTAGGGGTTGAGGGGTGAGAGGGGAGGTGGTGTGATGAGGGGTTGAGGGGTTGCGAGGGGAGGTGGTGTGATGAGGGGGATTAGGGGTTGAGGGGTGAGAGGGGGGGGGGGGGGTGTGATGAGGGGTTGAGGGGTTAAAAGGGGAGGTGGTGTGATGAGGGGTTGAGGGGTTGCGAGGGGAGGTGGTGTGATGAGGGGTTGAGGGGTGAGAGGGGAGGTGGTGTGATGAGGGGTTGAGGGGGTGAGAGGGGAGGTGGTGTGATTAGGGGTTGAGGGGTGAGAGGGAGGTGGTGTGATGAGGGGTTGAGGGGGGGTGAGAGGGGAGGTGGTGTGATGAGGGGTTGAGGGGTGAGAGGGGAGGTGGTGTGATGAGGGGTTGAGGGTTGCGAGGGGAGGTGGTGTGATGAGGGGTTGAGGGTGAGAGAGGAGGTGGTGTGATGAGGGGTTGAGGGGTGAGAGGGGAGGTGGTGTGATTAGGGGTTGAGGGGTGAGAGGGGAGGTGGTGTGATGAGGGGTTGAGGGGTTGCGAGGGGAGGTGGTGTGATGAGGGGATTAGGGGTTGAGGGGTGAGAGGGGGGGGGGGGGGGGGGTGTGATGAGGGGTTGAGGGGTTAAAAGGGGAGGTGGTGTGATGAGGGGTTGAGGGGTTGCGAGGGGAGGTGGTGTGATGAGGGGTTGAGGGGTGAGAGGGGAGGTGGTGTGATGAGGGGTTGAGGGGTGAGAGGGGAGGTGGTGTGATGAGGGGTTGAGGGGTTGCGAGGGGAGGTGGTGTGATGAGGGGTTGAGGGTGAGAGAGGAGGTGGTGTGATGAGGGGTTGAGGGGTGAGAGGGGAGGTGGTGTGATTAGGGGTTGAGGGGTGAGAGGGGAGGTGGTGTGATGAGGGGTTGAGGGTGAGAGAGGAGGTGGTGTGATGAGGGGTTGAGGGGTGAGAGGGGAGGTGGTGTGATTAGGGGTTGAGGGGTGAGAGGGGAGGTGGTGTGATGAGGGGTTGAGGGGTTGCGAGGGGAGGTGGTGTGATGAGGGGATTAGGGGTTGAGGGGTGAGAGGGGGGGGGGGGGGGGTGTGATGAGGGGTTGAGGGGTTAAAAGGGGAGGTGGTGTGATGAGGGGTTGAGGGGTGAGAGGGGAGGTGGTGTGATGAGGGGTTGAGGGGTGAGAGGGGAGGTGGTGTGATGAGGGGTTGAGGGTTGCGAGGGGAGGTGGTGTGATGAGGGGTTGAGGGGTGAGAGGGGAGGTGGTGTGATGATGGGTTGAAGGGTGAGAGGGGAGGTGGTGTGATGAGGGGTTGAGGGGTGAGAGGGGAGGTGGTGTGATGAGGGGTTGAGGGGTGAGAGGGGAGGTGGTGTGATGAGGGGTTGAGGGGTGAGAGGGGAGGTGGTGTGATGAGGGGTTGAGGGGTGAGAGGGGAGGTGGTGTGATGAGGGGTTGAGGGGTGAGAGGGGAGGTGGTGTGATGAGGGGTTGAGGGGTTGCGAGGGGAGGTGGTGTGATGAGGGGTTGAGGGGTGAGAGGGGAGGTGGTGTGATGAGGGGTTGAGGGGTGAGAGGGGAGGTGGTGTGATTAGGGGTTGAGGGGTGAGAGGGGAGGTGGTGTGATGAGGGGTTGAGGGGTGAGAGGGGAGGTGGTGGGATGAGGGGTTGAGGGGTGAGAGGGGAGGTGGTGTGATGAGGGGTTGAGGGTTGCGAGGGGAGGTGGTGTGATGAGGGGTTGAGGGTGAGAGAGGAGGTGGTGTGATGAGGGGTTGAGGGGTGAGAGGGGAGGTGGTGTGATTAGGGGTTGAGGGGTGAGAGGGGAGGTGGTGTGATGAGGGGTTGAGGGGTTGCGAGGGGAGGTGGTGTGATGAGGGGATTAGGGGTTGAGAGGTGAGAGGGGGGGGGGGGGGGGGGTGTGATGAGGGGTTGAGGGGTGAGAGGGGAGGTGGTGTGATGAGGGGTTGAGGGGTTGCGAGGGGAGGTGGTGTGATGAGGGGTTGAGGGGTGAGAGGGGAGGTGGTGTGATGAGGGGTTGAGGGGTGAGAGGGGAGGTGGTGTGATGAGGGGTTGAGGGTTGCGAGGGGAGGTGGTGTGATGAGGGGTTGAGGGTGAGAGAGGAGGTGGTGTGATGAGGGGTTGAGGGGTGAGAGGGGAGGTGGTGTGATTAGGGGTTGAGGGGTGAGAGGGTAGGTGGTGTGATGAGGGGTTGAGGGTGAGAGAGGAGGTGGTGTGATGAGGGGTTGAGGGGTGAGAGGGGAGGTGGTGTGATTAGGGGTTGAGGGGTGAGAGGGGAGGTGGTGTGATGAGGGGTTGAGGGGTTGCGAGGGGAGGTGGTGTGATGAGGGGATTAGGGGTTGAGGGGTGAGAGGGGGGGGGGGGGGTGTGATGAGGGGTTGAGGGGTTAAAAGGGGAGGTGGTGTGATGAGGGGTTGAGGGGTGAGAGGGGAGGTGGTGTGATGAGGGGTTGAGGGGTGAGAGGGGAGGTGGTGTGATGAGGGGTTGAGGGTTGCGAGGGGAGGTGGTGTGATGAGGGGTTGAGGGGTGAGAGGGGAGGTGGTGTGATGATGGGTTGAAGGGTGAGAGGGGAGGTGGTGTGATGAGGGGTTGAGGGGTGAGGGTGGAGGTGGTGTGATGAGGGGTTGAGGGGTGAGAGGGGAGGTGGTGTGATGAGGGGTTGAGGGGTGAGAGGGGAGGTGGTGTGATGAGGGGTTGAGGGGTGAGAGGGGAGGTGGTGTGATGAGGGGTTGAGGGGTGAGAGGGGAGGTGGTGTGATGAGGGGTTTGGGGTGAGAGGGGAGGTGGTGTGATGAGGGGTTTGGGGTGAGAGGGGAGGTGGTGTGATGAGGGGTTGAGGGGTGAGAGGGGAGGTGGTGTGATGAGGGGTTGAGGGGTGAGAGGGGAGGTGGTGTGATGAGGGGTTGAGGGTTGAGAGGGGAGGTGGTGTGATGAGGGGTTGAGGGGTGAGAGGGGAGGTGGTGTGATGAGGGGTTGAGGGGTGAGAGGGGAGGTGGTGTGATGAGGGGTTGAGGGGTGAGAGGGGAGGTGGTGTGATGAGGGGTTGAGGGGTGAGAGGGGAGGTGGTGTGATGAGGGGTTGGGGTGAGAGGTGAGGTGGTGTGATGAGGGGTTGAGGGGTGAGAGGGGAGGTGGTGTGATGATGGGTTGAGGGTGAGAGGGGAGGTGGTGTGATGAGGGGTTGAGGGGTGAGAGGGGAGGTGGTGTGATGAGGGGTTGAGGGCTGAGAGGGGAGGTGGTGTGATGAGGGGTTGAGGGGTGAGAGGGGAGGTGGTGTGATGAGGGGTTGAGGGGTGAGAGGGGAGGTGGTGTGATGAGGGGTTGAGGGGTGAGAGGGGAGGTGGTGTGATGAGGGGTTTGGGGTGAGAGGGGAGGTGGTGTGATGAGGGGTTTGGGGTGAGAGGGGAGGTGGTGTGATGAGGGGTTGAGGGGGTGAGAGGGGAGGTGGTGTGATGATGGGTTGAGGGGTGAGAGGGGAGGTGGTGTGATGAGGGGTTGAGGGGTGAGAGGGAGGTGGTGTGATGAGGGGTTGAGGGGTGAGAGGGGAGGTGGTGTGATGAGGGGTTGAGGGGTGAGAGGGGAGGTGGTGTGATGAGGGGTTGAGGGGTGAGAGGGGAGGTAGTGTGATGAGGGGTTGAGGGGTGAGAGGGGAGGTGGTGTGATGAGGGGTTGAGGGGTGAGAGGGGAGGTGGTGTGATGAGGGGTTGAGGGGTGAGAGGGGAGGTGGTGTGATGAGGGGTTGAGGGGTGAGAGGGGAGGTGGTGTGATGAGGGGTTGAGGGGTGAGAGGAGGTGGTGTGATGAGGGGTTGAGGGGTGAGAGGGGGAGGTGGTGTGATGAGGGGTTTGGGGTGAGAGGGGAGGTGGTGTGATGAGGGGTTGAGGGGTGAGAGGGGAGGTAGGTGTGATGAGGGGTTGAGGGGTGAGAGGGGAGGTGGTGTGATGAGGGGTTGAGGGGTGAGAGGGAGGTGGTGTGATGATGGGTTGAGGGGTGAGAGGGGAGGTGGTGTGATGAGGGGTTGAGGGGTGAGAGGGGAGGTGGTGTGATGATGGGGTTGAGGGGTGAGAGGGGAGGTGGTGTGATTGAGGGGGATGAGGGGTTGAGGGGTGAGAGGGGAGGTGGTGTGATGATGGGTTGAGGTGGTGAGAGGGGAGGTGGTGTGATGAGGGGTTGAGGGGTGAGAGGGGAGGTGGTGTGATGAGGGGTTGAGGGGTGAGAGGGGAGGTGGGTGTGATGAGGGGTTGAGGGGTGAGGGGAGGTGGTGTGATGAGGGGTTTGGGGTGAGAGGGGAGGTGGTGTGATGAGGGGTTGAGGGGTGAGAGGGGAGGTGGTGTGATGATGGGTTGAGGGGTGAGAGGGTAGGTGGTGTGATGAGGGGTTGAGGGGTGAGAGGGGAGGTGGTTTGATGAGGGGTTGAGGGGTGAGAGGGGAGGTGGTGTGATGATGGTTGAGGGGTGAGAGGGGAGGTGGTGTGATGAGGGGTTGAGGGGTGAGAGGGGAGGTGGTGTGATGAGGGGTTGAGGGGTGAGAGGGGAGGTGGTGTGATGAGGGGTTGAGGGGTGAGAGGGGAGGTGGTGTGATGAGGGGTTGAAGGTAGAGAGGGGAGGTGGTGTGATGAGGGGTTGAGGGGTGAGAGGGGAGGTGGTGTGATGAGGGGTTGATGGGTGAGAGGGGGAGGTGGTGTGATGAGGGGTTGAGGGGTGAGAGGGGGAGGTGGTGTGATGAGGGGTTGAGGGGTGAGAGGGGAGGTGGTGTGATGAGGGGTTGAGGGGTGAGAGGGGAGGTGGTGTGATGATGGGTTGAGGGGTGAGAGGGGAGGTGGTGTGATGATGGGTTGAGGGGTGAGAGGGGAGGTGGTGTGATGAGGGGTTGAGGGTGTGATGAGGGGTGAGAGGGGAGGTGGTGTGATGAGGGGTTGAGGGGTGAGAGGGGAGGTGGTGTGATGAGGGGTTGAGGGGTGAGAGGGGAGGTGGTGTGATGAGGGGTTGAGGGGTGAGAGGGGAGGTGGTGTGATGAGGGGTTGAGGGGTGAGAGGGGAGGTGGTGTGATGAGGGGTTGAGGGGTGAGAGGGGAGGTGGTGTGATGATGGGGTTGAGGGGTGAGAGGGGAGGTGGTGTGATGAGGGGTTGAGGGGTGAGAGGGGAGGTGGTGTGATGATGGGTTGAGGGGTGAGAGGGGAGGTGGTGTGATGAGGGGTTGAGGGGTGAGAGGGGAGGTGGTGTGATGAGGGGTTGAGGGGTGAGAGGGGAGGTGGTGTGATGAGGGGTTTAGGGGTGAGAGGGGAGGTGGTGTGATGAGGGGTTGAGGGGTGAGAGGGGAGGTGGTGTGATGAGGGGTTGAGGGGTGAGAGGGGAGGTGGTGTGATGAGGGTTGAGGGGTGAGAGGGGAGGTGGTGTGATGAGGGGTTGAGGGGTGAGAGGGGAGGTGGTGTGATGAGGGGTTGAGGGGTGAGAGGGGAGGTGGTGTGATGAGGGGTTGAGGGGTGAGAGGGGAGGTGGTTGTGATGAGGGGTTGAGGGGTGAGAGGGGAGGTGGTGTGATGATGGGTTGAGGGGTGAGAGGGGAGGTGGTGTGATGAGGGGTTGAGGGGTGAGAGGGGAGGTGGTGTGATGAGGGGTTGAGGGGTGAGAGGGGAGGTGGTGTGATGAGGGGTTGAGGGGTGAGAGGGGAGGTGGTGTGATGAGGGGTTGAGGGGTGAGAGGGGAGGTGGTGTGATGATGGGTTGAGGGGTGAGAGGGGAGGTGGTGTGATGATGGGTTGAGGGTGAGAGGGGAGGTGGTGTGATGATGGGTTGAGGGGTGAGAGGGGAGGTGGTGTGATGATGGGTTGAGGGGTGAGAGGGGAGGTGGTGTGATGATGGGTTGAGGGGTGAGAGGGGAGGTGGTGTGATGAGAGGGGAGGGGGGTGGTGTGATGAGGGGTTGAGGGGTGAGAGGGGAGGTGGTGTGATGAGGGGTTGAGGGGTGAGAGGGGGGAGGTGGTGTGATGAGGGGTTGAGGGGTGAGAGGGGAGGTGGTGTGATGAGGGGTTGAGGGGTGAGAGGGTAGGTGGTGTGATGAGGGGTTGAGGGGTGAGAGGGGAGGTGGTGTGATGAGGGGTTGAGGGGTGAGAGGGGAGGTGGTGTGATGAGGGGTTGAGGGGTGAGAGGGGAGGTGGTGTGATGATGGGTTGAGGGGTGAGAGGGGAGGTGGTGTGATGAGGGGTTGAGGGGTGAGAGGGGAGGTGGTGTGATGATGGGTTGAGGGTGAGAGGGGAGGTGGGTGTGATGAGGGGTTGAGGGGTGAGAGGGGAGGTGGTGTGATGAGGGGTTGAGGGGTGAGAGGGGAGGTGGTGTGATGAGGGGTTGAGGGGTGAGAGGGGAGGTGGTGTGATGAGGGGTTGAGGGGTGAGAGGGGAGGTGGTGTGATGAGGGGTTGAGGGGTGAGAGGGGAGGTGGTGTGATGAGGGGTTGAGGGGGTGAGAGGGGAGGTGGTGTGATGAGGGGTTGAGGGGTGAGAGGGGAGGTGGTGTGATGAGGGGTTGAGGGGTGAGAGGGGAGGTGGTGTGATGAGGGGTTGAGGGGTGAGAGGGGAGGTGGTGTGATGAGGGGTTGAGGGGTGAGAGGGGAGGTGGTGTGATGAGGGGTTGAGGGGTGAGAGGGGAGGTGGTGTGATGAGGGGTTGAGGGGTGAGAGGGGAGGTGGTGTGATGAGGGGTTGAGGGGTGAGAGGGGAGGTGGTGTGATGAGGGGTTGAGGGGTGAGAGGGGAGGTGGTGTGATGAGGGGGTTGAGGGGTGAGAGGGGAGGTGGTGTGATGATGGGTTGAGGGGTGAGAGGGGAGGTGGTGTGATGAGGGGTTTAGGGGTGAGAGGGGAGGTGGTGTGATGATGGGTTGAGGGGTGAGAGGGGAGGTGGTGTGATGAGGGGTTGAGGGGTGAGAGGGGAGGTGGTGTGATGAGGGGTTGAGGGGTGAGAGGGGAGGTGGTGTGATGAGGGGTTGAGGGGTGAGAGGGGGAGGTGGTGTGATGATGGGTTGAGGGGTGAGAGGGGAGGTGGTGTGATGAGGGGTTTGAGGGGTGAGAGGGGAGGTGGTGTGATGAGGGGTTGAGGGGTGAGAGGGGAGGTGGTGTGATGAGGGGTTGAGGGGTGAGAGGGGAGGTGGTGTGATGATGGGTTGAGGGGTGAGAGGGGAGGTGGTGTGATGAGGGGTTGAGGGGTGAGAGGGGAGGTGGTGTGATGAGGGTTGAGGGGTGAGAGGGGAGGTGGTGTGATGATGGGTTGAGGGGTGAGAGGGTAGGTGGTGTGATGATGGGTTGAGGGGTGAGAGGGGAGGTGGTGTGATGATGGGTTGAGGGGTGAGAGGGAGGTGGTGTGATGAGGGGTTGAGGGGTGAGAGGGGAGGTGGTGTGATGATGGGGTTGAGGGGTGAGAGGGGAGGTGGTGTGATGAGGGGTTGAGGGGTGAGAGGGGAGGTGGTGTGATGAGGGGTTGAGGGGTGAGAGGGGAGGTGGTGTGATGAGGGGTTGAGGGGTGAGAGGGGAGGTGGTGTGATGAGGGGTTGAGGGGTGAGAGGGGAGGTGGTGTGATGAGGGGTTGAGGGGTGAGAGGGGAGGTGGTGTGATGAGGGGTTGAGGGGGTGAGAGGGGAGGTGGTGTGATGAGGGGTTGAGGGGTGAGAGGGGAGGTGGTGTGATGAGGGGTTGAGGGGTGAGAGGGGAGGTGGTGTGATGAGGGGTTGAGGGGTGAGAGGAGGTGGTGTGATGAGGGGTTGAGGGGTGAGAGGGGAGGTGGTGTGATGAGGGGTTGAGGGGTGAGAGGGGAGGTGGTGTGATGAGGGGTTGAGGGGTGAGAGGGGAGGTGGTGTGATGAGGGGTTGAGGGGTGAGAGGGGAGGTGGTGTGATGAGGGGTTGAGGGGTGAGAGGGGAGGTGGTGTGATGAGGGGTTGAGGGGTGAGAGGGGAGGTGGTGTGATGATGGGTTGAGGGGTGAGAGGGGAGGTGGTGTGATGAGGGGTTTAGGGGTGAGAGGGGAGGTGGTGTGATGATGGGTTGAGGGGTGAGAGGGGAGGTGGTGTGATGAGGGGTTGAGGGCTGAGAGGGGAGGTGGTGTGATGAGGGGTTGAGGGGTGAGAGGGGAGGTGGTGTGATGATGGGTTGAGGGGTGAGAGGGGAGGTGGTGTGATGATGGGTTGAGGGGTGAGAGGGGAGGTGGTGTGATGAGGGGTTGAGGGGTGAGAGGGGAGGTGGTGTGATGATGGGTTGAGGGGTGAGAGGGGAGGTGGTGTGATGAGGGGTTGAGGGGTGAGAGGGGAGGTGGTGTGATGAGGGGTTGAGGGGTGAGAGGGGAGGTGGTGTGATGAGGGGTTGAGGGGTGAGAGGGGAGGTGGTGTGATGAGGGGTTGAGGGGTGAGAGGGGAGGTGGTGTGATGATGGGTTGAGGGGTGAGAGGGGAGGTGGTGTGATGAGGGGTTTAGGGGTGAGAGGGGAGGTGGTGTGATGAGGGGTTGAGGGGTGAGAGGGGAGGTGGTGTGATGAGGGGTTGAGGGGTGAGAGGGGAGGTGGTGTGATGATGGGTTGAGGGGTGAGAGGGTAGGTGGTGTGATGAGGGGTTGAGGGGTGAGAGGGGAGGTGGTGTGATGAGGGGTTGAGGGGTGAGAGGGGAGGTGGTGTGATGATGGGTTGAGGGGTGAGAGGGGAGGTGGTGTGATGAGGGGTTTAGGGGTGAGAGGGGAGGTGGTGTGATGATGGGTTGAGGGGTGAGAGGGGAGGTGGTGTGATGAGGGGTTGAGGGCTGAGAGGGGAGGTGGTGTGATGAGGGGTTGAGGGGTGAGAGGGGAGGTGGTGTGATGAGGGGTTGAGGGGTGAGAGGGGAGGTGGTGTGATGAGGGGTTGAGGGGTGAGAGGGGAGGTGGTGTGATGAGGGGTTGAGGGGTGAGAGGGGAGGTGGTGTGATGATGGGTTGAGGGGTGAGAGGGGAGGTGGTGTGATGAGGGGTTGAGGGATGAGAGGGGAGGTGGTGTGATGAGGGGTTGAGGGGTGAGAGGGGAGGTGGTGTGATGAGGGGTTGAGGGGTGAGAGGGGAGGTGGTGTGATGAGGGGTTGAGGGGTTGAGGGGTGAGAGGGGTGTGATGAGGGGTTGAGGGGTGAGAGGGGCGGTGATGTGATGAGGGGTTGAGGGGTGAGAGGGGAGGTGGTGTGATGATGGGTTGAGGGGTGAGAGGGGAGGTGGTGTGATGAGGGGTTGAGGGGTGAGAGGGGAGGTGGTGTGATGATGGGTTGAGGGGTTGAGGGGTGAGAGGGGAGGTGGTGTGATGAGGGGTTGAGGGGTGAGACGGGAGGTGGTGTGATGAGGGGTTGAGGGGTGAGAGGGGAGGTGGTGTGATGAGGGGTTGAGGGGTGAGAGGGGAGGTGGTGTGATTAGGGGTTGAGGGGTGAGAGGGGAGGTGGTGTGATGAGGGGTTGAGGGGTGAGAGGGGAGGTGGTGTGATGAGGGGTTGAGGGGTGAGAGGGGAGGTGGTGTGATGATGGGTTGAGGGGTGAGAGGGGAGGTGGTGTGATGAGGGGTTGAGGGGTGAGAGGAGGTGGTGTGATGAGGGGTTGAGGGGTGAGAGGGGAGGTGGTGTGATGAGGGGTTGAGGGGTGAGAGGGGAGGTGGTGTGATGATGGGTTGAGGGGTGAGAGGGGAGGTGGTGTGATGAGGGGTTTAGGGGTGAGAGGGGAGGTGGTGTGATGAGGGGTTGAGGGGTGAGAGGGGAGGTGGTGTGATGAGGGGTTGAGGGGTGAGAGGGTAGGTGGTGTGATGATGGGTTGAGGGGTGAGAGGGGAGGTGGTGTGATGAGGGGTTGAGGGGTGAGAGGGGAGGTGGTGTGATGATGGGTTGAGGGGTGAGAGGGGAGGTGGTGTGATTAGGGGTTGAGGGGTGAGAGGGGAGGTGGTGTGATGAGGGGTTGAGGGGTGAGAGGGGAGGTGGTGTGATGAGGGGTTGAGGGTGAGAGGGGAGGTGGGGATATCGCATTAGCAACCGTATTGTTAAAATCATCACGTCATATGAATGTGACCCACTTATAAGGTCATTGAAGCGATCAGAACATGAAACAGTGGATGAAAATAAACCGGTACAGCAGAGGTTGACATACACACGGAGTACGATCTATGTAAAGGTCAGCCCAGCTAGCCCGGGACTCCAACATGGTGGTAGCAGCTCTGGTGTGTCTCGCTGTCCTCCTGTATGTGTACTTCGTGTACATGAAACCCGGAAGAGGCAAACTTCCTCCTGGGCCTGCAGGGCTTCCTTTTCTTGGAAACACGTTCCAGTTTCCCAAAGAGAGGTTTGTGCTCAAAATGGCGGATGTTGGACGTAAGTACGGTGATGCCTACACGGTTCAGATCTTCCGCACGAAGCACGTTGTCCTCAACTCCTATGATATGATAAAGGAAGCGCTGGGATCTCACGACTACGCTGCCACCTTTAGTGGGAGAGAGCCGACATTCACAGGGACCTATATGTTCCAAAAGAGCGTCATCTTGTCGACGTACTCCGAGGAATGGGCCGCGTACAGGAAACTTATCATGCGAGGACTGAAGACTTATGGAAGCAACATGGCGGACGTCGAGGAACTCGTGCAGGGAGAGATCATACACCTGCTAGACAGGATCCAGAACGAGGCGGGGACGTCTGTGGATCCGTTGAAATATGTCAGTGGGTATATAACAAGTGTTATTTCTATGCTGGTGAGTGCAAACTTGCAAGAAAAATTTACTTGGATTATGTTGAAAGTAGTATGAATGTGTATGTATAAACTACAAGACATAAGAAACTGTATTATCACTAATTTTTATAACGTTCGAAGTTTGAGATAAAATACTTTACAAGAATAAATAAAATAACCTTTAGAAGTTTGAGATAAAATACTTTTGATATATCGATATTCAGTAAAGCACTGACATTTCGGTTGGAATTGTAATTTAGTTAGCCAATGTCTGTAGACGCCAATTATCAAACGTTAGTTTTAACATTATGTTTACCTTTTACCTGGCAAATTTGTTAATTAGTACATGCAAACTGTGTCAGTGCACTGTCCGTGTTACCAGTGGCTAATGGTATTTAGGAGTTATGCATCAGTGTCATCAGTGGCTAATGGTATTTAGGAGTTATGCATCAGTGTTACCAGTGGCTAATGGTATTTAGGAGTTATGCATCAGTGTTACCAGTGGATAATGGTATTTAGGAGTTATGCATCAGTGTTACCAGTGGCTAATGGTATTTAGGAGTTATGCATCAGTGTTATCAGTGGATAATAGTATTTAGGAGTTATGCATCAGTGTTATCAGTGGCTAATGGTATTTAGGAGTTATGCATGAAAGCTCTCATGATGAATGTTCCCATTTTGTTAATGGACCACATGCGATATTTCAAAGGTCACATGCTGATACTCGTTAGAAAACTATTATTTTATATGAACTGAACAAAGATAATTAGAGATATACGTCCATTTTTAAATTATGAATAATAATCTACTTATTCATCGGCATAATGATGTCATATTAAATGATTAAATCCCAATATCCTAACTTATTTTGCCCAGTTTACATGCATGTTAATATTAAGTGTCAAATGAAACAAATATATGCTTATAATCACTTTATGACCTTGTCCTTGGAATGCATTTTTAGAATACTGTGCATCCATCAGGAGGTTATGTTTTGGATAATAATATGAATGACAAATTAGCTAATCATACGGCATTTTTAACGATAGCGAATAAAACTTATCACAGAGCGGAAACATTTGCACAAATTGAAAAGCTTACGCGTTCGGTTTTAAATTAAATTTTACTCGTTGTCGGTCCACTATAACATTTTTTTCAAACAGACTATGTGTAAATATAGGCGTATTAATATCGCTGATATGTGTTAGATGGTATATCGCTGAATCGTTTGAATTGTCGGGCCGAGGAGGCGTCATATTCAGACAGTTGATATGTTTAGATATCCACCAAGGAAGTGATGCTACACTGGGGCTTAAAATGTTAAGCCAACACGCTACGCATGAGAATTATTTCTTCACGCACTCCAGTGCGTGTCATGATCGATTGCGCAATGAATTCGTGAACTTGTCTCAACGGGTACGTATCTTATTCCTGTGGTGTAGTGTAATGTGTGCACAGTTTTCTTGTATCACGATTAAGGCAAGACTAGGTTGAGCATTGCAAGCAGTTGGCAAGCAATTCACGTAGTTGACGACATTCGTGAGTATTCTCCCGTGCTAATGGCACGAATAACATATAACCAGTATAAGCACTTCAATGATGTTTCACGCATTTCCAGTACTCAGTCCCGCACTTGGCGCACTGTATAAGTCTATTTCAATCACATGGCCGTACGAATCAGCAATGAGCACGCATCGTGCACCCCCGTATAAGTGAGAGATATACCCATACTTTTCCGAGTGTATCGAGTGTTTCCCTACACTTTTCCCCGTGGGACCCTTACGTGGCGCAGCATGGGTGTAAAAATACGTTAGGCGACAATCATGCAGTTAAAATAGAAACAAAATATGAATATTCCAACACGTTAATTAAATGTATACCACGTAAAGTAAAGACAACCAATTCGACGTTCAACTGTGACCACCGAGTTGGTTATCGTACGGAAAACGTGTTGGTCTTTTGTCCACGTACGTTAAATCACACACTTTATATCTACAAATCTGCACAGTTTTAATTGGTTTCAAAATCGACAACACAATGATAACACATTACATACATGCAGTTGATAGATACGAAGTTTTATTGTAGACAAGTGTAGTTGTATTGGTTAACACCCCCACAATATGAAAAAGGAAACCATAGCAACGACACCGGAAGTGATATAGGCCTATGTGACACCGATACACTATAGACTTATAGAGTCATATAAGTGTATTTCAACCAGTGACTAATAAGAGGAGTATTGTTTCTTTGATAGACCGGAATTTCACGAGGACTCGTACAATAAGTTCATCTCTTTAATATCAGTTTCCAGAATCTATCTCATCCAGTTGGATATTCATATCACAGATAACAGGCAGACACCTGAAGCATGATGACCCGGAACTGAAACTGTTGACCTCCACGATAGACCTGCTGAACGATTTCACCGCCCCAGAGACACTGCAACTGATGACGGCATTGCCATGGTTACGTCACATTCCTATCGGGCCCGGGAAGCTGTATAGGCATATCGAGAGGAACTTGGCCCACTTGCAGCGTAACATCCAGGAGGAGAGAAAGGTTATTGTTGAAGTTTTAGTCACAATGACACACTATAATATTACTCAAACTTATCACCTTCTTATTTAAGATATCATGCTTTATATTACAAACGTCGTCAATGATGTCGGGAATCATATATATATACCAAGCAATGCTCAAATCATCCTCGGTTACCCATGGTTTTATATAGGCTCCGTTACTCTCCACTATATCACCAATGGGAAACCTTATCAGGAGGATCTGTATTCAAATTACCCGCCCTTGGCCGGCGTGACGAAGTCAGTAACCAAAAAAATACTCAATACGATAAGACGGAAATGGTCAATGGAGATAACCGGTGACCGATGGCTAACAAAATGACCTCGCGCGCTTTGCAACGAAGTGATATGAATTGTCATTGGCTCGCAGGTCCAAGCTGCGTAGCGGTTAGATTGGCTCATGCCGGCCAAGGGCGGGTAATTTGAGTACAGATTTCTCTGATGAAATTTCCCATGGGTGATATAGTGGAGAGTAACGGAGCCTATATAAAACCCCGGGTTACCGAGGATGTGCTCAAATATCACGTCATGAATCCAGTTCTACATGGTATGCTTCATTTCATTATTGTTAAAAGATACGAACCAAAGAGAAGATGAAGGTTTTATTTCTTGTAAACAATTATTTGGTCAAACACGTGATTCTGTTAATGACGTCATCATTTAGAAGAGCGCCGGGGAGACAGACAGACGGACGTGTTTCTTGGACTACATTCTGGAGGAAAAGAAGAAGGGTCACGTGACCGACAAGCACGTGTCCGATGTCATGGTGGACATGCTCGCTGCAGGTTAGTGCTGTCTCTCAATAAGAACAATAACAATGTCATTCTAATTACTAACGTACATAATTTGCTTGAAACAGATTCTAAAGACGGTTGGTTAGTTTAATCATAACGATAAGTGTGAATTTTCACGAATGACTAACTATAGTATCGCCACTAAATACGGCGTTTTGACTTTAACCCATCCTCGATAATCCAGCACTATTGTTCCGATAAATCTACACACAAGCGCGTAGATTTATCGGAACAATAGCGCTGGATTATCGAGGATGACTTTAACCATGTTCCCAAAGTGTTGTTATGGTGAACGCATTTCATTGCATGTGTTTTGTACAACGTGTTCTCAATATAAACGCATTGCAAAAACAGCGTTTTAATTTGGAACATGTTGCTAATATGGTTCGTCTATAGATCCAAAAAGCGATATCCTTTTATTTACGCTCACCGCCTTTATGTTTATATTGACACTATAAAGGCGGCCTGTCCTCGTATCGCCTACAGCCCACATTGCCTACACCACTATCAAAACAAATTAATGGATGAGTGCACATCACACTGGCATCCTGATGAAAATAATAAACTCTTCCAACAATATTGGAACAAAGAATTGGTTATATATCTCATGAATTATATTAATTAAGAAATTTTATATGAAAATTTGGGGATTTTGTCAGAATGATTTTATAGAATCTGTGCACACCATATGATCTACACAATGATGACAATGCAAGGTGTAAAGACGCTTGTACTGTGGACTATTGTATTGCTTGTGCGCCTGTATTCTCAAATACTCTGAGAGTGGAGTATTTATTCTGATGTAAATTGTGGTGTGTCATTTTAAAAATCTATGCTCTGGAGATAGCAGTAAGGAAGAGGATATGACCCTCAGCACTTATGTAAAAAAAAAGTTTAATTATAACCTTCGTGATGAGTTTGTAAATAATACTGATATGGGTGCTGTAAACAGGTTAAGTTCATATATGGAAAATGTCGAATGTGATGATGTTGTTTTGGGTGTTACGTCTGTATATCTTTATCAAATATGTCTGTTAGTGCTGCTAAGAATACAGTTTGTACGTTTAAAGGGGCAGTAGCACGTTTTTTCACTCAAATAAGTTGATGAAATGTATTTGAAAAATAATGTCACCAATAGTAAAACACCCTTCTCTCTTCGGAAAATCAAGTCAAAAAATGAGTGTGCATGGTTCCGTTAAGCCATAGGGAATAGTTTTTGTCATTCGAAATAATAAAATGTGTTCACAATAAAATGGCCGCCATGCAATTTTTGCTTTATACGCAAAACTGTTATTACCACTAGGGATAATTGGTTTGTGATATAATATTCTTTACCCTCTAAAGTTAATATAAATGACATGAACTATCAATATAAATGGGAAATCTGAAAAAATAAAATATGCAAAAAACGTGCTACTGCCCCTTTAAAGTAAATCAAGCAAAACGTGTAGAAGGCTTAAACCTAGATTTAACAATAAGTGTAAAGCATTGATATGTATCTATGCTTAAGAACAGGAAGATTTTCTGGATAACAACTTCTTTAATGTGAAAATACACGACGTTTCGGAGTACATACTCACTCCTTCATCAGGTGGAATGTAATGAAATAACAAAATATGGTAGTACATTTATATAGCAAACAAAACAATGGTGAGGAAACTCAATCAGGTAGATTAAAGAGCCATCACGGATGTTAGTATTTCAATTTTTTGGAAAATATACTTATAACGTCATTCGCCAGAGAAATCTTTTATCTACAACATGGCATATGTTAAATAATTTTCATATCACGACAATGTATTGCAATTTGGTTTCAAAGAGAAGTACCACTTCGACTAGCGCGCGCTAAGGGTATCTGACGTATATAGGCCTAAACAGAATCCCCTTTTTTTGCGTAATACGTACTACACAAACAGCACGCGCTTCCGAAGCGTGAAGGCTCGTCTCTAGCGCAAGTCGCCAAAACAACCCATATGCTGCACGTGCTTCACGTGTCTCTCTTGCAAGTTACCCTTGTCACACATTACTGAATGTGACGATTGCTTTACAAACAATGTTTCTAAATGTCCTGAGAATATACAAATTATTGCCTGTTTAATGTTCTTTTTATTGAGATAAGACCAGCAAATTATGACAAATTTTTACTCTCATTAATTATAAAATTCACGAAAAATACCTAGTTGGGTAAAACAATTATTCCAATATCTGTAGCAAATACATAATTAAATGAAATAGTAAATAAATCAACGCCAAAAAATATATATATTTCGATATCTTTCATTGCTCATATTTTTTTTTATTCTTTCGTGTCTTTGTTTACTGTGTGTGAGCTAGACCATAATGCTTTGCGCTTGAAAATAATAGACTGGATCTATATTCAGACTGGAAAACATCTTTACTAATTAATGCAATTTCTCGGCTTATTTTAAGTTGGAAAAATTAGGGAAAAATTAAGTGTATTTATTTCACGGAGATAGATTTTTGGAAAAATTTTGATATTTTCATCAACATCCGTGATGGCTCTTTAACATGCATGAGAATGGTATACAATTGGGATTTGTAATACATGTCGAACAATTTACTTTAGCATAGAAATAAGTCAAGATTCTAAGTTTTCTATAACAAAACGTTGTGCGTTCCTCGAGGAATTGCTAATAGGTATTTATTTCAGTTTTCTTCGCAAATTCCTCCTGTTGGAACCGCACTACAATGCAGATACATTTTGTACTTACATCCTTTCCAGGAACGGTCACGTCCAGAGCATCATTGTATTCAATCCTACTGGCTGTCACTGCGCACCCGGATGTCCAGAGAAGGATCCAGGAGGAGATTGACGAGGTGGTGGGCAGGAGTCGCCTCCCTTGCCACAGTGACAAGAGCTCCATGCCCTACACACAGGCTGTTGTGTTGGAAGCGCTCCGTCTCTACCCCTCCATCCCCATCCCCTTCCCCCGCAGGACCCTGCAGGATGTGCAGATTGGAGAGTACATACTCCCCAAAGATACTTCTGTAAGTTTATTCTTTGACGTTGTTTGAAGTTCATATCGTTCATATCGTTCATATCGTTCATCCCGCCAAGGGGCTTGGCAACTTTGTCTGCAGTAGAGAACTGTAAGGTTTGGGTGCAATGCTACACTGGATTTCAGTGCAGTACCACCCATGGTTCGCTACTTCCAGTCGTTGCTCACAGGTTTCACCGCAATGCATAGCCACATGGTGTTGCGGATTACTCCCTGCAATAATACTAGCAGTCGTGATGTAAGTGAAATAGCCTTGAAAGCGGCTTTAAACCTTAACTCACCTCACCTCACATCATTCAGTTGTTTGTCCATAATGGTGGTAATTTCTGTTGGTTGCAATTGTACCTTCAACTTACCACAATGAAATGTTTCATGAGTTTCAACACATACATACCACAGGAGATTTGAACTAAAATATTATGCAGACTCTTGAAGGAAACACTTTCATTTCTGCCACAACATCACTTACGACTCTTGTTTATCTCCTCACAGGTCATGTACAACATCTGGTTGGTCCTCCATGATGAGACGTTCTGGAAGGACCCGTATGTGTTCAACCCGTGTCGTTTCCTTGACGACGCAGGGAAACTTCTGCCCCCGGAACACGAGAACAGACACAGGTTTGATAATCCACTTACTAATGAACAGTTAGTTAGTACTGATACAACTCGTAGTGCATTCGTTCTTATATGAGTGAATCACTTTCAAATATAGTGTTATTGTTGTATTCTTACTCAGTCTGTTATTCTAACTGACCATGCTTGAATGGCTCAATGGGTTTCTGTCTTGGCATGGCTACTAGTGTTTCTTATTCTCAAGCACCATACACATTGACATTTGGGATTATAAATTGGAGATGTTGTGATGTTGTGCTCCACAATAACGGTCACAATAATGACACCTTTGCAGTCTCAATCCAATCAGACCGTAATAGGTTACACAATATATATATACGTGCACCCTTGACACCTATTTTCGTTTTCTTTTCTGGATCTAAAAGTCTTAGATTTGTTGTGTAAAGACACTGTGGCCAATGTAGAATGTATATTGTAGAGTAGTGATCCCTCTGACAAGAACTTTAAAAACATGTACATGTTTAACATTATACGGTGTATTATTCAAAGCATAATAAGATACAAAACATTACATTACAATTTTACAATTAAATTTACCATCAACAGTACCGAAGTTCATTCTATATTTTCAAGTAGAGCTCTTACTCAGTACACAAATCATAATCTATAGAAATACATGCCATTTAGACAGTGGACAAATCGAACCCACACCCTCAGAGTCCGAATTTGTACTATTGAAGGTGGCGTTATCCCAATGTTAAACCATGCTCCTGTTTACTCCCAGGACCATCACATTCGGAGTGGGGAAGCGGATGTGTATCGGAGAGACTCTAGCTCGCCTCAGGATCTTTCTGGCTCTCTCCGCCATCCTACAGAAGTTCACCCTGGTACCTGACCCTAACAAACCTCTGCCAGACACTGACCCCAGGACATTTGATGCAAAGGCTCTGCTTACAGCGCCAAACTATAATATGGTCTTTGAACTTAGAAATTAGCAGAAGATATTCTCGGTGAGACTTCCGAGATGAAAGGAACATGTTCTTATACGTCATTATGGAAGTGATACTGTATGCATTTATACCGACCTTGCCACTTCTCGTCGGAAAGATGTCAGTTATGTGAGCACGAGCATCTGTCGAGGACAACTTACAGCAAGCTTTTGCCACCCGTCAAAGCGGTTCTACTTGTTATCGAAGTTCACCTAAGCAAGGAGAATCAAACTCGAGATGTTCATACAATCAGATAGCTAGTTTACCTGATTTCATGTCAAACAGTCTATAACCATCACCTGATATTCCATCACCTCTTAACAAATACCACACAGCACAAAGGACTTCCTTTTCCAGAACTTGATGTGACCTTTTCTAATACTTGAGAAAACTACCGACAAAATAAAATAAATAAGTTAAAATGTTTTGAAATAGTCATTGAACAAAGTTGTTAAGTATTGCGACATTAATGCTTCGTAGCTACTGAAGTTAAGAATGTAAAGATGACATCAGTAGGCCTACAAACTTCCGTTGCAACTAATGGGCCTATAAAAATACATCACACTTTTCACAAAACACTTTGAAGACAATTTAAAGATAACACTACCGTTTAAACACATTTATTCAGGAAAGTCGGCCAGACAAATATATATATGCCCCTTAACAGTGATACCGTTTCATAACGTACATGTGGACTGTGGGACATATATGATACAATATGATATACCATAATGCAATGTGTGACAATGGACACAGAATCGTTGAAGGCAAATGAACATGTTAACACGATACCCAGACACTACGGCGGCAATAATGTCGTCACTGGTGTCAGCCACTCGGACAGCGAAAGTTCAAATTGCAACGTTACATGATGTAATATTCAAAACGCTTTAAACCTCTCGCTGATAAATATCGTAGCTGTAGAAGGTGTTGTCAGTTATAATATTCATAGTTCTATGGTACTACGATGCTCCTATGTATTTATGCTTATACATGCTATTATCTTTTCTATAATTGGCATGTGGCCTATTTACTGAATTACTCTCATTCATATATTCATACTATCCATCTTGATTACAAATCTTATTCTTTTTTCACAGGTTGCATATATTATTGTTTTATATCTTTATGAATTTAAATTTAAAGAATACGAGTTAGGGTCAACATACCATGGAGGAAGCTGAAATCTATCACGCCGGCAAACAGACACTTACTGAGTTGGGTCAGCTGATGTTTCAAGTTCGTATGTCATAGCTTCTAGCATCAAGTCGGGTTTATATGGGACTGGGGAGTGTACATGTGTTCAAGAAAGATGTATGTACTTTCGATGAGCTGGGAAATCAATAATTGTTTGAAAATGTTAAACGATTTTAGTAGGGAAAGTGATAAATATAATAAGGAATGGGATAAGAACACAAATAAGTGATTTAAATCAACTATCGTCATGAAGAAAGTAATGGGAATATTTAAAATATAATATATTCCTAACATGGAGTGTGGTATACAACGGGCAAAACCATGATATTTCATTAAAATGTTCATACTATGTTACATATATATATATATGTATAATTTCAGTGTAAAGCTTTGTATTGCAAATTGTACAAATGCATCATTAACTTTAGATGCAAGTGAATAAAAATGGTGCATATTTACATATATTGATCATCAAGAGATCATTCATGTTATTTCGTTGTATGTTTCGTTGACATTTTTGTTGAGGTCCCTTTCCTATCAGTATTATACGTGTGTTTGCCGTCTCTCGGCTTCACTTTGGTACTCGTCGGCTGTTTCCGGATTTGTCCGGAAGGTTTCACATTGGCCACTGCAGTATCCTTGGCGGGAAACTTTGATTTAGAACTTTGTCCCTTCGATCCAAACTTCTTAACGGGTTGCCGTCTGACGGTTTCTGGGACGACAGGGGAGGCAATCGGTGTTGAAGTTAGGTGTGGCTGGTCACGTGGTATGTAGGTGGTCAGCAATCTGACTCCGCTTCTTGGTCCGGGGTACATCCGGGTTGTGGCGTTCACGTGACCTGGGTGAAAGGGAAACAAGCATTGTGACAGACAATTTAACCAATAGACATAATTGGCCAATAATCGTGGTGAGTATACTCACAGAAAGTATCTTTATTCCTGTTGACGCCCGGCCAAAGTAGTGGATGTCTATACGAGCAAACTCGGTTTGGCAAAAATCCTTTGGAGGACTGATCAGCACACGCGCAAGAAGACGTTTTGAAACATACGTTTAATGTAACAAGGAGACAACGCGTTTAAATAAAACCATTGTATCAGGGCGATATCTTCTGAGAGATGTTCCGACTCTTTACAGACGGAATACCCTTTTCTGTCAGTCGTAATCTTTAATGTATTGATTCCAATTTACCGGCTGCAAATTTAAGTCGGGTTTGGGAATGGCTTAACTTCACTAAAGTCTTGGTTCTGCTAGGAAAATCAAGCTATCGTAACAGATTCTTTTACAGTAAAGTTTTATTCTACTGAATACAATAGTACACCCAGGGCCATCTACCAGTAGAATATCTGAACTTCACTAAAGTTCTTGGTGCCGTTGCACGAAATGTTAAAAGATGGCACTAAGGTTTACCTTGGTGTTAAGGGTGTTTTGTGCAACGGCCCCCTGGTTCTGCAAGGAGAATCAAGCCCTTGTACCAGATTCTTTTACAGTAACGTTTTATTCTACTGAATACAACAGTACGCCCAGTGGCACCCACCAGTAGATTTGGAAGGAGGCACCCTCAGCCGGTTGATAGCCTGGTCCAGGAACTTGTCCTTCCGCTTGTTGTACCTGCAGATGGCGTACACCATCCCCGCCAGCACCACCACAGCTAGAACACAACCCGCCGTCACACCCGCAATAGCGTAACCGGGAATGCTGGAAAATTAAATGAAAAAAGTTTACCAAAACGTAGGACAGGTGATAAGAATGATCCGCGAGCGTTTTGAAAAGTATATTTTTCATATTTCAATAAATTCTTATTTCAGCTTATGCTCAAAAGTCTATGTTTATCTCACTTATTAACCGATAAAATTGTGAAGGTGTACAATTTTTAAACGCCAAAACTGAAGCCAAAGTTTAAGAATCTAAAAATATTAACCGCACAAAAGTAGTAAACAGTCTCCGAGGCCAAGTGGTTAAACATTGGCAGAAGATGATCGACTGTAAGGATACGTTGGTTATATAACTGTATATGAGTGACATAGCCATTAATGGTTTACCGTAGTTTTGAAACTTGATATTTCCCCTATTTCCTATGTATTTTATTTTTACTGGCTTCACTTTGTTATTTGCATTTTGCTGTCTGCACCAAGCATTGAATCAGTAAAAATAATTAAAAGTCAAAAGGCTACCACTCACTCAGGTTCCCATTCTGCAGGGACATAGCTGTTCCCGTTGCTAGAGCAACAGTACCGGAAGTTGTCGTTACCACAGCAACCGTAAGAGCACTGGAATGTGTAGGGGTTCCCCCAAGGGTCCGTCTCGGAGCAGTTCACCATAGTCGACCTTTCACCCTTGACCTGTGACCCTGAGCTGTATTCATTGGACAGGCCAGTCTATCTGAATATAATATTAATATCATAATCTGATGTTATAAGATTTGAACATACGCGACTATGATGGCCGAGAAGGGACATCGCTCTTTCGCCCTCTGGTATCAACACGACAAAGCGATAAAGCGATATAGTCACACGACAAAGCGATAAGGCTGCACGACAAAGCGATAGAGCAACACGACAAAGCGATAACGCCGCACGACAAAGCGATAACGCCGCACGACAAAGCGATAACGCCGCACGACAAAGCGATAGTGTCGCACGACAAAGCGATAGTGTCGCACGACAAAGCGATAGTGTCGCACGACAAAGCGACAACGCCGCACGACAAAGCGATATAACAACGCGCTAAAGCGATAATAACAGCACGATAAAGCGAAAGAGCGATAAAGCGAAAGAGCGATAAAGCGAAAGAGCGATAAAGCGAAAGAGCGATAAAGCGAAAGAGCGATAAAGCGATAAAGCGATAAAGCGAAAGAGCGATAAAGCGATAATAACAGCGCGATAAAGCGAAAGAGCGATAAAGCGAAAGAGCGATAAAGCGATAATAACAGCGCGATAAAGCGAAAGAGCGATAAAGCGATAATAACAGCGCGATAAAGCGAAAGAGCGAAAGAGCGATAAAGCGAAAGAGCGATAAAGCGAAAGAGCGATAAAGCGAAAGAGCGATAAAGCGATAAAGCGAAAGAGCGATAAAGCGAAAGAGCGATAAAGCGATAAAGCGAAAGAGCGATAAAGCGAAAGAGCGATAAAGCGAAAGAGCGATAAAGCGAAAGAACGATAAAGCGAAAGAGCGATAGAGCGAAAGAGCGATAGAGCGAAAGAGCGATAGAGCGAAAGAGCGAAAGAGCGAAAGAGCGATATTGACATGTCGACCGTAATCTTTTACATAACAATAGAATACTGGTTTCATTCAATTTCTTTTCATTTCACTTGATATTTGATTCACATAACATAAGAATGATTTTGATAAATGATTCCACTTTAAATCCCCAAAGGTCGCTATTATATAAATATAATTAATACAAGTTTATTTTTTTATTAAGAATTTTAATAAACATATAATTAGATTTCTCTATAAAACAACTTACGGTGAATAATTGAGAAATCCATGACAATTAAAACTATAATAGATTAATTAAAAAAAGTTGACATCGTGTGTGTAAACCTGTACATAGATACTTCCTTAGACATACTTATGTGACTGAATATGATAGATTTAATCGAGCAAAGTAAAGTTTATATAAATCGGCGCACTTTGATTACTTTTGATATATAGTCATCAACATAATAAGGATGCAGGTTAGTAGGAAGTCTATGGTATCAACACTTGTATATTATTTAGCCATTCAATAAAAAATTAAAGGAAAGAATAAAATCATAATAAAAAAAAATGTGTTTTACTTGGTTTTAATGTACACATCAAATTGAAGCAGTGTGCGAAGAGTATACTATATAAAAATATCACAGTAGAATATTTGTTTGACACGGAAATAGTTCTAAAGGGAGAAAAGACGTTTTGGGAAAATTTACTAATAGTGAACTCAGCGCAATGTCATGAATCATTAGTATGACTATAATAGGATTAACGCCTTCAGTGTATGGAGCTTAGCTTACATTCGGATAAGTTAATGGGACTTACACAATCTTCCCTTTAAGACTTGAATGGTTTTGCTCATATTTATTAAATTTGAAAAGTAATTATTGTAGATTATTATAGATATGTACATCTTATTAGTTTATTAATAATATCACTGTGTAAACGTAGTTTAGCAACAATTTACCACTGATGAAATTAATTAACATATTTTAGCTCTTCAAGCCTAAAGGTTTGGGTGTGAGGGCGAAAGAGGAAGGGAGCTTTACTTGGTTTAGTTTAGTAGTAAATGTCTTTTTTCACTGTTTGTCTCATGATTTGAGAATATGCCTTCCCCATTTGCATTCGATAGGATTCACTTACTGTGAGAATGTGTTCAATCATCATTATATGTGTTCCATCTATTGAGTCTGGGAAATTAGTTAGTTTCCATTTGCCGTCATAGCCTATTATATATTTGGATATCATCTTGTTTTAACTTTTGAAACCGCAAACCATTATGCATGGCATGGTATGATTTGGTATAATTGTACCCTTCTCAGCACACGGATAGCCAACAGACTTCCAATGGTGAATAATAGGATCTGATTGAGGGAATAATACAAAAGGGGAATAACTAAAAGAATTAACATTAACCTTTCTGCATTTGAGTTTTTACACACTCTGCTAATCACTCACTCGCAAATTTGCTAAAACATACATGTTAAGATATGAGAGCAGCATGAGTAGACCCAGATTGTTAAAATGTGAAACTTTTAATTCTCTGTATCAAATCGTTTTGAAGAAGAAGTCTTTTAAAGATTTTAGGTTGGACCCCCTGTCACATCCATATTTGGTGAGGGGTCAGGACCAAATGAACAAATAAAATTGTATATGTAAAATCTGAAAATGTCATCTTCCTATGTCAACTGGTTCCGGAGAAGAAGTCGTTTAAAGGTTCTATTAATAATGCCTGCCACGCCAATATTTGATGGGTGGCGAAGTTCAAATGAACAAACTTTGACCCCCTGTGTGCAAGGTACCTCTCCGCAAAATTTCAGCTTTGGGTGTGCTGCGGTTCATGAGGAGGAGTCGAAAATGTGAAAAGTTTATGGTTTGACGACGGATGACGGACGGACGCCGCACAACGGGCCATGTCACTTACAAGAGAGATCTGCAAATATTATCGATAATTGACAACGTTGACCCGGCGTGTTTATACCCGTACACGTAGATCCTCCCATAGACATACTTGTGTCAGCTCTCTTTTACCATTGTTTCATTGAAAGCATATTAATTTTTGATTTCCAATGGCGGCATGGTTCTTTGTCTCTAGTAAATAATTATTTCGCTTAGAAGAAGTTCTTCTAACGCCAGTAAAATAGCAGTTTCGTTTACGACAAAATAGTTTTAAAATTATCCCTGAAGATTTCTGTTGATCCAGATGAATACGTCAAACTTTCTTCTTACTACCGCGTTTAAAAACCAATAAATTCAAAATACACCTATTCCTCCAGTATTCGTCCTTTAAATGATGTTGAAGTTGATCAAGTGTGATTGTTCTCTGTATACAATGTATGTGACTTCTATTTTCTTTATTGTAAAAGAGGTTGTCGTGAAATGAATTCATTCGTGGTAAACACTTATTATAATTATTATTAAATGAGTTATAAGTTTTATTGCGCAAAGTTCAATGCAGTTTAAATAAAATAACGGTCTATGCAAAAATCAGAATATCTGACTACTCTTAATCAATATATGTTAATCAGAATAAGCAATGTGAAAGTGCAAGTGCGGACACTATTGTATCAACATTGGTATAATATATTTACCCATTCACTATTTTAACAATGTATTATCATCAATATAATATATATTTGTCTTACATGTTTAACTTATGTGAATGAAATTGATTCAGTTTTTGGAGTACAGTCAGGCCTCGATAATCCGAACGCTTCCGTTTTTCATCAAAAACGTTCGGATAGTGAAATGTTCGGACTACTGAAATGAATTAAACAAGATGGAGTTGATAACCTTTGAATCTACAGACAGACGAGAACGTATTTAAAATATTAAATGAATTTGACACGCTGGATATTTATAACTATCGCACAAAATGAGAAATGTAATATATTACAATCACAAAGTACTGACACACAATGTAAAACATTACAATCTATTAAAATCACAAACTACTGACACGCTCAACTCCCGTGTCAATCCACTGTCATTGAAGTTTACCGATCCAATCAGTGTGATGATCGCTTGTCACCGGATTAATGAAGCAGAAATAGTTGTTATTAACTAATCCGTTACGGCTAATTGGCGTTCGGATTCGGAAACGGATTCAACGGATTAATGAATCAACATTTAATGAGTTTATATAGAGATTAGTTTGGTTACAGCTTGCTACCGTTCGGACACCGCAAGATTCGTATTATTGGTGGCCGGACTATCGCGGTTTGACTGTATATAAAAAAGTATATCATAGTGGCATATTTGTGTGACATTGTTTATCGAAATATGCCTTGAAAATGGTTCTTAATGAAAATAAACGTGTATTTGCATATGTACTAATAGAGTGTGAGTCACCATAAATTATTAGTGTCATGATAATTATATGTTCGCCTTCAGTTTACGTAGTTTACATATATATTGGAGGTTAAGAAATCTTTTCTTAAGCACTTAAATGACTCCATTCTGCTTACATTTATGAAACTGTAAGATTACTTGTTCAAATAATATGTCACTACATGTATGTCGAGACACCCATTTTGTTTCAAGTAGTCGGGGGTATATAGCGCTCAGCGCGTCCGTCCGTCCTTGCGTCCGTCCGTCCGTCCGTCCGGAACACTTTTGGTTCCGCTCATAACTCAAATACTACTTGTTCAATTGTTATGAAACTTTATACATGTACACTTTATGGTCCCTAGTTGTGCCTTTTCTATGTTTCCCTCAGATTCCATGATTATTTTTTCAGATTTTCCACTTTTAAGCGTCTTTGTGTGCGCGTCTATGGTCACACTTTTGGTTCCGCTCATAACTCAAATACTACTTGTTCAATTGTTATGAAACTTTATACATGTACACTTTATGGTCCCTAGATGTGCCTTTTCTATGTTTCACTCAGATTCCATGATTATTTTTTCAGATTTTCCACTTTTAAGCGTCTTTGTGTGCGCGTCTATGGTCACACTTTTGGTTCCGCTCATAACTCAAATACTACTTGTTCAATTGTTATGAAACTTTATACATGTACACTTTATGGTCCCTAGATGTGCCTTTTCTATGTTTCACTCAGATTCCATGATTATTTTTTCAGATTTTCCACTTTTAAGCGTCTTTGTGTGCGCGTCTATGCTTACACTTTTGGTTCCGCTCATAACTCAAATACTACTTGTTCAATTGTTATGAAACTTTATACATGTACACTTTATGGTCCCTAGATGTGCCTTTTCTATGTTTCCCTCAGATTCCATGATTATTTTTTCAGATTTTCCACTTTTAAGCGTCTTTGTGTGCGCGTCTATGGTCACACTTTTGGTTCCGCTCATAACTCAAATACTACTTGTTTCCAAGAAGGTATTAACACCTCATATACATAGCTTCTTTCTTATAAATCTGGTAAATGATTTTGACATGTTCACATTCAAGGTCAAAGGTCAAGGTCATGAGTGCTTTAATTACTACAATAATCCTTGTAAACATGATAACTTCAAACGATTTTGTGCTGTCAGGCTCCTATTTGGTATATATCAACTATGGAGATAGACCAAGATTTGAAAAAGTTTTCGCTAAAATCTGTCAACGGTCAAGGTCACAGCAAGGTCACAACTTAAGCATGCTATTGTGAATATGCCTTATGTTAACAATGAACACTTTGAGTCATTGCATGATTGTTATACACAATGAAAAGTTCTCGTTGATGGTGTGACCTTGAAGGTCTAAGGTCAAGGTCAAGGTCATGAGATATTGGTTCAGGCCATGTTAATCCTTTGATCCAATTTTGAAATCAGAAATAGGTTTTAAGAACACACTTGTGAAAAGTGACCCCAGTGATGATTCAACTTGTTAGAATAACTTGAATAATGAACAAAGTTTGGTCCAAAAAAAATCCCATTTTATTTATGCTGAGGAGAAGGCGGAACAGGGAAAGGCGGGACCCAAAGTTTCGGAGCTGCTCTGCTTTTGCGGTGTCCCGCAAACGCTCTTCTAGTTGTTCAAATGTTACGAAACCACTTTGACTTTTACTTCTAAAACATGCTTAGAGGTGTAATACTTACTCTGCTTTAATAATATATGTTATGGTCTTTTTCATACAAAAGTTTAAACATTGATACCCTTTTGCTATTTTCAAACATTTCTCTTTGACCAATGTTAATGTAAAAGCGGGGGTATCATGAGTGAGCTTTGCTCACTAATTCTCTTGTTTCAAATGAAAGTCGAGCAACATCTGAAACCGAAATTTCACGTCGCATTTACATGCACAGATGACTCAGTAAACATTCTCAACCAAACTTTGTCCTATTGTCTGTTGTAAATAAGTTTCCAAAATGACATTTGACTGAATGACGGGCGTCAATCGCGGTGCATTGTCACGTCTTTTAACTTTACATAATTACATTGTTACGTTAATGAACCGATAAGCATTTACATTGTCATTTTCAACAACAGTACATGTACTTCAGGATTCAAATTGCTCGACATGTATTACAGTTTTCTGATAAATTCCGCATAAATAAAACAGCCATTTCTTTAAACTGTTTTACATATCAAGAAGCATCATTTGCTTCATATATATGTAGACTATTATCGTTCTAAAACTCATTATATATACCATAGAAGGAAGTATTATCTATGCAGTTAATAAATAATGGTAACGAGGAATTTTGTAAAACAGAGAAGGAAAATGTGATTCACAACTGTTATCAACTGGTGGTGTGTAAAACTATTTTGCAATAAACATACGAATCTTAGTATCACTTTGGATAACGGTCTTCTCTTTTGGTTTTCTCAGGTCAAGATGTTAAACCACTCAGTCGTACTGCGCACAATGCACATCTTTATAAGGGTTGCAATCCGGCAGAGCCACATGTAAGAAAATAAGGTTACATACAACTTGGCGCTCCTGGTTTTTGTGATCGTATGAATGTGGCTCTCCCGGCAATGGTCGGGAGTGCTGGTCCATGTTACGGTATATAATAAACTATGATGTGTCTTGCAGTCTTTTTACTTTGTATTATCATATTGTAGGAAGGCACAGGACAGGGGAGTTTCATATTTCATTGATGTTTTCACCCCATAGCAACATATTTTATTTTATGTAATGTACACGTATGTGTGTCATGTTTTATATGTTATTTGGTCAGATGTAATTTTATCGAATACTGAACGTTGCTGAAAATCATCATTTTAATGCTAACCACTTCAGAATAGTGACAGATATACAGTTGAAAAGTCGTGACCTAAAGAAAAACTACTACAACACTTTATTTAAAACTAAACAAACAAGATTAACTCCATATTCACTTTATAATAAGCTCATTATCTATCAATGGGTGGCGCTAATTTGATAAACGGTATCATCCCGAAATCAATCGTGGGCTTCGCGGCAACCAGGAGTTTACACGACGTGTGGCCCTCGCGACATTTTGTAGTTTTCTAGTGTGGCTTTCGCGGCAACGAGGAGTGTACATGTCGTGTGGCCCTCGCGACATTCTGTAGTTGGCTTTCTCGGCAACGGGGAGTATACATGTCGTGTGGCCCTCGCGACATTCTGTAGTTTTCTAGTGTGGCTTTCGCGTCAACGAGGAGTGTACATGTCGTGTGGCCCTCGCGATATTCTGTAGTTTTCTAGTGTGGCTTTCGCGGCAACGAGGAGAGTACATGTCGTGTGGCCCTCGCGCCATTCTGTAGTTTATTAGTGTGGCTTTCGCGGCAACGAGGAATGTACATGTCGTGTGGCCCTCGCGACATTTGTAGTTTTCTAGTGTGGCTTTCTCGGCAACGAGGAGTTTACATGTCGTGTGGCCCTCGCGACATTCTGTAGTTTTCTAGTGTGGCTTTCGCGGCAACGAGGAGTGTACATGTCGCGTGGCCCTCGCGACATTCTGTAGTTTTCTAGTGTGGCTTTCGCGGCAACGAGGAGAGTACATGTCGTGTGGCCCTCGCGCCATTCTGTAGTTTATTAGTGTGGCTTTCTCGGCAACGAGGAGTTTACATGTCGTGTGGTCCTCGCGACATTTGTAGTTTTCTAGTGTGGTTTTCCCGAGCAGACAACCTTTCGAATAGCCAAACTCAATTCATTAACTTTATGTTATTAATCATAGAAACCATGTCAAGAATGAAAACCAAGATTACACGTACAATGCTAAAATATTGACACTATATTCCGAGATTATATAGACGGTTGAAGTACACTCAACATTTGCATTATTATGAGCATTTATGTAGAGTTTACACCTTGAAAGTCAATGTGTAAGTTTCTTGTGCAAGCTTTACTATGTAGATGAATAGTAATCTCAACAAGGTGACGTACAAACTTGGATATCTACTGAACAGCAAAATAACGCCAGTCCACTAAACAATTTCGTAATTACTGATAACGCTGTAATGAGAAAATTTATAACATCACAGCATTCCAATTTTGATGACATCATAATAATAACGTGTTGAACACATGCAGACGTAACGATAAGTCAATACTTGTATAGAACTTCTGGATAACATTATATTGTGCCATAATCATTCTGTGGCAAAATAGCCACATTTCTGTTCAGATGATGAAGGGCAAAATGTGCTTTTAAATGCAATTAGAACATGTGCAAACACTCCCGTGAAGTTGTTTGATGCAAAACCCCTGTCTTTGCTGATGTTGATTTGACGTTATGGCGTCATTTATGAATTTCATTCAGAATGGTTCTATTGGTCTCATTTTGGTAAAACTTCAAGGTATTGTACTCCTTGTCGGTACCAAGGTGTTCAACGAGCACATTTATAGTAATTGCAAACTGTACAGCATGCAGTTAGCCAATATCCCAGTTTCCGAAAAAAATTCACTTTTATTTTGCAAAGCATTTACTTCTTAAACATTGAGGCAAGAGTCACAATTTTGAGTCTTTTCAAAGAGCAAATCTCGGATTACAGCACGAATAATTGATTTTTTCCCAGGCTCATGCAGATCATGTTACTATGACAACATGTGACGTGCAATTTAGGGAACTGATACCATTTGACTTTGCAATGGTAACCAACTATACTCTACAGTATCAATAGCTCCACATGTTCTCTGACATTTACTAATGATATGAAAAACCATAGGTTTAAATGCAAACAGAAACTATAATCAATATATTATAGATACGTAGTATGAAATTTGAATATTTATTTCACATACTTAATTACTTTATAGTGTGTCATGTTCTTAATACAGGTCAATACTGGTATTTTTGGTGATATGGTGATTTAACCATCAAAACTAAGTTACTCACACGAATTAAAATAAAATGGTTTCCGGTATTTAGTTATTCATTACTTGATAACGATATGTGAATCCACTAAATGCTGAAATATATACGCTTTTGGTTGAATAATCTTATATCCAAAAAACTTATTTACAGATAAAATGTAAAAATAATGCATATGGATAAAACATTTACAAATATGTTTTAAAGAGCCATTAAAAATTTATAGGAATATTTACTTGCCTTCATGCATGCCGACAAACCAGATATTCTGATTTATTCTGAAGTACAAATAATTTCACTTTACTTGCATATTCATTCCCTAACGCCAAATGTATGCTAATCAAATAAAGTCCAGCAACAGCATTTTGTACGTGAAGAAGCCGAATTTATACGTTTCCTATATGTGCACAGTAGTTATATGACCAATTACATATTACCAACCCACATCTGACTGTCTATTAAAGGTAAGTTTCCAAACTTAAATTTAACCAATTAACCCGCATCTTTGTCAAGTTTTCAATAATAAATCGTGACTTTCACCTTTATAATATCACTACTAAATGAACTAGCCTTAAATTGATAATGTTCATCAGCAAACAGTACTTTTCGATAAAATAACTTCATTTATTACGTTTGACATAATGTGACTCCAACAATATACTCAATGGGTTTTAAAAGGAACACTCAGTGTTGCATTGTAGTATTTTATCAAGAAGTATTGACTGTTATTGAAAATTAACCCTTAAGCGCCAATCACTAAATGATATTAATAAAGAGAATTATTTTGTTATAATGATTGACGTTCAATGTCCGCAATTATCATTGTGATGAACGTCACACCAAAAATATAATAAAATCCCTTTTCACGACAAGAATAATTGTTGAATTATGATGAAACGGGAAAATTACCCACGCTCGGATAAAACCCAAAGTTCATGGGTATTGAAACACGTTTGACAAAAAAGTTAACAAAAAATAGAAGCTGACTCTTTGGTTGTTCCGTATTAATCAGTTTGCAAATTTATGTGTTTACAAGCACTACCGACAGGGTCAAAACGTCTCATTTTTATCAAGAACATATACTTTTCACAGAGTCAGAATACCCTTTTGTATTATTTATCCATTTCTCAATGTTTTAAGAAAGACTTTACCCATATATTACATTGAATTCCTGGTTATGAAAAATATATTCAATTGTTTAACTCTTTAGCGAAATAGATGTAAACAACTAGGATGTCCTCAACAGTCAGGAAAATGTATTTTACTACTATGCACTGTATAATGCCATGGGCCTCCTTTCTGATTAAAACTATCTCTTTATGTGAGCAGAATGAAGCCATTCAAGTGTGAAAGAGACGATTTTGTAACCTCAAATACGCATTCGAATGTCGCTGAGCTCCATGCACTGAAGGCGTACAACCTATTACCATCATACTAATGATTCATGGCGATGCGCGGAGTTCGCATTTTCAATAAATTTACCCAAAACGTGCTTTTTCATGAATCATACCCTTTAGAATTATTCCTGTCGCACATATTAATACACAATGTCACACAAATATTCTACTGTGATATAGCCTAATAGTGCCTTATACGTTATGATGTGCACAATGTAACCCAGTAAACAAATTTATATATTTTATTTTGATAATGATAGATTATTTTATCCTTTCCTTTGATTTGTTAGTGAATGTCTAAATAATATACCAGTGTTGTTACAATATATTTCCAAACTTGTTTCTTACATTATGTTGATGAATATATATCAGAAGTTATCAATTTCAATTCTTTATTTCTGAAGTGTAGGTCATCGGCCCGTAACTACATATCGTATATATGACAAGACATGATGTGTACAGCAACAGTCATTCAATTAACATTTTTGGTACATGGCATGAAAAATAAAGCTTGCTAAATTACAAGTTTACAATTCGATATTGACATGAGGATTTTAAATTTAGTTTTATTTGGATTTGTACAAACAGTTTCCGGCAAATGATTCAGGCGGAGCTCTTTAAATTTGGAACACACAAGAAGGAAATGGTTTTCATCCATAATTATAGCCGTCGTCGCATTGTAAACATAATCTATCATTTCTATCTATATTATAAAACCGACCCGTTTCAATTCTTAAATGAAAAACACGTAAATTGCCCGAATACTCTAAACATTTTAACAACAACCGCATTCAAATATAATTTTTTAGACAGTGAAGCTTTAAAATAAGAGTAAGATATGGAGTTGGTGCCGTTTTGAAGTGAACTATACCAATTCAGTTCATGAATACATTTTAGTCGACACAGACATTTTGAGAAACACGAAGTAGGAAGATAAACAAATTGTTGGTCCAAAACAAAACCAAAGCCCAATTAGCCAATTAGCTAATTAGCCAGTTTGGAGACTGGCGCTAGTTAGGCCTTGCGTGGGAAGATGAAGCCCAAACTGTACAATCAATCTGGAAACTTCGAAGCCCAATTAACTTTATTATTTTCTATACCTTTTAACATCATATATAACATTTTTTTGGATGCCGAGTGTCAGACATATTTAATGATTTAAAGCTATATTTGACAGCTTTTTCAGTAAAAATATAGAGTAAGTAGAAGAAATCAGAGTGCGCCGAATTAAATTTATATAAACTTTGTTTTGCTCAATTAAATCAATAATAACCAGTCACATAAAGTATGTCTTAGAAAGTATTTAGGTACAGGTTTACACACACCATGTCAGCGTTTTGAATTAATCTATTAGAGTTGCAGATGTCTGTTTTAATAAGCATGGATTTCTCAATTATTCACCGTAAGTTGTTTTATAGATGTTTATTCAAATTCTTAATACAAAATAAACTTGTATTAATTATATTTATATAATAGCGACCTTTGGGGATTTAAAGTGGAATCATTTATCAAAATCATTCTTATGTTATGTGAATCAAATATCAAGTGAAATGAAAAGAAATTGAATGAAACCAGTGTTCTATTGTTATGTAAAAGATTAAGGTCGACATGTCAATATCGCTCTTTCGCTCTTTCGCTCTTTCGCTCTATCGCTCTATCGCTCTATCGCTCTTTCGCTCTATCGCTCTTTCGCTTTATCGTTCTTTCGCTTTATCGTTCTTTCGCTTTATCGCTCTTTCGCTTTATCGCTTTATCGCTCTTTCGCTTTATCGCTCTTTCGCTTTATCGCTCTTTCGCTCTATCGCTTTATCGTTCTTTCGCTCTATCGCTCTTTCGCTCTTTCGCTTTATCGCTCTTTCGCTTTATCGCTTTATCGCTTTATCGCTTTATCGCTCTATCGCTTTATCGCTCTCTCGCTTTATCGCTCTTTCGCTCTTTCGCTTTATCGCGCTGTTATTATCGCTTTATCGCTCTTTCGCTTTATCGCGCTGTTATTATCGCTTTATCGCTCTTTCGCTTTATCGCTCTTTCGCTTTATCGCTTTATCGCTCTTTCGCTTTATCGCTCTTTCGCTTTATCGCTTTATCGCTCTTTCGCTTTATCGCTCTTTCGCTTTATCGCTCTTTCGCTCTTTCGCTCTTTCGCTTTATCGCGCTGTTATTATCGCTTTATCGCTCTTTCGCTTTATCGCTCTTTCGCTTTATCGCGCTGTTATTATCGCTTTATCGCTCTTTCGCTTTATCGCTCTTTCGCTTTATCGCTCTTTCGCTTTATCGCTCTTTCGCTTTATCGCTCTTTCGCTTTATCGCGCTGTTATTATCGCTTTATCGCTCTTTCGCTTTATCGCTTTATCGCTCTTTCGCTTTATCGCTCTTTCGCGTTATCGCTCTTTCGCTTTATCGTGCTGTTATTATCGCTTTAGCGCGTTGTTATATCGCTTTGTCGTGCGGCGTTATCGCTTTGTCGTGCGACACTATCGCTTTGTCGTGCGACACTATCGCTTTGTCGTGCGGCGTTATCGCTTTGTCGTGCTGCGTTATCGCTTTGTCGTGCGGCGTTATCGCTTTGTCGTGTTGCTCTATCGCTTTGTCGTGCAGCCTTATCGCTTTGTCGTGTGACTATATCGCTTTATCGCTTTGTCGTGTTGATACCAGAGGGCGAAAGAGCGATGTCCCCTCTCGGCCATCATACGCGACCATATTGTCAACCGTTACATATAAGAGAAGCAAATACTGTTTTGGTAAAGTCGTGTTGTTGCTGTTTCGTCATGAGAAATGTGAATGGGTTTTGTTTTCATAAAATAAACTGCTTCTTTATGATAACAATTTGGTTTGTATTGTTCCATATAGAATGGTGAGAATTAGGCCCCTGCATCTCTTTCTGATAAAAGTCTGAATATAATGTATGTGTTTATAAACAATTTACATACATTATTTATTCATAAATACAATCTTATTATATATAATCTATCATTTGAAAATAAAAGTGAATATTCAACCTCCCAGATGTATTTCTACATAGTTTGAAGTAGGCCTATATTATGAATTTATAATAATAGTGGCATTTATATTGCGCCTACATTATCATTACATTCAGTACAATTATGCAAGTCACTGAGTGGAAGGTTGTTGGTTGACCACTGCTAGTGTTCTCGAGTTGTACATGCTTGCGTCTCCCGGTTAACGTTTGCGTGTGAAGTTTCTTGGATTTTCCGAAACTGCAGTGCGAAAGTATGCACTGAATTGGCACATGTCTGCTCATTCAGGTGTAAAATGGTTTTGAATTGAAAAAATCTTATGTCTACTAACGTTCAGACACTTCGGTCGTTTCAATTTGAGATGTTTAAACAAAATCTACTTTAGGAGTAAAAGGGGGTTATTATTTCGGATAACCCACATGGTCACGTGGCTAAAAAAAAAGTGCTACAGCTGTGTTCATTGGCCATATACGTTTTCCAAAATATGTAGAGGCAAAGCATGATTGGTTGAAAGTTTATTTTGAATATTGCAACTGTAATATAGGGTGAAATTTCAACTGTGTATAAAGCATCGTGTATCTTTGTGACGCATTTAACAACACACATCACTAACATTGTGTGTATACAATTCAATACTTTCAGAGGGGGTTGTTCCATTTGATCACACACAGTATTAAAACGTGTTGCTACTGTCAACAATGAAGGATCAAAACAATTGTTCGTCCGTTTCAAATATAGTGGGATCCAAAATATGACAACAGGAGGTAATGACAGGTGTAGGTAGATTGCGAGACTGTGGATCGATGTGCCAGGCCGGTTGCTCTTCTGAACAGGTAAGTGTTTATGAGTTTACTAGTTATACGGAACTGAAGGCCTATCAATAAATTAGACCTTCACTTTCTGCTTATACACTTTGCGGCTGAATAAAGATTTTACCGACTGACGAAAAAGGCATAGTCGAAATTATTACATACCAAGGGAGTACATAGTTTTATAGATTTGAAACGAAGATTAGTAAACAGTTCTTTTATGTATATTTGAACTCTCAGGAGAAAGGTGACTTGTTAAAATACTGACATTATACATTCATAAACACATATGTGTTCAGACGAAAAATCGACCTGGCACATCCACATTGATGTTTTCATATTCATTTGTCGGATTATTGGCGGGAAATATATATAATCCTCTGCGATATACAAACAAATACATCATATCTTCTTAGTCGTATATAATCATACTGAGATCACAATTACAATCTCCGTCATCAGAGATTCCATCCTATAATATTGGTGGGTCTGTATTGGTAACCAGTGATCAGGCAGTATTCGTCATGTGTACATCAACCTCTGCTTGTAGCTTGAAATCAACAAGTCGTGTATAAATATCCCTACGTTTACAGGTAAAACAATCAAACTTTGGAGAGTTTCCCTACCTTGCTAGTTCCTCTATGTCATCGTCGAAGTTGGGATCAGTTTTGGAGATATTTGAAACAATGGAATATTTTGGTCTTGTCGTCTCACATATCGTCACGCTCCGTACTCGATCTGCTTTCACTGGGTGGGTTAACCCTTGGTCTCCTGGGAACCCGGTCATTACTGGCAAGTCGAGTTTTTTTATATTGACTGTATACTCAAAATAACGTGGCACACAGAGATATGAACATTCGGCAGAAATAATTGTTTGGATGCGACATTCCACCTGATGAAGGAGTAAGCATACACTCCTACACGTCCTGCATGTTCACATTAAAGTTGTTATTCAGAAAATGTTGTGTTCCATTTCTGAATGCAATTCAAAGACTCAAGTCATCAAGGGCATTTAGTAGCGTATATATATGAAAAGGAAGATTTCTGGAAAATAACTTCTTTATTGTACATAATCCCGCCCGAAAAAGTACAAGAATTTGTACTAATGAAGGTAGTGTTATCCCAAATATAACTATGTTATATTTTCTCACTATCTAAATGGCAAGTATTTCTAATGTACATAAAGAGTTGATGAAGGAATGGGCGATTGTAACAAAACGAGGTTCTCTACAATAAATAAGTTGTTATTCAGAAGTCTTTTTTTTCTTTATCTTGTTATTAACATTGATACCCTAGCCTTTGCTCACAATGCTTGAATGAGGATGATAGCCTCAATGCATTGATTAAATATTTATCAACGTTAATTTCAGCTTAATGCAGTTAGATTTTTGTCAGGCTCTGTGCATGTGAAGATCCCATGGGGGGTTGTTAAGTAGTGTTCCGTTGTAAGATCAGTGGATTTCTCAAGCCATAAGTCATGTGAGAAGTTTGACTTGATTAACCAAAATGAGAGGAGAATGTCTCAACCCATTGAATTTGATTGATATTGGAACTAGGATCAGTTTTTTGAGCGCATCCCAGAACTTAAAATAAGTATCCCCGAGCGCCCTGACTTGAGCATGTGGACAGCTCGGGCAGTGACAGGGTTAAAGTCAATCGGAGATCACTCTCTCTTGCAAACCCACGTCTCGCTTGATCAGACCCACAGAGCGGCAGATCGACTTTCACTTAATTGTGTAGTTGCTGCGTTGGCCATGTCTACCCCGTCTGGATAATGGTGTCTTTGTTGTGAGCGTGACTCTCGCTGCAATTCCTTCAGAATATACCCTGTATATATACCCCGCGGGTTGTTGAGACGCTCTATGTGACATGATCTGTGGGTTACACTCGCAGTAATAATAAACTCCGATACACACTCTAATACAATACGATATGTTCGATTAGATGTATTTCATTCACTACATTATTAATCATTAATTATTGTCATATTTGGTTGTATCACGTGACCTTGGTTGTATCACATGGCCTTGGTTGTATCACGTGACCTTGGTTGTATCACGTGACCTTGGTTGTATCACATGGCCTTGGTTGTATCACATGGCCTTGGTTGTATCACGTGACCTTGGTTGTATCACATGGCCTTGGTTGTATCACGTGACCTTGGTTGTATCACATGGCCTTGGTTGTATCACGTGACCTTGGTTGTATCACGTGACCTTGGTTGTATCACATGGCCTTGGTTGTATCACATGGCCTTGGTTGTATCACGTGACCTTGGTTGTATCACATGACCTTGGTTGTATCACGTGACCTTGGTTGTATCACATGGCCTTGGTTGTATCACATGGCCTTGGTTGTATCACGTGACCTTGGTTGTATCACATGGCCTTGGTTGTATCACGTGACCTTGGTTGTATCACATGGCCTTGGTTGTATCACATGGCCTTGGTTGTATCACGTGACCTTGGTTGTATCACATGGCCTTGGTTGTATCACATGGCCTTGGTTGTATCACGTGACCTTGGTTGTATCACATGACCTTGGTTGTATCACGTGACCTTGGTTGTATCACGTGACCTTGGTTGTATCACGTGACCTTGGTTGTATCACATGGCCTTGGTTGTATCACATGACCTTGGTTGTATCACGTGACCTTGGTTGTATCACGTGACCTTGGTTGTATCACATGACCTTGGTTGTATCACATGGCTTTGGTTGTATCACGTGACCTTGGTTGTATCACGTGACCTTGGTTGTATCACATGGCCTTGGTTGTATCACATGGCCTTGGTTGTATCACGTGACCTTGGTTGTATCACATGGCCTTGGTTGTATCACATGGCCTTGGTTGTATCACATGACCTTGGTTGTATCACATGGCCTTGGTTGTATCACATGGCCTTGGTTGTATCACATGACCTTGGTTGTATCACATGGCCTTGGTTGTATCACATGGCCTTGGTTGTATCACATGACCTTGGTTGTATCACATGGCCTTGGTTGTATCACATGGCCTTGGTTGTATCACATGGCCTTGGTTGTATCACATGGCCTTGGTTGTATCACATGGCCTTGGTTGTATCACATGACCTTGGTTGTATCACATGGCCTTGGTTGTATCACGGGACCATGGTTGTATCACGTGACCATGGTTGTATCACGTGACCTTGGTTGTTTCACATGGCCTTGGTTGTATCACATGGCCTTGGTTGTATCACGTGACCATGGTTGTATCACGTGACCTTGGTTGTATCACATGGCCTTGGTTGTATCACATGGCCTTGGTTGTATCACATGGCCTTGGTTGTATCACGTGACCTTGGTTGTATCACATGGCCTTGGTTGTATCACATGGCCTTGGTTGTATCACATGGCCTTGGTTGTATCACATGGCCTTGGTTGTATCACATGACCTTGGTTGTATCACATGGCCTTGGTTGTATCACGTGACCTTGGTTGTATCACATGGCCTTGGTTGTATCACATGGCCTTGGTTGTATCACATGACCTTGGTTGTATCACATGGCCTTGGTTGTATCACATGGCCTTGGTTGTATCACGGGACCATGGTTGTATCACGTGACCATGGTTGTATCACGTGACCTTGGTTGTTTCACATGGCCTTGGTTGTATCACATGGCCTTGGTTGTATCACATGGCCTTGGTTGTATCACGTGACCTTGGTTGTATCACATGACCTTGGTTGTATCACATGGCTTTGGTAACATCGTGGTAGACATGGAAGTCTTGGTGCAAATGGAAATCGGTATAACTCTATTTTCACAAGGTCCCCCAGGAGCTGATGGTGCCCATTGTTACAGTGTGTTCCAGTGGACACTGGTCATAGCTATACCACTGTGGTTTGACCGATGAGGTCGTTTGGGAAGAAAAGTCTGAAATTATTCAGATTACAGGGGTATACATATACGTGGTTAGACTTGCCTTAGTACACAATTGTGCCAACACATGGATAGGAACCATTAGTCCCCCACTAGGGCTATCTATTCTATGTGTTTTACACGGTGAAGAAACCTCATTGAGCAAGTTCTTAGTTAAATGAATAATGAAATTTTAGGCCAAACAAAACTTGATTAAAATCATTGCATTAATTCATAAAATACTATAATGTTATAGACTAAAGTCTGGGGAACACTATAAGAGAAACAGGAAACAAACGACGTCTTTCCCGCGGGGTGTCTGGTGTTCATGGCGTGGAAGAAAGAAAATAAGACATATGACGAGACAATTGTTTTTATTTCTTTATAAGCAAACAAGTGTGCATGCTATTGTACGTCAATCTAGGTCCGATATATTTCATAGTGTACAGTATACCTTGGCCCTGGCTTCGGGGCTGAGATGTCACATATTCTACTATAGTTCGACACCATGAATAAGATCTGATATTTGTGACAGGATCTATTTGCCGAACCAGTCACATCTAAACCTTCAAATGCATCCAGTCTTTGAAGGGCATTTAGAAGAGGAATACAAGAAAACAAGACTTTCTGGATAACATCTTCTTTACTGTGAACATACACGACGTTTCGGAGTACATGCTTATTCTTCCATCATTTCACCTGACGAAGGAGTAAGCGTGTACTTCGAAGTGACGTGTATCTTCACAATAAAGAAGTTGGTTTCCTTCCAAAAACCAAGTTTCCTTCTAATACATTGTTGGTGAATGATCATTTAGAGATTATCGTAAGCCCGTCTAGAGGCGGCGGCGGCTCCTTTACAGCACACGTTGTATCCGTACATGAAGAGTAGGCCCAGTAGCATTACCATGATGAAGGACAGGAGCACTCTGAAACAAGGGGGAAGATTTACGACACAACCTAAGCTCAACTTACTTAGACCTGTAGCTTAGTTCAGTGTTAGGGTGGTACTTACGATTGAGTGAATTGAGACCAATAATGCGTACCGCATTTCCTCTAATAACAGCCCCGGCATTTATTATTTTATTGGACTCTCAGAGCCGCGCTTACTTCTTTAAAGGTACATCCATTGTGTTTCATAAATTTTTATTTGGCTTTAATACGTTCCAACACACCAAATGTGATGTTTAAAATACAAACAAATTCACTCAGCTTGCATATTCATCCCCAATCGCCAAAAATATCACAATTACTAGTTTCCAATTAAAATCGAGTGACATCATTATGCATGTGTAGAAACCGAAAGTGCACGTACTGTTTACATGCACAGTAGTTATATGATCTATTGAACATTATCAACCCAAATTTGTTATTTTGTCTGGTTTAAATAAGATTCCGAAATTACGTTTGCCTCATTGGCGCGCGCCACACGCGGTGCATTGTCCGGTTTTCGATCAGAAATAGATACTTTTATCTTCATATCGTCAATATACTAAGTCGACTATCATAGAAATGGTAGTTTTCGGTAACAGTCGGTACTTCTCGATAAAATAAGACCATTTATAACGTTTGGCATATTTGACCCCCAACAACAGAATGGATGTACCTTTAACAGTTACTTTACTCTATCAGAAATACCTCACTTGGTTCATGTTTGTAGCCCGTGACACAGTGATGTTAACCAAAGAAATACCACACTTGGTTCATGTTTGTAGCCCGTGACACGGTGATGTTAACCAAAGATTTACTACACTTGTTTCATGTTTGTAGCCCGTGACACGGTGATGTTAACCAAAGAGTTACCACTCTTGGTTCATGTTTGTAGCCCGTGACACGGTGATGTTAACCAAAGAAATACCACACTTGTTTCATGTTTGTAGCCCGTGACACGGTGATGTTAACCAAAGATTTACTACACTTGTTTCATGTTTGTAGCCCGTGACACGGTGATGTTAACCAAAGATTTACTACACTTGTTTCATGTTTGTAGCCCGTGACACGGTGATGTTAACCAAAGATTTACTACACTTGTTTCATGTTTGTAGCCCGTGACACGGTGATGTTAACCAAAGATTTACTACACTTGTTTCATGTTTGTAGCCCGTGACACGGTGATGTTAACCAAAGAGTTACCACTCTTGGTTCATGTTTGTAGCCCGTGACACGGTGATGTTAACCAAAGAAATACCACACTTGTTTCATGTTTGTAGCCCGTGACACGGTGATGTTAACCAAAGAACTAAATTATGTACCTCAACGTGTATCTACAAGTGCGTCATATACCCCAAACTAGTTTGTGATAAAAAAAAATAATTTAAAAACAAACTTCTAAACTTTTAACACCCAACACATACATATATGCTGCCAGGGTTGTATATTCCGCAACTGTTCCAGACAGTGCTCACATCTGTCCAGTTAGCAGTAGCTAGCGTTATGTAGGGAGGGACGAGAAGTTGTTCGGTATCTCAGATGCTAAACAACGGTACTTACATTTGTCCAGTAAGGAGGAGCTGAACATCAGTGAGATCCAGCGTTATGTGGGGAGGGCCGATGGTGGGTGACCCGGTGGTGGGGACGTTGATGTGTGCAGCCGTCAGTGTGGAGTGCTGCATGGTGTTGATGGAGACGAAGCCCGGGGCCGTGGATATCGGAACTATAGAGGCTCCCCCTGTCGGTGCGGTGGAGATGGCGGCAATGGTGGCGGCGCTAGCGCTAGCACCGACATTTTCTGATACAGGACAGGCGGCGCGACTCCGGAGTGTCATCAGCTGCAATATACAATATAGCATGATAAATAATGTGTATATATAGAGAATCTCACCCAAGTGTCTTCTGATATCAAATATATCAACACAAGTTGATTAAAGTTACAAATATCCGAGGCTTGCCGAGGATATTTTTACTTTAATCAACGAGTGTTGATATATTTGATATCAGAAGACACGAGGGTGAGATTTTATTTATCATTCAAAATCATTCTTCAACAATTATTAGCCAAATACTGACATATCTGAAACACAAAACTGCCATTTAGCTTCTTCAGCAGTGAGGTCATAGCATTGTGACGTCATAAGCATTATGGCATCATAGCATTGTTACGTCATCACCATTGTGACGTCATAGTATTGTCACCAGTGTTCTAAGTGATGCCAAAGCTTTGTGATGTCATTAACTGATGATGAAATAGGATTATGACGATTTGATTGTAGCGATATCTACAATGTAGATATCGCTTGTAGATATCGCTTGATCTCACACAAGCGATATCTACTGTGGGAGCCAGTTTTGGATGATAAATGTATTTATCATCCAAAACTGGCTCCCACAGTAGATATCGCTTGTGTGAGATCAAGCGATATCTACAAGCGATATCTACATTGTAGATATTGCTACAATCAAATCGTCATAATCCTATTTCATCATCAGTTAATGACATCACAAAGCTTTGGCATCACTTAGAACACTGGTGACAATACTATGACGTCACAATGGTGATGACGTAACAATGCTATGATGCCATAATGCTTATGACGTCACAATGCTATGACCTCACTGCTGAAGAAGCTAAATGGCAGTTTTGTGTTTCAGATATGTCAGTATTTGGCTAATAATTGTTGAAGAATGATTTTGAATGATAAATAAAATCTCACCCTCGTGTCTTCTGATATCAAATATATCAACACTCGTTGATTAAAGTAAAAATATCCTCGGCAAGCCTCGGATATTTGTAACTTTAATCAACTTGTGTTGATATATTTGATATCAGAAGACACTTGGGTGAGATTCTCTATATCAATAATATTATAATCGGCGATCGAAATATATGATATTTCCTCATTGGAATTCTTAAATCAAATAATTTAAGGATTTTTCAGATACAGATACAGATACAGATATTTATAACATTTTGAAAAATTCCAATTATGACATCGAGTTTACATGGTAATATGCGAAGAGTTTGCGATGTCCTTGATGGACACCCGTACAATCACTTACATAATGTCTGCTACCAGGAGTTGTCTCCCCTTGAGATGTCAGTTTCCCGCTAGGGGCGCGCTTGTCACATAGCAGCGTTACAGTCGTCGCTCTGTAAAGAAAGTTGAACATATGATTATTAAAGAGCCATCACGGATGTTGATGAAAATATCAAAATTTCTCCAAAAATCTATCTCCGTGAAATAAATACACTTAATTTTTCCCTAATTTTTCCAACTTAAAATAAGCCGAGAAATTGCATTAATTAGTAAAGGTGTTTTCCAGTCTAAATATAGATCCAGTCTATTATTTTCAAGCGCAAAGCATTATGGTCTAGCTCACACACAGTAAACAAAGACACGAAAGAATTAAAAAAATATGAGCAATGAAAGAAATCGAATAAATATTTTGTTGATGGTTATTTATTTACCATTTCATTTAATTATGTATTTGCTACAGATATTGGAATAATTGTTTTACCCAACTAGGTATTTTGCTTGAATTTTATAATTAATGAGAGTACAAATTTGTCATAATTTGCTGGTCTTATCTCAATAAAAAGAACATTAAACAGGAAATAATTTGTATATTCTCAGGACATTAAAGGTACATCCATTGTGTTTCATAAATTTTTATTTGGCTTTAATACGTTCCAACACACCAAATGTGATGTTTAAAATACAAACAAATTCACTCAGCTTGCATATTCATCCCCAATCGCCAAAAATATCACAATTACTAGTTTCCAATTAAAATCGAGTGACATCATTATGCATGTGTAGAAACCGAAAGTGCACGTACTGTTTACATGCACAGTAGTTATATGATCTATTGAACATTATCAACCCAAATTTGTTATTTTGTCTGGTTTAAATAAGATTCCGAAATTACGTTTGCCTCATTGGCGCGCGCCACACGCGGTGCATTGTCCGGTTTTCGATCAGAAATAGATACTTTTATCTTCATATCGTCAATATACTAAGTCGACTATCATAGAAATGGTAGTTTTCGGTAACAGTCGGTACTTCTCGATAAAATAAGACCATTTATAACGTTTGGCATATTTGACCCCCAACAACAGAATGGATGTACCTTTAAGAAACATAGTTTGTAAAGCAATCGTCACATTCAGTAATGTGTGACAAGGGTACTTTGCAAATGCGACGCGTGAAGCACGTGCAGCATTTGGGTTGTTATGGCGACTTGCGCAAGAGACGAGCCTTCACGCTTCGGAAGCGCTTGCTGTTTGTGTAGTACGTATTACGCAAAAAAGGGGACTCTGTTTATATACGTCAGATACCCGTAGCGCGCGCTAGTCGAAGTGATACTTCTCTTTGAAACCAAATTGCAATACATTGTCGTGATATGAAAATTATTTAACATATGCCATGTTGTAGAAAAAAAAAATCTCTGGCGAATGACGTTATAAGTATATTTTCCAAAAATTTGAAACACTAACATCCGTGATGGCTCTTTAACATTATCATGGTTTTACATTCCTTTAAGTATTCTTCATTTTCAACTAAACGATATCAATATTCTACATCTTGTGTTTCTCAAATGTAGATAAACAGCAATTATTAAGTTTTCAATAGTTATTTTAAATATTCAACAAATATCTCTCTCATGTTATAATTTGCAAATAGTTTTTTACTGGCTAAGAAAAAAGAAATGGTTCTCTGTGAATCGCAATCTGGGAATTTACAATTAAATGCAATCTCAATTCAAAATCATTACTCTAATCGGTAATCCTATTATATTTTTTTTATATATTTTACTTGCGCTTCAACAGAACAAACGTTTAAAAATGCTTGAACACCTGAATGTTGATTTGTAAAGGATATTATATCAAACCAAGTACAAAGGCGTATAAAGCTTTCAGAAGGTTAATTGAATCTCCGTGATGCTTGTTAAGTTTTACCATGTGGGTTACTGTGGGTTCACAAGTATACACATGACAAATGAAGTGGTGTAAAATCTTGATTCCATGCAGCATCTGTACACGTCTTATAAAAACAGATCGAACGTAACAGTTGTGGTTCGCTTTGTACTTTCACTTCAGCCAATCAGCGACGAGTTTATTAGATCGAAGAACCGATTCGATGTCTAGGCGGGTTTGTGATTGGTTGAATGTAAGGAAGGTAAAAGGTCACTGACAAGGTTACTAGTCATCAGATCAAGTCCGTAGCTAGGAGAGGGTGTTATTTCATTTTATTATAGGAATGGATTTTTTTCCGTCTTTCTGATTGGTCTACTAGGTCACATAAAAGAACTGACGCCAAGCGATGTCAACCTGTGTGACGCGCGAGAGGTTGATATAACAATCCGGACACCTCCGGTGGCTAAAAATATCAAAAAAATATCACGTGTCCAAGGTCGATAAATCATTTTATTCGATTTTCAGTGGTGAAATACGGCATTTATCGGTTAAAATAAAATCCGTATTTTCACTGAGTGAAATAACATGTTATTCTTCTCCGTGAAATAACACTTTCAATCACATGACGTCATCGTAACAATAGGATGACGTCATAGGATGGCCGTGGAAAGGAAGGCGATCTCGGAGGCTCCGTTTATAAAATGAACGTCATTTATAAGATAAATAGTTGCGTTTGTAAAATTTCCGGGATTCATTGCTATTCAACACCCGCAAATTTAGTTTAAAACCGACGGCGATAGCCGGAGGTTTTAAACGCTGAAATTTGCGGATGTTGAATAGCAATGAATCCCGGAAATTTTACAAACGCAACTATTTATATCGATATTGTAACATGACCGTTAGTTATCAGGCGTTTTGAAACGAACTCTCTTTTTGCGTACCTATCTCTGAGTGGAAAGGACTTTGCGACTGTTCCATTTTTGTAATAGGTGTGGTCAGGTAAAAAACAAATGAAAATACTCGGCGTAATATGTACATTAGCAATTTACAAATAAGCTCAAACAGTTTCACTCAACTATGTTCACTTCACAATATTCACGTATCCTTTTAGATGGCGATAAACATTTATCTACGACATCAACACAGTAAAAGACCTAGGAACAAAAATCTTAAACTTGCCCTAACCCATTGTGACAATGACGCTAGCATTGTGACGTCAAAACGTCAAAATCACTATGACGTCATGTCATGGCAACGGCATAGAGAAGGCGTCAAACTTGGACAAATCTTACTAGATGAAAACATTTTAGTTACTTGAAATTATATAATTTTGAGAGTTATTTGTTACCTATACTGCTATACACAAGTTAGAAAATGACATTGCCACCTGTCAAATTTGAGTAAGGGGCACATATTAAGAGAAGTAGAAAAATACAATTTTGAGTCGGGCCGGATCTTGTGAAAATGATGTATATGTTCGCGGTGATTCGCCCCAAGTAATTTGCGGGTATTCATTGTCATTCAACATAGGCAAATCAACCAATCAGAATCAAGGATACACCGAAATCATGTTACAATTACCAAGTATATGCATGGTTTGTTAAATCTAATAAATAGAACATTTGACATGTCTCGTCGAATACCATGTATATCTCATCTCGTGAAGAAGAAATAATATATTTGCGCCACTCGTGAAAATACACATTTCTACTTCACTCGATGAGATATACATGGTATTCGACGAGAAATGTCAAATACCCTCTATGTATCAACCTCACTTGAAGTCAATAATTGTTTATAAAGGAGATTCCGTTTGTGACGTAATACAATTATTCGTGACGTCAGAGAAGCATGTCGTTACAAGAGGTGGGAACAAAATGCTAGGGTCCCGTGTGAAATAAAGTCATGATTTTCAAGACTGGATATATGGCACCTACCTTACATTGGAAGTACCCTCGTTCTGTGTGTAGGTCAGTTGGAGTTGACCGTCACTGACGTGGAAGTGAGCGTTGTCATGACTACCGATACCTATGTAGGATGTGGGGGTATCTCCGCTCTTCAGACACACCTGTAATATATATCCGATATGATTAACAGTTAGATATTATTGTCATAATGAAGCTTGCAAAGTTTCATCCCATCGTACTATGAATGTAAAAGTATATGCTCAGCTTAATCACTATAAATAAAATATGAACTTTTGTTCATTTGTTTTATGATGACGAACATGTTTCGATGAATAAATTGATAACATTACAGGCTTGTAATAAGTTCAATAAATAAAATGAAGTTTCCCGTATTCCGTTATAAACATGTAATAATTCAGCGCCTTTTCTCAGTCGTGGCGCTTTCAATCTAAACAGCTCCCTTTACACCTGGCACCCAACGGAGGTCCGGCGCTCGTATTAGCTACAGGGCGCTGAGATTACATGGGGCGCTTATTAGAAATACTAAGGTACTTTTTGTACACGCTCACCGCCACATCGCGACACTCTGCCTCAGTGAAAGACTCACACGGGCTCCACACGACTCGCTCGCCGGTAGAAGTCAGAGTAGCCTCGAACCTGGGAATTGAACATTGAATTTTGAATGTAAAGTGTAACATAAAGAGGATATTTAACCTTTTTTTTTTTATCTAATATCATACATATAATCGAGTTTAGTATGTATGTATTTTCACAAGTTGCACAGGAACTAGTGTAAACATTTTATTTCTACTACGCTGGATGTGATATACGTGGTATTCGACGAGAAAAGTGAAATATCATCTTTATCGTATTTTAAAAAAACAATGCAATTATAAGATAAATAGTTGCGTTTGTAAAAATTCCGGGATTCATTGCTATTCAACACCAGCAAATTTAGTTTAAAACCGACGGCGTTAGCCGGAGGTTTTAAACGCTGAAATTTGCGGGTGTTGAATAGCAATGAATCCCGGAAATTTTACAAACGCAACTATTTATCGATATTGTAACATGACCCTTAGTTATCAGGCGTTTTAAAACGAACTCTCTTTTTGCGTACCTATCTCTGAGTGGAAAGGACTTTACGAATGTTCCATTTTTGTAAGAGGTGTGGTCAGGTCAAAACAAATGTTAATACACGGCGTAATATGTACATTAGCAACAATGTACACATAAGATCAAACAGTGTCCCTCAATCATGGTCACTTCATAATATTCACGTATCCTTTTAGATGGCGATAAACATTTATCTACGACATCAACACAGTAAAAGAACTGGGAACATAAATCTTAAACTTGCCCTAACCCATTGTGACAATGACGCTAGCATTGTGACGTCAAAACGGTTGATCACTATGACGTCATGCCATGGCAACGGCATTCGGTAAACACAGCCGCATGGAAGAAGGCGTCAAACTTGGACAAATCTTACTAGTTGAAAACATTTTAGTTACTTGAAACTAATTAATTTTGAGAGTTATTTGTGACATATACTGTTATACACAAGTTGGAAAATGACAATGCCACCTGTCAAATTTGAGTAAGGAGCACATATTAAGAGAAATAGAAAAATTAAATTTTGAGTCGGGCCGAATCTTGTGAACATGATGTATATATGTTCGCGGTGATTCGCCCCAAGTCATTTGCGGGTATTCATTGTCATTCAACATAGGCAAATCAACCAATCAGAATCAAGGATACACTGAAATCATGTTACAATTGATTATAAATTACGGCATATTATTGTTACATGAGGTCAACGATGAAGTGATATTCTTGAAAATGTTATTTCACAAAGTAGAAAAGCATGTCATTTCACTCAGTGGACATATGCATTTTATTTCAACCTACAAATGTCATATTATGTTATAAAAGCAATATAGCCAAGCCTTTAAGTTCGAACGTGACAGGTACGAAATGAAAACGTAATTTTACAGTAGGCTAGTGCTGTGTACATGTATTAGTATCAGGTATAGGCCTTTTAACCGCATACGCTTCCCTGGGAGAGACAGTACTTGAGATGTGATCATATGTTTAAGTTTAAATTAATCATTGATAAATTATGTGAAATTGCACTTCTGAACAAGAAAACGTCTCAAATACTTTGTTACGGTGCGCATATTACTGTGACGAAGTGTAAATGGTGGATAAATTGTGACGTAATTTAGTGACGTTTACCGTAGTATTGATGCGTGTGTATAGACAAAGTTGAAACTTTGTAAAACAAAATCTAATTATGACATAAATGACACCGATATCAATCCATTTGAGCCACTGAATGTGACAAAAGAAATTGATTTGGTTAAAACACTGATTCCTGAATATGGTAAATTAAAAATGGATGTTTAAATGGCTAGTTTTTATTCCACCATAGGGTTTAAGCTTCTCAGAGTGACAACGTGATTTAAGTTAGGTATAATATATATGCTAATATTTAACAGCTTGAAATGAATATGAATATTGTATAACTGGCCTACCTCTTTTTGGGGGAGGACCCGAGGTTGATGACCCCGAGATTGGAGGTACACGAGCACCGGGATGTCTTCCTACAACCCGTGATTTGTGTGTTCGAGTATACAGTTTGTAAAAGAGATATAATTATAAATAACAAGACAAAATGACCTGCCATGGCTATTGGAGTTATGAGCTGTGAGAAACCAAATGTAATGCGACACCCACCCGAGTATAGAGTTGCACCCGCTTAATTCATGTGACTGTCATCAGACCTGACTAGAGTCCGAACAGGGTGTGTTTCATATATTCTAACTTCTAAGTTACTTAATAGAATTATAGAAATGTTAAGCTTAGATTTGCAAATATTATTTCCTCATAATTAAGCTCGTTCAATATTAAACATATATCGCATCATGTTATCAAATGCAAACATGTTAACAAAACATAAATAGAATATTAAAGGACTACAGCATGCAAGATGGGGGGAACAATTAGAACAAAAATCACGCACATCCGAGAAAGACTACTATGACGTCACAATCCATTGACAACTATTGTGACGTTACGTATTGTTATTCGTGACGTCACGTTAAAGTACACAACGATGTGACGACTCTTGACAAAGATGGATGCAAGTTTTCGAGCTATCGATACGGAAGATAACGACGGTTCATTTCTTGACGCTGTAGAGAGTTTGTCGGGAGCTATTGTAACAGCATCACGAACCAGTGAGAGTGTTGGGGACGGGCACGATTATAATGAAAGGTAAAATAGCACATGCTATAAGCAACAACAAGTTTCGTCTTTTCATCAAAGATCCTTAGTTACTGTGCGAGTGAATGTAAATCACAATTTGTAAAAAAATGTCCTATTCATCAAATTTAATTTCGGTATACGTATCAATACCATATTGTTTCCTTATTTCGACTTGGGTTTGACATTCGAATATAATTAAATGCAATCATGTAATTCGTGCCAGCTTGACGAAAGAATTTTGATCACATACGCAATCTGTCAACGGCATGAACTGCCCTACATGGTCTATGCGGATGACCAGCAAATGTACAAGGTGATGAATCCACAGTATTCTTGTCTACTCGCCTCGAGAGCACTAGAGGCATGCGTGTCAGACATCATTCACTGGACCGGTTCCAACAAGCTTAAGATCAATGAGGAGAAGACTGAATTCATCATCTTCAGTTCTAGGAACTCTCGTCTTGACACCACTGACAAGCAAATACAAGCTGGTAACAGTTCTGTTCGAGCCGTTGAAACTGTGAGGAACTTAGGTGTTCATTTTGACAAACATCTCACCATGGAGAAACATGTTAATATGGTAGCTAAGTCATGTTACTACCAGATCAGAAGCATTGCTACCATACGTGGTTACATCACTGAAGAATGTTGTAAGACCCTGGTACATGCTCTTGTCACATCAAGATTGGATTATGGCAATGGACTTCTCTGTGGACTACCTGATACTCTCACCAATCGTCTACAGAAGGTCCAGAACTGTGCTGCACGACTCATTACCAGGACAAGCCGACGGCAAGAGATCACGCCTGTCAGAGAGGTGTTGCACTGGCTCCCAGTGAAACAAAGATGCCAGTATAAGATCTTAACATACACCTACAAGTGTCTCCATGGCATGGCACCAAGCTACTTGCAAGACCTTGTGGTCCCATACCATCCTGCTAGGACATTACGATCTGAATCTGAGTCCCTCCTCTGTAAACCCAAGACACGTACAGTGATGTATGGTGACAGATGCTTTGACAGCATGTCAGCCAAGCTGTGGAACACACTTCCATTGCATCTGAAAGGCTCATCCTCACTGAACATTTTTAAGAAAGATCTTAAAACTCATCTTTTTAAAATAGCCTATTCTGCATAATGCATTTTATTATTCATTTAATCACTTATCTTTTACATGTTTTATCCTTCGCTTAACACTTCATCTTTTACTCCTATTTTTTACATTATAATTTTTTTAAATGTGCATACCTTATTTTATTTTGTATAATGTAAAGCGCCTTAGAGTGTTTTAATAAGCAGATAAGGCGCTATATAAATGTTGTGTATTATTATTATTATTATTAATACAGTATTCTATCTCCGAATTATAAAACTTAAAGAGCCATCACGGATGTTGATGAAAATATCAAAATTTCTCCAAAAATCTATCTCCGTGAAATAAATACACTTAATTTTTCCCTAATTTTTCCAACTTAAAATAAGCCGAGAAATTGCATTAATTAGTAAAGGTGTTTTCCAGTCTAAATATAGATCCAGTCTATTATTTTCAAGCGCAAAGCATTATGGTCTAGCTCACACACAGTAAACAAAGACACGAAAGAATAAACAAAAATATGAGCAATGAAAGAAATCGAAATATATAATTTTCTGATGGTTATTTATTTACCATTTCATTTAATTATGTATTTGCTTCAGATATTGGAATAATTGTTTTACCCAACTAGGTATTTTGCTTGAAGTTTATAATTAATGAGAGTAAAAATTTGTCATAATTTGCTGGTCTTATCTGAATAAAAAGAACATTAAACAGGAAATAATTTGTATATTCTCAGGACATTTAGAAACATAGTTTGTAAAGCAATTGTCACATTCAGTAATGTGTGACAAGGGTACTTTGCATGAGCGACGCGTGAAGCACGTGCAGCACATGGGTTGTTATGGCGACTTGCGCTGGAGACGAGCCTTCACGCTTCGGAAGCGCTTGCTGTTTGTGTAGTACGTATTACGCAAAAAAGGGGACTCTGTTTATATACGTCAGATACCCGTAGCGCGCGCTAGTCGAAGTGATACTTCTCTTTGAAACCAAATTGAAATACATTGTCGTGATATGAAAATTATTTAACATATGCCATGTTGTAGATAAAAAAATTCTCTGGCGAATGACGTTATAAGTATATTTTCCAAAAATTTGAAACACTAACATCCGTGATGGCTCTTTAACTACTTGTTCCAACTGAGTACAGGAGATTTACCCGATAACATTATCCACAATCGCTCATAAGGCTTCCAGACCTATGTATATATACACTATATGTGAGAGGTAGGCTCTCGTGTCCCCTGTCTCGATCGACATGAAGTCTCCAGAGAAGAGGTGCATTGTACCATAGGCCTATGGTACAATGCACCTCTTCTCTGGAGACTTCATGTTTTACAAGCATATTGTCAATCGTTCTTCTTTCTTGCCAAAGTGATATGTTTGATGGTGTCCGGGGTGAACAACCTACCAGCCGTGGGGTGGGTACACTGTTGGAGCCGACCCCGCTGCTGTTGCTATGCCTCCTGTCCGGACCCTACATCCTCCTCGTCTACAACTCGCTCCACGTCGACACCAGCCTCTACCTCATCCTCACCGTGAGTACAGGGGAGATAACTGTTGATTGGGTTCAAAGGTCACATACGGCACATATGGGACCCTATAGGTTCTTTCCGTCCCGTGCAACGACTCTGAGCATGACTAAATATGTACCAACGTACTACTGATTGCACAACTGATATCAAGTCATGGATGTCATCAAATATGTTGTTCAAAGCTAAATGATGAGAAAACAGAAGCATTGTTGGTAGGAACTAAACTAATTTGCGTGATATTCAAGCTACCTCTTTTGAAATCGGAACTGCTGAAATCCCTTTTACTGATCATGCAAGAAATCTTGGAGTCATCATTGATTCTCAACTTTCAATGGAATCACACATATATAAACTCTGTAAAACTTGTTATTATCATCTCCGTTGCATCAGTCAAATACGTCATTTTATAACCAGAGATGCCGCCAAAATACTTGTGCAAATGCTTGTTCATTCAAGACTTGACTATAGTAATAGCTTACTGATAGGAATCAGTAAACGTCAGTTGTACAAGCTCCAGAAAGTTCAGAACACAGCGGCAAGAATTGTGACCAGAACACCAAAAGCATGTCACATAACACCTGTGCTTAAGCGTCTACACTGGCTTCCCATTGAAGCGAGAATCAAATTTAAAGTTCTATGTATCACTTATAAATGTCAACATAATATGGCTCCAGCATATCTTTTAAATTCCTTGGAGGACTATACCCCTGCAAAAGATCTTCGATCCCAGAATTTGAAGCTTCTCCAGATGCCAAAGTATAAAAACACCAGTTATGAACTAAAATCGTTCAGCTGTACTGCTCCAAGACTTTGGAACCAACTTCCTTATGTCATCAAGATGTCATCCTCACTGACTGTTTTTAAATCACAGCTCAAAACTCATCTATTTTGTAGCTATTATTCATATATTCTATTTTCATATTTTTTTACCGATAGACTCTTATGATAAATATCCTTAATCAATGCTACCAGTATTACTTTTAGGCTTTATTCCATAGTATTTCATCTCATCACCTTAAATGTTCTTATTTTCAATGCGCTTTGAGCATGCACCTTGTGTATGGATATAGCGCTTTATAAATGCTCATTATTATTATTATTATAACCTGTACAAGTGCGTCACTTGCTATCGCTACCGGGAAAGAAAATGAGGTCAAATACGAAACAGCTTAGGAGAGATGGGACGATGAAATATTTTATTTCTTTAAAAAAAAGTGTTTTTTTTCTTCAAAATAGCAAGTTTGTTATTATGTAAGCAAGAGGGAAATACACACGACACAATCAACGATCGGAGGATTTGTAAAGCGAGTGATTAAAGTATAACGAACATTTGACATCCGCCTTAGATGAATACGAAGTTTGTTACCAAGCTATAAACACCTATCCAATACTTCCTTGGCTAGGATTATCATTTAGCAAGACACGACTCATCTTTGGTCTAACTAGCCTTGAATTGTAATTTCCGTCTAACGTTAAATTTTGTACTTTTCATTCTTTGGTTCACATCGTCAAGAAGAATCGTCAGCAGTAGCCCTTCAGTATTTTAAAAGCTTGTCAAGTTAAGCACAGGCCAAGTTTAGCTCAAATATATTGCGCAACAGAGATGAAACTACCAGTTTTCCCTGTGTGCGAGGAGCAACCCCAGGACGATGGTTGTCATGTCGCACACACGGAAAACTGGTCGTTTCATATTTGCACTAAACTTGGCCTGTGAGTAAAGCCTGAACAATTGTTCCCTGTGGCTGGTAAGCATTTCGAGAGGTTGCGTGTTACTGAACGCACGAAAACCAACGTGCATTTATAAATATCTCACATTTGAACGACAGGATGTTTAGTGACATCAAGAGAGTAGAGACTCTCAAGAGACATAAAGCCGGCCCCGTGTTTGTTTGTTGCAGGACATGCTGCTGTACTGGGGACACATGACAATCATCGTCCTGGGGTTGCTGCTCGTCATCAAGCGTGAGTGTATATAGTATAGGTCGGGAACTTATAACTGAAGTAGTTGAACATTGACATTTAAACTTTAAAGATCTTGGTATTTATTCCGATCAAGTACACTTGCTATCTAAGATGGCTGTTCCCGATGTTATGAAGAAAGGAAAGTGTCAACAGTCCAGTCTCCACCATAAACTCAGTACCATCAGGGCGCCCTTCCCACGTAGACAAAATAATAAGTTACGATCACCTTATCACATACTTCGGTCCTATAAGAACGACTGGTATCTCAAAAGCAAGCCTCTATAAGACAGAGCTAGCGCTCACTTCATTGGCTAAATGTTGCCCCGTACATCGATCCTATGGTTGTTATTGTACATCATAGGTCATTTATTGTGGTGTTAGGTGTTTTATGATGTGTTTTATCTAGTTCAGGGGACCGTTCCACTAAACGATCTTCGCCCTTAGACCAATCAGAAGCCCATCGTTTGACATTGGCTAAGATTGATTTTAGGGTTAGGGGTCCGTTGGTGGAACGGTGCCAATATTTATAACTTTGAATAACGACTGTAAATGATACTGAACAAGCTAACGATACGGTATGTCTTCTCGCCCAGTCTACTGCGAGCGCCACCAACTCCTGGCGTGGGCGGTACGTCTACTCTACTGCTGCTACTCCGACACCGACGTTCTCGCCTGCATCGACGCGGATCGACGTTGTATCGGCGTTCAAACCGACGACGTCGACTTCCAGCGTCAAGTCGACTCCATGCGAAACAGCCACAGTTTGGACATGCGGCGCATCCGGAAACACATCCATCATATGCGGAAGCGCTTCAGCAACAGGCGTGAGTGTTCATTGGTTGACACTTTAGTCTTACGTAAAAACACCAAGCCTTTCAGAAGAAAATTTAGGTTTTGTGATCAATTTATTCATTTACTTTAAAATGGATTTGAGATTAATTCTCAAACAGTGAATCTCGTCCATGATAATGACTTATTTGACCCATTTCAACCAGTTCTGAGCCTGAATGACTTACCATAACCATGGCGAAAATGCGCTTTTGCGTCATATGTAGACCACTTTTCAAATTACAGAATGTTTATATTTCATCCTATTTCTCTATTCTGCCAAACCAGTCCGGGGCCTGAAGGACCTGTCCAAGGAACGAAACGAGATCTTGACGAAGCTGCAGCTGAAGTTCCCTGGGGTGGAGCAGGAACGCAACACACTGGTAGCAGAGCGGGAAGCCATAGAGAAACAGCTGGAGGAAGAGAAGCGCAGAAACAAGGAGCTGATTGGACGGTTCCAGCGAATCAGCCAGCAGTTCAGCAGACTCGGTCATGCGCAGTACCCACCTCCGCTAATGAGCCTTGACGTGTTCGGCCAGCAGACCATGTGACGAGGAACTCTATAGTTAGTGTGGATGTCGTGCATGCTGAATTTTTGTACTATGCATGTGGCGGTGTGTATTGTGATATCTGGCAAGAAGAGGGACATAAATGTACACGGGGTGTATTTACGATGTGTGATGTGTTTTTACACAGTTGATCTTGGAGATCTGTGATGGACTGGTTTATTCGTATAATGTAGGTCTAATGGGATGTTATTAAATTCAACTCCATGTTTAAAGCATGGTCACCGACTGATTAAGCCCAGCTACGGATCCTGACCTGCTGTCTCGGCAACGTTATACGAGAGACACAGTTGGTGCCAGCTACTGCGTGTCCCTTACATCTGTATCTTGCGATACATTACATTACGCCTTCAGTCTGATTAAAATCGACGGTTTCCGAGGAATACAATTTGCAAAATAGGAAATCTACCGGGAATCGAACTCATATCGTTCAGGGGTTTCCATGCCAAACCGTCTGATAACAGCCCGTAGACTTCCGTGTTCTGACGCAATTCAGTTAACCAATCACAATAAGTCCAACAAAAGCTTTCGTTGCGAGAAGCTAGGGGCAGATAACTCCAAACAGCTATCCTTTCGTCTGCTTTCAAAACAGAGACCGTTTAAAAACTATGATGTGATTGGTCAGCTATTTGACTAGCCTTTGGCTACGCTAAACTGGTTCGGAACACGTACCTATACGGAGTGTTCTCAGACCTTGTGACGAGGAATCTACAGAACCTGTTCGTATCTCGGTAGATGCATATTTTGCAAATTATATTCCTCAGAACAAGGTCGATTTTAATCAGACTGATTACGCCTTTATGTTGGTGTGAACCTAAGCGAAATCTAATTGTTATCGAATGGTGTTATGTCACCAGTTATGTTGATTCAAATGGTGTATTCGGTCCGTCTCCTCTATATAGACACCACGGGAGACTCGACCAGGGGAAGAATGTACCATGTTTCCTGTGTTACTTTCAAGCCCGCGCTTATAGCTGTTGCGATAAAAGCAGATAAATAAATCTGACAAATGTGTATCTTCTTTTACAATTCAATTGCATAATTGTCGCTCACCGTTCGTCTATAAGAGGAAATACTAGAACTTACGGCATTTGTAGCAGATCTGGAGAAGTCTGTTACAGTGTTTTATTCATAAACGTTTTAATTAGTGTACATCTGTATCAACATTGGATGCTGGGATGTCTTGTGTACATTTGTACACCAGATCATGACAATTAATAAAAAGTCTAGGTTGTTTATTTGTAATTTTTGTGATGGAATACTATGCTTACAAATACAAGAATCAAACATTTGTGAATAAAGACGTTAATCAGCAAAAATAGTACCACCTACGGCTATGTTATTTAAGAAATAAAGTTCGCTGTACCCCAATGTGTTTTGTAATAAAGTATAGTTTTGCCCTGAACTATTATAGTTAAAGTACGAGGACGGTAGTCCGAGTACTTTGACGTTATAATAGTTCAGGGCAAAACTATACTTTATTACAAAACACATTGGGGTACAGCGAACTTTATTACTTTTCTAAGATAACCCATAACACAACATTCTGCTTTGAGTAATTTTGCAAGAAAAATAGAGTTTACTTCCTTAATATTAATAATCCATGATCAGGGCCAACTGACGAGCCGTGCGACAACAGCGACTGTGACGTCATTGTTCTGTTGTGACGTCATAGTGGTTCCTGCGGTTGCCTAATGCGGATTTCGTCGTTTTGGTTCAAGTACAAATGTAGCTTAAAATTTAAGACTAATTCGGATACAAAAGAACACATTCCTTCAATAATTGTTATAACAACGCTACCGTTGTTTTAGGACATTATCATTTGCAGAAAAACACGGTCTTTTCAACTGCCCTCTTTCGTTGGGTTACCATGGGCACACGTGACTACGAGGGGAGCGGAGACGTCATTCAATTGTTACGTCATCACAAAAACTATACCTTTATCGTCTGATAAAGTACTTTTATTTCGATTGTTCTAGCCGCTAGGCATCTTAGAATTAAGAAATAAAGTTCGCTGTACCCCAATGTGTTTTGTAATAAAGTATAGTTTTGCCCTGAACTATTATAGTTAAAGTACGAGGACGGTAGTCCGAGTACTTTGACGTTATAATAGTTCAGGGCAAAACTATACTTTATTACAAAACACATTGGGGTACAGTGAACTTTATTACTTTTCTAAGATAACCCATAACACAACATTCTACTTTGAGTAATTTTGCAATAAAAATAGAGTTTACTTCCTTAATATTAATAATACATGATCAGGGCCAACTGACGAGCCGTGCGACAACAGCGACTATGACGTCATTGTTCTGTTGTGACGTCATAGTGGTTCCTGAGGTTGCCTAATGCGGATTTCGTCGTTTTGGTTCAAGTACAAATGTAGATTAAAATTTAAGACTAATTCGGATACAAAAGAACATATTCCTTCAATAATTGTTATAACAACGCTACCGGATGTTTTAGGACATTTTCATTTCCAGAAAAAACACGGTCTTTTCAATTGCCCTCTTTCGTTGGGTTACCATGGGCACACGTGACTACGAGGGGAGCGGAAACGTCATTCAATTGTTACGTCATCACAAAAAACTATACCTTTATCGTCTGATAAAGTACTTTTATTTCGATTGTTCTAGCCGCTAGGCATCTTAGAAATCCTGTATAACTTTCACCGGAAGTCATAACTAACGCCAATCTCCATAACTGGCTAGATTTAGCATTGCTGCATTTTGTTAAGTTACTATTGTAGCGTAACAGCGAGCATAAAGTTGCAGCGCGCTGCTCCGCTCTCACAGAAAAGTTAAGGGAATGTAGCAGGGCTTAAATAAGCCAGTGCTGGAGACGTGTGAGCTACGACTTCGTGGAACGGTGTACCCTGTCTCACGAGCTTCATTTATTGTGTCCAACTTGTAAGGGTCAGTGTCACGTGGTTGGTCAATCTTCATGGATAGCACGGGGTCATATCGCGGAGCTTCAGGATATAGATAGGACACACGCGGATGGTAGTCAATACACTGAGAGCAGGACAATACTATTTTTGGCTGAGAAAAACGCAAAGAAAAAAATCACGGTTGGTGATAAATAGACGATAAACAAAAACCGTTAATTTCTTGTAAAGAAATGAACGAGCTGGTAAGATGGTAAGCTGAGATGGTAATATAAGCAGTTGGACAGTCAGTGCTGGCGAATGGTACCTGACTTTGAGGGTGTGGGTTAGAATTCCTCAAGGGACTCGGCCCGAAAAGTACAAGAATTTGTAGTATTTCAGATATTGAGATCCATAATAGATATATTTAACGACATATATAAGAATCCGAACTTATTTGTGTTTCTGGCAATCATTGAACTTGTGTACTAGAAAATCTGAAGCTAAAGATTCTAAATGTATAATAGGAAACCATTTACCTCACTAAACACTCATCAAATAAAATAAAATGTACAACAAGTTTATTCTGAAAAAAATACCGAGATAGAGACTTGTAAATTAATGAACGAATCAGGAGACGAATAACTATATAATATATCTGCATGTGTCAGAATAACTTGTTTAGATAGTGATTGTATCATCTATCGTGTGGCTACTCCCCAATGGTACACGACGTTTAGATCAAGCCATTCAGAACCGATCGGTTGGTGAACGACACTGAAGTTGCCAGATAAAACAAAAACTATGCAATTATAGACTGGTGAATTCGGCCAATGCCTGTTTAAGTTAATATTATTGATATGAGCACATGGGCACATGCAACCATTGTTTTACTGCGACATCCCGTCTGTGACGTCATAAAACGATTGTTCCCGATGTTACTGTAGCTTGTCCTCGCAAGAGAAGTTGACTGTTTCTTGGTTATTTTTACGTGAATCAAATGGGGTAGAATGAGTAATAAAGAAACTATTACACTCGAAAGTGTGTCATATGACTTTTAAGAAACTCGTGCAAATGTATTTATAACCCTCGCTCTCGCTCGGGCAATACAAAAATTCACCTCGTTTCGTAAAAGTCATATGACACACTTCCTCGAGTAATATTATTAATCTCAATGTATTTAATTGTTTAATTATGCTTACTGGCTATACCGAAAAGTAAAAATGTCCTTACGAACAAATACGACACAGGAAAAAAAGGTTTTTAAAAAATAACGTCGACCTCTAATGGCAACTAAAATCGAATGACAGAGCATCCTGACTTATTTGACTTCTCGGAGGTGATTGCCTTGTACTCAAGATTGGGAACTATTTTAAATGTGATTTGTATTCAGATAATCTCGCAGGTGCAAATGTTCTGTATCCTGTATCCCACGCGTTTTGAATGTGCAGTTAATTGACTTATACAAGCAATTACATTTACATTTATTCAATTTTACATTTATGCTACTTACCTTTCTATTTCTAGGGACACGTTTTTTTTCTCTTTTAAAATGTACTCGATCATATTTAGAAAAACAAAAGGTACATTATAATCAAATAAATCAAATAATAATTACACATTATACCATATAATACGTTTACCAATAGAAAAAAAGTGTTTATCAAAATGAAAATACAAATCGCTAATTATCCCTGACTTCATAAAAAAAACCTCTTCAAATTCCTATTTCACAAAACGGTCTCCGTGTTTTGTATCAGTGTTCTTTAATTTAATTAATTGCAGATTTACAAAACTTAAAGGATATATATATTAATTGAAACAAAGCGAAAAACTAAAATTATCTAGATTCAAAAATTCTTTATGAACGAACACACATGTTGGAATCAATATCGTAATATCTTTAGGGGTTTTAAAGGGGCATAATCATGTTGGTGAGGTCACAAAACGTCCAATATTATAAGTTGTGTTATTTAATTGAGAATCATCATCTTTATCCGAAATGTTTTATTTGTCGGCTACTAAACGTGCATGAGACCTTCCTTGATTTTTCTTGAAACATAAATGTATATATATATTTAATATATTAAGCATTTGGGGGTGAATATGAAAGTCGAGTAAGACCTGAACCAGCACCAAATAATCTTTCAGATACAAGTAGGTGTCAGACAAGGCTGTGTTTTGAGTCCTTTCTTATGTTCCTTCAAACAAAATTAACAGTTGATCTGAATAAAACAAAGGTAGTCGTATTCAAAAATGGTGGAAAACTAGCAAAAAATGAAAACTAGTATTGCAGGAATGCAAAGTTGAAACTACAAATTCTTACAAATACCTTGGTGTATATTTTACAAACCAATTATCCTGGCTATGCCATGCAAATTATGCAGCAGTGCAGGCAAAGAAAGTTTTGGTAGGAATCCTTAGGCAAATACACATTCTTGGTGATCTCAGTATGAATTCATTTTTCAAAATTTGGCAGGTTTCCTTTATACATATCATATTGTAAAGTAATTCGTCACTGGATAAAGTTATTATACATGCCACCCTATCGCATACCAAAGAAATGCTACAATATGATGCTTTTATATGATACAAATGGACATAAAAACTTGGTAACAGACATAAAACAACTTTTATTTACGACCGGATTTGGAAATATTGGGCACAACCAAGAACATGGAATATATCCGGAATTCATGAAATCCTTTACTCACAGACTAAACGATTTTTTTTTAAATTATCTCTCTCAAGCAAATGCGACACGTACCGAATGTTCAAAAGCGATATCCATACCGAATTATACGAGGGGCGTTCAATAAGTGTTGCAAGCGGGGCATTGGTGTTTACATAAACAGTGTCAGCTTATAGCAGGTGTTACTATAGTCAAAACATAACATTGACACATGTCAAAACAATTTCTAGACATAACAATTATTTAGATATAATAGCTGCGCTGACCTAGGGGTCTCCATAATCATGGATTCTCTCAAACATGAACAACGCGCTGTGATCAAGTTCCTTACTAAAGAGGGATGCAAAGCTACAGAAATACATAATCGTATGTGTAATGTGATGGGTAAGGATGCTCCTAACTTTTCAACAGTTTGTCGCTGGTCTCTTCAGTTCAAGCGGGGCAGAGAGTCCTTAGACGATGACCCACGGTCAGGCAGGCCATCTGAAGTCACCCGACCGGAAGTTATTGCCGCTATCGAAAGACGAATTTTAGCTGACCGCCGTGTTAAAGTTTCTGAACTGTCTTTGGAATTCCAGATATCAGTTGGAAGTGTTGAAAAAATAATTCATGACCATCTTGGTATGTCCAAGGTATCTGCAAGATGGGTACCCAGAAACCTCACAGCACGAGATCTCCAGAAAAGAACCGAAAGTTGCATGGAGCTCCTGGATCGGTTTAATGCGGATGAAGCCAGGTTTTTGTCTCGTCTGGTGACAGGTGACGAAACCTGGATCCACCACTGGGACCCGGAAAACTAAACTGGAATCCAAGCAATGGAAGCACCCGAGTTCACCGCCTCCCCTGAAGTTTCGCACTCAACCATCAGCTGGCAAGGTTATGGCGACAATCTTTTGGGATGCAAAAGGCATATTATTAATTGATTACTTGCCAACCAAAACTACAATGAATGGTCAATATAATGCCAACCTAATGCAAGAATTGCGAAAGACAATTCGACAGAAACGCCGTGGAATGTTGACACGTGGTGTTCTGATTTTGCATGACAATGCTCCAGTCCACAAGTCAAGAGTTGCACAGGCCGCTATACGTGATTGTGGATTCGAACAGCTTAACCACCCACCCTACAGCCCAGACCTAGCCCCCAGTGACTACTTCCTGTTCAGAAACCTGAAATCCGCCCTACGTGGAAGGCACTTCCGGGATGACGAAGACGTCAAAGCTGCCACAGAGGCGTGGTTAGGGGGGCAAACGGAAGACTTCTACAAAAGCGGCATCAAAAGTCTTAAAGAGAAATGGAATAAGTGTATTGAGGTGAAGGGTAACTATATTGAAAAATAAAAGTAAAAAATTGACTACGCGAGTTGGTTTTATATTGAAGTTGCAACACTTATTGAACGCCCCTCGTATCTATCTTGTTTAAATGTTAAAACGTTTAGAATATGTCTAGCACGAGTTCGATGCTAATCCCACAAACTTGTAATTGAGACGGGTAGATATGTAAATATACATAGAGAACAAAGAACGTGTAAAGTATGCCTTTCGAATGTAGTTGAAGACGAGTATCATTTCCTTCTGGTTTGTCCTTTCTACAGTAACATTCGAAAGAAATATATAAAGGGTAAATATTATGTCCAAATAAGTATAAATTTTCGTTACTGTTAAACAGTTCAAATATCCTAGAAATTGAAAACCTGTCCATGTATATTTTCTACGCATTTGTACATAGACACCACATTGTTTCATGAACGATTTTAAAAGAAGCAAACGTATATATGCAATGTACTACAGGTCTCAGGCCTTTTGAGTACCGGAAATAAAGATTGGATTGGAACAAAATAATATATCAAGCAAAAACATTAAAAATTAATTCAAAAGTTTGCTTAAACGACTTTAATGTACAAATTTGATCAAACGCACCCAATAACAAGGTGTGAGTGATTTGAATTTCTAATGCTAAATAAACATGAATTTGAATTTCAATTGATGAATTTTAACACACAGGCAAATTTCGAAAGTCATGTTAAGGATCGTCAAACGATATCAATTGCCCGGGGGTATGAAGATCAGTATAAAAACTGGACAGAGTTGAATCCTTTAAAACCAAACAGTTCTCGAGGGCTTTCACGACATAGAACAGTGAGCAGACAAGATACGCGCCCCAGCAAGATGTACAGAGCGTGTGTGGTGACCCTCGTCCTGGCCGGTAGTCTCTGGAACCAGATGGTTGCAGCTGATGACGACAGTGGCGGAGAGACGAGTTCCACAAAAACATCTTACAGTTACGACCCGAAACATCCTTATGGTAAGTGGAACTACCATTCCGTCAATCTCATTCTCATACTTGGGACGAAATTAAACAACATGACAACTCTGTCAGTCCCTTTGATGGGACACTTGATTTGTAATATTATGATATTATAAATACATGCTTTGAGGTACGCGAGGTGTTTGGTAAGTCGTGAATCTCAATGAACGAATCTCTACTTTAAAACAAAACATGTAAGTTGTGCGACTCCCCAGCAATAGCGGATGAACTACATTACTTATTGAGATGTAATTACTTTGATGACGCTAGACAAAAATATATTCCTGCAGAATATCTAAAATGGAGAAATCTTATTACCTTTAAAACCTTTAATGTGCTCAAAGAAAACATCAGTATTGAAAAAATTATCAGTGTTTATTAAGTGTATACTTACACACTTTAATTGTTAATTATGCCCCATCTTGTGATTGTATATATGTAATTTGATGACTTTGTACTCTTGTACCACCGCTGGAGGGTTGATGGAGAAATAAAGAAAGTTGAAAGTTGAAAATGACTGGCATGCTAATTACCGAACGTATTCATCGCTGGCGCAGTTGCATCGGCCAGGAGCGAGTTAATTCCCTTGTCAATGGAACTTTGGAAAGTAGAATGGTGTCGACTTGATTGGTGCTAAGGTTTTGACACCTGGAAGAGAGCACGCAAGATCCACCATCGCGGCCATCCATGGCTGTGGCTTTCAACTTCTCCAGCAGTCTCCCTACTGGCCCGATAAAGCTTTGTAAGATTTCCGTCTGTTTCCATTCTCAACTCAGTTTCTGCTGAGCATTCCGATTCGGAAGATGGCCTCTAAAGAACTGATTTAAAAACGCTATATTTATAAATAAATAAACAAATAAATAAAAATAAACCCAACTAGGATTGACGCGTCAATACTTAGGTCTTTAAGACTTCTGCTTGACAGTCACCTCCATGTTTGATCGAAGAATGTCACTGATAATGTTTCTAAGACATCTTCTATGTCCAACATCTCATAATGTACAAACAAAACCACAAAAAAATAATTTTAAATCAAATTAGCAAGAAAACCACGTTACCTACGAATTCGTCATGATTCACTATTTTGCTTGCATTTTTATTACCCATCTTTTAAAAAAAGTTTCAAGTCTCTATGTCAATTCTGAAAATTTTCCCCATGTTAAAATTCGAAATCGTGATTTTCTGTCATTTTTCAGCATTAATTGTGACCGGAAATGATTGTTCGCGAGCGATTTTATTATTGATTCCTAAAGAGAATGCAATTGTGAGATCGGGAAGTTGAAGTAATTTCCCCTTGAAGTAGGTCCCGTGTAACAAGTCGCCCAACTTTGAAAGGTCACTGTGCGAAACGTATTAAAAGTACGTTCCTGAAAAACAACACCATGTATTCACCAATTCTTCAGCTACATACAAAAATAAATGTCAGATTGGTGGTGCAAGTATCTTCAGAGAAGAAGATTGTCAAAGGTACATGGGGTCGGACACTTTTAAAAAGTGACAAAAACCAAAATGGCGGCTAAACCACGTGACCTACGAATTCGCTATGATTTCCTTTTTTGCTCGCATTGCCATTACGCATCTTTAAAAAAAAGTTGCAAGTCTCTAGCTGCATTTTGAATTTTTTTCCTATGTTAAAAATGGAAATTTAGAATCGAACTGGACCTTTAATGAGGAATAATTTCAAAATTCCGCTCAAAGACAAAACCAGATTTGATTGAATTCTACAATCCCCGAAAATTTCAAGAACATGGGTCAAGCCGTTAATTCTGGATCGTCCCAACAAAATATTGCGGAAATAATAATAAGAAGGATTCGCATAATAACAATACGTCTTCCAGACTATGTCTTGAAGACCTAATTAAATAAACTAGTGTGCTAGTGGCGAAAAGAAACGCTAGCAATAAAAAGGCAATATACATAAATAATTACATGTGTCGTCAGAAGCCAGCACACCTTAATTTTGTTTTTTTAAACATTATTTTATTATCTTTATCAAAAACACGCCTTTTAAAAAACCGTCGTTTTGGAATAATTTCCATATTTTACATATTTTAAATTCAAAAGTAAACAATTGTGTCCACAAAACCCTCTTGAAATAGCGATTTTAGCACCCCATCGCTGTTTGAACAAGCGTATAAATAAAAGTATGATGAGTGAAATGCTCACTACTGCTTTACGAAACATATATTTATCCAAGACATTCAAGATTGATTTTGTACGGTGGATGTATTTTCTTTTTGACTCTGTTGAAAATGTGGCAGCGTTTCTTTTGGCGGCTAGTTAAAGATCGTGACAATTGACCAAGTGAGAGGCGATCAGTGTTAACGATGTTTTGTTCGTCGATGTGGTGTCTCTTACAATTAAAAATCCCTATCGTTAATGTAACATGTTCTTTTTCAGGTCCAAGTAGATGGGGAAAGACATGGCCGGGTTGCCTTGGCAACAGTCAATCACCAATCAACATCAAGACATCCCGCGCAGTGATCAACCCCGGTATGAACATCTACTACAGGTCCGTGCCGAGTCTACTGCAGGGGACCCTGTTGAATAACGGTGAGGAAATACAATAACGACGTTAACATAGAAGAACGTGTGTTTCTCTTTCATAATGTTTGGCATATAAGGTAAACATTTATGAAATATGGGAGTAAAGTGATGTTGCCGACATGATGTAGGCCTACCTCATTGGGATTTAATCCGTTGATGCGTCGTTACTATAGGGCGTCATATATATTGCAACATTTCACTCTTCTAAGGAGATTATAAAAGGACAATTTTTTAAAAAGCATGTTTTTCAGAAATATGGGAGAGATGTTTCCGTAGTTACTTATTTAGTTGAGTTGGCTTCTCGATAGATAACTATATTTCAGTCGTGTCACTCGTGGATTACAATACCGTGCCCTGTTGAAGCTACAGTTTATTTTGCTGTGTGGTTTATCACATCGCTTATGATTGGCCACATGGGTAATAGAACTCACTATCGTCTTTACAGGTCACGTGGTTGAATTCAAATTAGGCCTGAACACATTCAAACCGATTCTAACTGGTATTCCCCACCTTGAAGCAGACGACTTCCTCCTGGAACAGCTCCACCTACATTTCCATAGCAACCGATCATCGGGATCAGAACATTCCAAGAACGGGCAACACTTTGCAGGAGAGGTAAAATTGTAAACAATCTGCATGTTATTATTTCTCAAATTACTTTCACTCGAGTTGAACATTTGACTTTTAGCCTCAGCCCATCACATTACAGAATTTATTATCAAAAACAACAATTTCATAAATACTCATATACGATAAACAAATGCGATAAAGAACTGGCAGCCCATTTTGAATTGGTACACAAACAAGCCGCTTGCGAAATAAAGACGGTACACAACAATGGCACAACCGATGCAATTATAGTCTATGTAATACGCACATGCGATAAAGAAACGGTACACAATGTATGTAACCCATATATATTTGTTCATACGATATAAAATGGTACACCTTACGTGCACATGCGATATTGAAATGGTAGACCATATATATACATAATATATTGAAATGGTACACAATATGCACATGCAAAACAGAAATGAGCAAATTAAAAATGGGCATTCGTGAAAATATAATGGTTGTATTTCACTCAATGAGATACAATTTTTTTCGACGAGAAATGTCACAAATATCGTCTTTCTATGATTGAAATGACACAGGCCGTTTCACCATACGAGTATAATCTCTTCTTCTGTAACCAGTGGTTCCTTCTTCCAGTTCCACTTGGTCCACTACAACAAGAAGTACGGAAGTTTAAGTAATGCTGTATCTAAACTGGACGGACTGGCGGTTGTTGGAGTATTTGTGCAGGTGAGCATGCCCCCTTGTCCCTCCTGTGTCTTGTTGGAGTATTTGTGCAGGTGAGCATGTCCCCTTGTCCCTCCTGTGTCTTGTTGGAGTATTTGTGCAGGTGAGCATGCCCCCTTGTCCCTCCTGTGTCTTGTTGGAGTATTTGTGCAGGTGAGCATGTCCCCTTGTCCCTCCTGTGTCTTGTTGGAGTATTTGTGCAGGTGAGCATGTCCCCTTGTCCCTCCTGTGTCTTGTTGGAGTATTTGTGCAGGTGAGCATGCCCCCTTGTCCCTCCTGTGTCTTGTTGGAGTATTTGTGCAGGTGAGCATGTCCCCTTGTCCCTCCTGTGTCTTGTTGGAGTATTTGTGCAGGTGAGTATGTCCCCTTGTCCCTCCTGTGTATTGTTGGAGTATTTGTGCAGGTGAGCATGTCCCCTTGTCCCTCCTGTGTCTTGTTGGAGTATTTGTGCAGGTGAGCATGCCCCCCTGTCCCTCCTGTGTCTTGTTGGAGTATTTGTGCAGGTGAGCATGTCCCCTTGTCCCTCCTGTGTCTTGTTGGAGTATTTGTGCAGGTGAGTATGTCCCCTTGTCCCTCCTGTGTATTGTTGGAGTATTTGTGCAGGTGAGCATGTCCCCTTGTCCCTCCTGTGTCTTGTTGGAGTATTTGTGCAGGTGAGCATGCCCCCTTGTCCCTCCTGTGTCTTGTTGGAGTATTTGTGCAGGTGAGCATGCCCCCCTGTCCCTCCTGTGTCTTGTTGGAGTATTTGTGCAGGTGAGCATGTCCCCTTGTCCCTCCTGTGTCTTGTTGGAGTATTTGTGCAGGTGAGCATGCCCCCTTGTCCCTCCTGTGTCTTGTTGGAGTATTTGTGCAGGTGAGCATGTCCCCTTGTCCCTCCTGTGTCTTGTTGGAGTATTTGTGCAGGTGAGCATGTCCCCTTGTCCCTCCTGTGTCTTGTTGGAGTATTTGTGCAGGTGAGCATGCCCCCTTGTCCCTCCTGTGTCTTGTTGGAGTATTTGTGCAGGTGAGCATGTCCCCTTGTCCCTCCTGTGTATTGTTGGAGTATTTGTGCAGGTGAGCATGCCCCCTTGTCCCTCCTGTGTCTTGTTGGAGTATTTGTGCAGGTGAGCATGCCCCCCTGTCCCTCCTGTGTCTTGTTGGAGTATTTGTGCAGGTGAGCATGTCCCCTTGTCCCTCCTGTGTCTTGTTGGAGTATTTGTGCAGGTGAGCATGCCCCCTTGTCCCTCCTGTGTCTTGTTGGAGTATTTGTGCAGGTGAGCATGTCCCCTTGTCCCTCCTGTGTCTTGTTGGAGTATTTGTGCAGGTGAGCATGTCCCCTTGTCCCTCCTGTGTCTTGTTGGAGTATTTGTGCAGGTGAGCATGCCCCCTTGTCCCTCCTGTGTCTTGTTGGAGTATTTGTGCAGGTGAGCATGTCCCCTTGTCCCTCCTGTGTATTGTTTGAGTATTTGTGCAGGTGAGCATGTCACCTTGTCCCTCCTGTGTATTGTTGGAGTATTTGTGCAGGTGAGTATGTCCCCTTGTCCCTCCTGTGTCTTGTTGGAGTATTTGTGCAGGTGAGCATGTCCCCTTGTCCCTCCTGTGTCTTGTTGGAGTATTTGTGCAGGTGAGCATGCCCCCTTGTCCCTCCTGTGTCTTGTTGGAGTATTTGTGCAGGTGAGCATGCCCCCCTGTCCCTCCTGTGTCTTGTTGGAGTATTTGTGCAGGTGAGCATGTCCCCTTGTCCCTCCTGTGTCTTGTTGGAGTATTTGTGCAGGTGAGCATGCCCCCTTGTCCCTCCTGTGTCTTGTTGGAGTATTTGTGCAGGTGAGCATGTCCCCTTGTCCCTCCTGTGTCTTGTTGGAGTATTTGTGCAGGTGAGCATGTCCCCTTGTCCCTCCTGTGTCTTGTTGGAGTATTTGTGCAGGTGAGCATGCCCCCTTGTCCCTCCTGTGTCTTGTTGGAGTATTTGTGCAGGTGAGCATGTCCCCTTGTCCCTCCTGTGTATTGTTTGAGTATTTGTGCAGGTGAGCATGTCACCTTGTCCCTCCTGTGTATTGTTGGAGTATTTGTGCAGGTGAGTATGTCCCCTTGTCCCTCCTGTGTCTTGTTGGAGTATTTGTGCAGGTGAGCATGTCCCCTTGTCCCTCCTGTGTCTTGTTGGAGTATTTGTGCAGGTGAGCATGCCCCCTTGTCCCTCCTGTGTCTTGTTGGAGTATTTGTGCAGGTGAGCATGTCCCCTTGTCCCTCCTGTGTCTTGTTGGAGTATTTGTGCAGGTGAGTATGTCCCCTTGTCCCTCCTGTGTCTTGTTTGAGTATTTGTGCAGGTGAGCATGCCCCCTTGTCCCTCCTGTGTTTTGTTGGAGTATTTGTGCAGGTGAGCATGCCCCCTTGTCCCTCCTGTGTCTTGTTGGAGTATTTGTGCAGGTGAGCATGCCCCCTTGTCCCTCCTGTGTTTTGTTGGAGTATTTGTGCAGGTGAGCATGCCCCCTTGTCCCTCCTGTGTTTTGTTGGAGTATTTGTGCAGGTGAGCATGTCACCTTGTCCCTCCTGTGTCTTGTTGGAGTATTTGTGCAGGTGAGCATGCCCCCTTGTCCCTCCTGTGTTTTGTTGGAGTATTTGTGCAGGTGAGCATGCCCCCTTGTCCCTCCTGTGTTTTGTTGGAGTATTTGTGCAGGTGAGCATGTCACCTTGTCCCTTCTGTGTCTTGTTGGAGTATTTGTGCAGGTGAGCATGCCCCCTTGTCCCTCCTGTGTTTTGTTGGAGTATTTGTGCAGGTGAGCATGCCCCCTTGTCCCTCCTGTGTCTTGTTGGAGTATTTGTGCAGGTGAGCATGCCCCCTTGTCCCTCCTGTGTATTGTTGGAGTATTTGTGCAGGTGAGTATGTCCCCTTGTCCCTCCTGTGTCTTGTTGGAGTATTTGTGCAGGTAAGCATGTCCCCTTGTCCCTCCTGTGTCTTGTTTGAGTATTTGTGCAGGTGAGCATGCCCCCTTGTCCCTCCTGTGTATTGTTGGAGTATTTGTGCAGGTGAGTATGTCCCCTTGTCCCTCCTGTGTCTTGTTGGAGTATTTGTGCAGGTGAGCATGCCCCCTTGTCCCTCCTGTGTTTTGTTGGAGTATTTGTGCAGGTGAGCATGCCCCCTTGTCCCTCCTGTGTCTTGTTGGAGTATTTGTGCAGGTGAGCATGCCCCCTTGTCCCTCCTGTGTCTTGTTTGAGTATTTGTGCAGGTGAGCATGCCCCCTTGTCCCTCCTGTGTCTTGTTGGAGTATTTGTGCAGGTGAGTATGTCCCCTTGTCCCTCCTGTGTATTGTTGGAGTATTTGTGCAGGTGAGTATGTCCCCTTGTCCCTCCTGTGTATTGTTGGAGTATTTGTGCAGGTGAGTATGTCCCCTTGTCCCTCCTGTGTATTGTTGGAGTATTTGTGCAGGTGAGTATGTCCCCTTGTCCCTCCTGTGTCTTGTTGGAGTATTTGTGCAGGTGAGTATGTCCCCTTGTCCCTCCTGTGTATTGTTGGAGTATTTGTGCAGGTGAGCATGCCCCCTTGTCCCTCCTGTGTCTTGTTGGAGTATTTGTGCAGGTGAGTATGTCCCCTTGTCCCTCCTGTGTATTGTTGGAGTATTTGTGCAGGTGAGTATGTCCCCTTGTCCCTCCTGTGTCTTGTTGGAGTATTTGTGCAGGTAAGCATGTCCCCTTGTCCCTCCTGTGTCTTGTTTGAGTATTTGTGCAGGTGAGCATGCCCCCTTGTCCCTCCTGTGTATTGTTGGAGTATTTGTGCAGGTGAGTATGTCCCCTTGTCCCTCCTGTGTCTTGTTGGAGTATTTGTGCAGGTGAGCATGCCCCCTTGTCCCTCCTGTGTCTTGTTGGAGTATTTGTGCAGGTGAGCATGCCCCCTTGTCCCTCCTGTGTTTTGTTGGAGTATTTGTGCAGGTGAGCATGCCCCCTTGTCCCTCCTGTGTTTTGTTGGAGTATTTGTGCAGGGAGCATGTCACCTTGTCCCTCCTGTGTCTTGTTGGAGTATTTGTGCAGGTGAGCATGCCCCTTTGTCCCTCCTGTGTTTTGTTGGAGTATTTGTGCAGGTGAGCATGCCCCCTTGTCCCTCCTGTGTTTTGTTGGAGTATTTGTGCAGGTGAGTATTTCCCCTTGTCCCTCCTGTGTCTTGTTGGAGTATTTGTGCAGGTGAGCATGTCCCCTTGTCCCTCCTGTGTCTTGTTTGAGTATTTGTGCAGGTGAGCATGCCCCCTTGTCCCTCCTGTGTCTTGTTGGAGTATTTGTACAGGTGAGCATGTCCCCTTGTCCCTACTGTGTCTTGTTGGAGTATTTGTGCAGGTGAGCATGCCCCCTTGTCCCTCCTGTGTATTGTTTGAGTATTTGTGCAGGTGAGTATGTCCCCTTGTCCCTCCTGTGTCTTGTTGGAGTATTTGTGCAGGTAAGCATGTCCCCTTGTCCCTCCTGTGTCTTGTTGGAGTATTTGTGCAGGTGAGTATTTCCCCTTGTCCCTCCTGTGTCTTGTTTGAGTATTTGTGCAGGTGAGCATGTCCCCTTGTCCCTACTGTGTCTTGTTGGAGTATTTGTGCAGGTGAGCATGCCCCCTTGTCCCTCCTGTGTATTGTTGGAGTATTTGTGCAGGTGAGTATGTCCCCTTGTCCCTCCTGTGTCTTGTTTGAGTATTTGTACAGGTAAGCATGTCCCCTTGCCCCTCCTGTGTCTTGTTGGAGTATTTGTGCAGGTGAGTATGTCCCCTTGTCCCTCCTGTGTCTTGTTTGAGTATTTGTGCAGGTGAGTATGTCCCCTTGTCCCTCCTGTGTCTTGTTGGAGTATTTGTGCAGGTAAGCATGTCCCCTTGTCCCTCCTGTGTCTTGTTGGAGTATTTGTGCAGGTGAGTATTTCCCCTTGTCCCTCCTGTGTCTTGTTTGAGTATTTGTGCAGCTGAGCATGTCCCCTTGTCCCTACTGTGTCTTGTTGGAGTATTTGTGCAGGTGAGCATGCCCCCTTGTCCCTCCTGTGTATTGTTGGAGTATTTGTGCAGGTGAGCATGCCCCCTTGTCCCTCCTGTGTATTGTTGGAGTATTTGTGCAGGTGAGCATGCCCCCTTGTCCCTCCTGTGTATTGTTGGAGTATTTGTGCAGGTGAGTATGTCCCCTTGTCCCTCCTGTGTCTTGTTGGAGTATTTGTGCAGGCGAGCATGCCCCCTTGTCCCTCCTGTGTCTTGTTTGAGTATTTGTGCAGGTAAGCATGTCCCCTTGTCCCTCCTGTGTCTTGTTGGAGTATTTGTGCAGGTGAGTATGTCCCCTTGTCCCTCCTGTGTCTTGTTTGAGTATTTGTGCAGGTGAGCATGCCCCCTTGTCCCTCCTGTGTTTTGTTGGAGTATTTGTGCAGGTGAGCATGCCCCCTTGTCCCTCCTGTGTCTTGTTGGAGTATTTGTGCAGGTGAGCATGCCCCCTTGTCCCTCCTGTGTCTTGTTTGAGTATTTGTGCAGGTAAGCATGTCCCCTTGTCCCTCCTGTGTCTTGTTGGAGTATTTGTGCAGGTGAGTATGTCCCCTTGTCCCTCCTGTGTATTGTTGGAGTATTTGTGCAGGTGAGCATGCCCCCTTGTCCCTCCTGTGTCTTGTTTGAGTATTTGTGCAGGTGAGCATGCCCCCTTGTCCCTCCTGTGTATTGTTGGAGTATTTGTGCAGGTGAGTATGTCCCCTTGTCCCTCCTGTGTATTGTTGGAGTATTTGTGCAGGTGAGCATGCCCCCTTGTCCCTCCTGTGTCTTGTTTGAGTATTTGTGCAGGTAAGCATGTCCCCTTGTCCCTCCTGTGTCTTGTTGGAGTATTTGTGCAGGTGAGTATGTCCCCTTGTCCCTCCTGTGTCTTGTTTGAGTATTTGTGCAGGTGAGCATGCCCCCTTGTCCCTCCTGTGTTTTGTTGGAGTATTTGTGCAGGTGAGCATGCCCCCTTGTCCCTCCTGTGTCTTGTTGGAGTATTTGTGCAGGTGAGCATGCCCCCTTGTCCCTCCTGTGTTTTGTTGGAGTATTTGTGCAGGTGAGCATGCCCCCTTGTCCCTCCTGTGTCTTGTTGGAGTATTTGTGCAGGTGAGTATGTCCCCTTGTCCCTCCTGTGTTTTGTTTGAGTATTTGTGCAGGTGAGCATGCCCCCTTGTCCCTCCTGTGTCTTGTTGGAGTATTTGTGCAGGTGAGCATGCCCCCTTGTCCCTCCCGTGTCTTGTTATAGACAAACATAACGCTATAATTCCGTGAACTGGGATGTTCATTACAATGATTCTTATATAATCGTTCAATACTGTCTTCTCGCAATTTGTATAAATAGGTATTGCATTGTAGCAGGCCTAGCTTCCACTATTTTCACGGAGGTTATTCATTATCTGTGGACAGGAGGTTACACGGAGGTATGCCTACCCGCAACTTCCAAACGCAAGGCATAACTCTTGCCAGTTTGCATTACTGGCTGATTATAGCCTTGCGGTATTTTCCTCGCTTTGATAGTGAATCGCTGCACCAGAAATGCATAGTGGCCCTGGATTTCTAAGGACAGATTTCTTAAGGAAATACTACAAGGCCGAAATCAGCCAGTAATGGAGTCTGGCAAGAGTTATGCCTTGCATTGGGAAGTTGGCCTACCCGTCGGGAGAGTTAAAGCTATAGGAACAAAATATAGCCTAGGAATTATCTGAGAATATATATTTTAAAATACGGTTTATCTAGACAAAAAGGTTTAACGTTTTCAGGAATCAGGCCTGGCGTCCCCCGCGAGTGTTGCTGGACTAGCAGAGCTGGCGGAACACATACAGGCAACGGGTGAGTACTGGGAGGGACACGGGCAGTTTACATACATTCTAGGGATCTAACAGTGTTTTATTTGGGATCACACTCTCTGCAATAGTACAATTTTTTTTACTTTTGACGAACTCACATCCCCAGCACTGACTGTACAAACAGTTCACTCATTCGATCACAATGGCCTCGACAATACAGCACGGTCCAACAGCCGTTAGTTAAGTAATGGTTAACACCTGAAAACGAGGGCGTTCTAGCAAAGAGAGGCCTTTGCCCGATAGCGCCCGAGGGTCTTCCCGTAGGCAAATGCCTCTCTTTGCTAGAATGCCCGAGGGTGAGGGTGTTATCTTTTTTATATACCAAAAAGGACTAATGTGTGGATGAAATTGTCTTAATGTTTTAACTGCAGTACGGGTGATTCAGTACGGGTGCCATATGACTTTTACGAAACGTTTACGCAAATTTGTGTATAACCCTCGCCTCACTCAAGCAATACAAAAATTTTCACTCGTTTTGTAAAAGTCATAATCGCTAAATATCTTGGTATACAGAATTTAGTGGAGTTCAGAAGTGATATTACCCTCTAGGATGTTTTCAAGACGCACGAGCATCATCAATGGAAAAGGAATTGGCTTTATAGTAAGAGGACCACGGGACATTCGTGGCAATGTTTATAAACGTGTGTAAAAATTATCAACATGCAAGTTCCACACAGCGTCCCGACTAATGATCAACATGCAAGTTCCACACAGCGTCCCGACTGCTACGACACCAGGCGCGTAGCAAGGTTAAAATAATTTATTACCCTTTAGATAAATTTGTTGAATTGTGATTGGTCAATAGCCAATGCATACGAAACCGTGTAGGCGGATTTGCCAGGGTCTACCCTCCGTATGACCCGTGAGACAGGTCACGTGACTTACTACACAGGTCTTACGGATGACCTTGACCTTAGATGGAATGCGGAAGTAAAACGGTTGCTCGACTCGGAATTTCAGGATCGAAACCTACCTTAACAAACATAAGTACGGTGATTTCAACCAATATACATTATTTATTTTGTTTGCGTCAATAAACTAATTCAATAAAAATACGTGTCTCTCTATTATTCATCAGGTAATAATGATTTAAAAATCGATTATTTTTTAGCCGCAGAGTTATCTCCCTTGATATTGAGCGGTACACTCTTTACAGTGTTTTTGCTGTTTCACACTGTGTTGAGTTTTTATCACAAAAGGAAATAGCTATGTTGCCTATATATTTTATCGAAAACTGAGTGAAATAAGTACAAATAATAGATCTAAAGAGTAATAAATTCGTTACACGGTGTTTTGACAGGGTGTACGGGACTGTAAGACCCTTGTATATTCCGCATTTCCTTCGGCTGCGCCTCAGGAAAATACGGAATATACAAGGGTCTTACAGTCCCGTACACCCTGTCAAAACACCGTGTAATTAATAGTGTAAGCCCGCAATTGTTGCTGAAGTATGTGAGGGCGCGAAGCGCCCGAAATTTTTTAGGGGGGTTTGGGGGCATGCCCCCCCCCAAGAATTTTTTTAAAATCCATGCATTAAATACTCGATTTTCAGCATTAACCAGGGAGTTTGCTAACTTTTCAAAAACTTAATTTTATTGACTGATCTCTTATGAAGTATACTATAAAGTATATCTACAAAGTGAAATATTTTCTTAGATTTTGTATAACGTCAGCTTTTGTGTTGTGAATTGTGTGTGGTTGATTAAAGTAACACGATTTGAAAACGATTTATGGAGATTGTATTATGTAGTGTGTTCACCGCTTGCCTGATCCTATTAAACGTTTGCCACTTTACAATAAATACATAAGCAAACTGTATTATAGCCTCTGGTGCACAGACATGAAGGTTTCTTACTCGAGATGATCACACATTTACTTTTAATGAAACCATATTTCAAACTATTAATAATCAGTGTAATTTGGTAACCAATTCAATTCTTTTCATAAATATATTATATAAGTAGTATATTTTTTTTAAATAATTGGTCACCAAATAAACAAAAAGTTTTACATGATTAGTGTTGCGTCAGGTCTACATTACATAAATAATCATTATAGCTCTTCAATTCAATGAATTTGGAAAAGTTAACGGCAACAAAAACTTTCGGAGTGACTGGACAGTCTTCCGCATTTCATTGAAAGTTAAGGTCATGAAATCTGTAAAGGCGCATAAAACCTGCCCATACACCCAAATGTACAGTGACAAACTGCCAAGAACTTGGCGTTGACCCTCTCGTCTGTCATTTGACATAAAATAACAAACAAAAAAATTTACCAAAAAAATCATGTGTAAGCCCGGGCTTTTTTTAATAATGGATGCTACGCCCCTGGACACGCCCCTTCTTATTGTTGAGATGATCTACCCTTAGATGTGTGTGCCGTCACATGTCACATTTTGGTTCTTTATGGAGGAAGAAGAAGAAAATTAGTTTATAAAAGTGTCACACTTTGCATTTATAGCCTACATAATGAGGTATAAAATTATCACAGAAAATTAAAAGTCAAACCAGCCAATTTAGGAATAAAATATTCATTGTAAATAAATATAATTATTAAAATATTTGTGATATATTATGATATTGCAGGTTCGAGCCATGCTTATACTATCAACCTAAGTCACTTCCTGCCATCCAGTAAACACTTCTACACCTACTCCGGCTCTCTGACCACGCCCACCTGCGATGAGAGCGTCACATGGGTTGTCATGGATACACCTATATCAGTAACCGAATCTGACGTAAGTATATATCTTTTTAAGTTTCCCATTGTGAAATTATTATGCCAATGCCGTCGCTCATTTTCGGTCACAAAGGGCCTTATTTCCCACATATCCACATATGCTTAGTTTGAGATGATGATGATGATGATTGGTAATCAGTCCAATTTAACCAGGCCGGGACTTGGACAGAGATATATCAAGGTGCGAAAGCAAATAACCCGTCTGACTGTCTGATAAAAAGCTATGCTGTATGAGTTGCATTTGAAAACAAGTCTTAAAGGTGCATCCATTGTGTTTCATAAATTTGTTGATTTGCGTTTAAAGGAAGGCCGAAATATATTATTTTCTATTGAATTCTTAACTGCAATTGTTTCATTATACTATTTTGTGAAACACCATACGCGCTGTTTACAGTACAAATAAATTCGCTCAGCTTGCATATTCATTCCCAATCGCAAATACATCATAATTACTAGTTTCACATTAAAATCGAGTAACATATCATTATGCATGTGTAGAAACCGTAACTGCACGTCCCATTCACATGCACAGTAGTTATATGACTACTATTAAACATTATCAACCCAGATTTACGTTTGACTCGTTGACGCGCGTCAATCGCGATGCATTGTCCGGTTTTCGAACAGAAATGACTACTTTTACCTTAATATCGTCAATATAGTGAGTCGACTATCATCAAAAGTCGGTAACTGTCGGTACTTATCGATAAAGTAACACCACTTTTAACATTTTGAATATATGACCCCAAACAACACAATGGATGTACCTTTAAGACTATTGTTTCACATGCATGTGAACTGTGATCACTGTGAACATTTTGGTTCTGCCGAAACGATTAGTTTGATGTATATATTAAAGCTCACAATGTCAACGTGTCGCATTTTGTTTGCCTTCCATCGATGAAAGACGAGTAATTAGATTACAAACATTAAGTTTACAAACTAACAGTGAGGTCACTATAGGTTGTCCAACTCTGACAATGTCCGTCCGATGAGCCAAGTGTGTAAAACGTTCCGAAGCCATGTAGGTGTTCACGAATGGCCTTGAAACAGTTCTTGTTTCATCATCAAGTCGGAACAGCATGAGTCAACCACAGTCCGTCACAGCGGCTTGGTTATTTAAATGGATCGATCTCCTGGCTGCAATATATCAGCCGTCGTATATTTCATTAAGAATCGTGTTACTCCTCTTTCATTGGCGATATAGAGTGAATGTAAAACGATCAACAGAAGGTGGAACCGGTGGCCAGATTCCATCAGAGAAAATAAGATAGTGTCACCATGCAAGCTTGACCTGTCATGTCAGAAGCGTTCGCAATCACGTGTTTTAAAACTAAAGTGCAACATGTAATTTGTTGAGATGTTCCCACTTAAATGTCTAAACGGAATACCACCACGTAGCATGGTAATTGATTGAAGTTATTACTTATATTCGGCAAGCGACTCTGAATGTCAACCATTTAAACTTCTTGCATGTTTCCAGATGACACTAATTCGAGGCCTGACGGACAGTCACGGAGACCCGATTGCGCTTCACGGAAACTGCCGACCTCAATCGGACCTGGGGGCTCGAGAACTGGAAGCAAATTTTACACCATAGAAGAAAGCCTGGAATTCTATACCGACCTATCAATGTTCAGAACCTTGACATTCATTCATTGAGATACAATGCATTGTGGCTGGAACACCCTCTTTGGTCGTTTACATGAGTATTATGTTGAGATCAACTGAACAATGATGTGACGTCATGACTGAAGTAAATTGATACAGAACCAATAGTCGTCATGGTTCTCATTTCCTCTGAAACAGAAAGGTGTTTGTCTTTTAGGTAACTTCATAAATATTTTGAGATTTTAAATCAAAAGTAATATGATCCTCTATGTGATAACCTCCCCTCTCAAGTCAGAACTCGCCCCTATCTCCAGCACTGATTACAAATAAAGGCAGTATAAGTCTTGCTGCATTTCGTTAACTGTTCTGTACTAGCGTGTCAGCGTGCACTATGAAGTTCAGCTGCAGCGTACTGATACCTACTCTCAAGGCAGGAGAGATTACTGTCCTTGTTGATATGCTAGACCACGTAATACCGTAAATCCTTGAATATTCGCTGGGTTTTAGCCCCCTTTGAGATAAATAATCGCCCGCCTAGAATAATCGCCGGTTGAATTTACGAATTGTAAATAAAATAATGGCTATCTTCTTTTCAAAATTAATTTTGGCAGAAGCATATTTTTGGGACGTTTCACACCATGACATGCACTTCGTTTATAATATTCATAATTTAAAACACATTGCAATGGTGTTTTTGTTATGATTTTTAAAATTTTCATTTTTATATATATATATATATTTATAATATGGTTTCGAAATAAATAATCGCCTGCGTCGAATAACCGCCTGCCTTGAATAATCGCCGGGTCAAATCGTTGTTTGAAATTAGTCGCCGGACGATTATTCATCTGAATTCATCTCATGCCAATGATGCGTCTCCAGTAACTAGGAAGGTGGTCATACGTTTTCCTGTTTGGATGTTTTCATTTGGTTAGAATCGACGTACACAAGAAGTGGCTTCATTGTAAAATTATTTATTATAAAAAAATGTGTAAAAATATACACGTTATATCACGGAGCATACATTGATTATATCAACATAGAGGGAGAAACAGCTGAAGTATCACTTATTCAAAACAAATAAATATGTAAACGTATACACAGAACCTGGCAAGTTGTAAATGATGTACACACACTTCTCAGTGATCCCTGGTATATCGAGGATGTTTGACATGGACTATAATCATTTATTACATAATTTGGAGTGAGATACTCGGTTCTATCAGTGAAATAAACCCTCTATCAAGCTGCAGTGGTGATAACCTTTATCACCACTCTACTGCGCCACTCGTGAAATATCTACTTTTCTACCTCACTCAATGAGATAAACATGGTATTTGTCAAGGAAAGACAGATATCCTCTATATATTATATATCATGGAATGAAATATGATTTTATATTTTCACAAATGGTGAGATACCTATATGTACATTAAAATGTTCACTTCACGAGATGCGATTCCTTGAGAAAAGTCAAGTGTTTTAATTATTATCTTACCAAATTATTGCTTGGACTATATTTATCTACACTCTTATTATGACATAATAAACTGTTACCTAGACAATGACGTCATGTGATTGAAAACCTTATTTCAATTGATGTACAAGTATGTCACTCAAGAAAATCAGACTTCAACTTAAAAAAATCTGCTTTCACCCTTGAAAATATAACAAACGATTGTCACGCGGTTCTTGATCGGAGGACAAGAACATTACAAATATCACAATAGCATTCAGTCATTGAAGGAACGACTAAAGAAAGACACATGGAAATGTAATTTTTTATGCCTTTCTTTGCCATTGTCAGCCCGTGCACTTAAAGTTGGTCTCCAGCTGTCGGGTTCCGAGACAAGACTGAGGTCGGGTGTTTCCGTGAAGCGAGATCGGGTCTCCGTGGATGTCCTTCATCTCGCGTAGTTGCTTCATCTACAGAGAGTTGGGTCAGAAAATCATATTTATGAACTGTTCCAAAATTAATGACATTCATCAATTATAAATATGAATATTTACATGAAGAGTGCGATGTTGATAAGTTTCATTTGTATTAAATGCAGCTTCGGTGATCTTTGATAACACTGAAAATAAGTTCTTTAGTTGTACAGATATTCTAACATTATTCAGTCTATAAATCAAACGTAAATAAGTGTTTCGTAACTTTTATTTATGATAACAGAAACGTTGTTATTCTAAATATACAACAATTGATTATTCTAACTTGTCACCATAGTGCGTATTGGTATCCAATGAAATTGAATTATATGTAAGACACGTCAACTAGTTCTTATAAATACTTACATCGACGTCGGGAATGGATATAGGAGTTGTCATGACAACCCAGGTGACGCTCTCGTCACAGGTGGGCGTGGTCAGAGAGCCGGGGTAGGTGTAGAAGCGGGTAGATCGAGGCAGGAACTGGATCGGGTTGATGAAAAGACACAGAGTCGAACCTGGGAATTGTAGAATGTCGGTGATACATTTACCTCTTAACAGTACTATACTCGGGTATTTGGAGGCCATACTGTACTACCTTGTTTATGTTATCTGCGCCCCGGTCTCCATTCACTAAACACCTACTGGAAGGTAATCGTAAACCACTAAGGTTACTTAATAAATATCCTAGAATGGGATTTAGGGTTAACCAAAGCAAGGGCTCTGGGAAAGATGTCGACTTGTGTCGTTTCAACAAACTTTATCAAGAAGAAACGGAGAAAGGCGAGGAAAAGTGCAATAAAGAAGTTGTAAATCCATAAAATGAGTATATCTTCATCTTACCAATTCTAAATGCCTCTCAAAAAAGTTATATTGATAAAGGTCTATCGTATCATATCATTTATGATTGGGTAATAGGTGGTCTTTAATACAGTGATGACGTCACCAGATGTTTATGAGTAGTATTAGGGTAGATCATGACATTGTTATAGTTGGGATCACGTGATCTTCTACGAGGTCTCGGTTGATGTGTGGGTATTTCAGTATGTGACCCCGCCCCTTTCTTAAAACGTCCGGTGCCGCCTGTGGCCAACGTCCCTACGCAAGGATTAACGCTCGCTAGTTCATAACTGTCTGTTTTAAGCAGTGTTTCCGTGACTTTTCCGTGCCAAAAATTTGAAGCGCTGCACCAAAAATGCATAGGGGGCTCTGATTTCCTAGCACGGAAACCTCAAGGACATCCGGCAAGGTTTAAATCAGCGAGTGATGGAGACCGGGTAGAGAAGTTACCTGTGATCATATGCATATATAGAGATTATTACCCGAGGAAGTATGTCATATGACTTTTACGAAACGAGTGTGAATTTTTGTATTGCCCGAGCGAGAGCGAGGGTTATACATAAATTTGCACGAGTTTTGTAAAAGTCATATGGCACACTTTCGAGTGTAATAATTTCTTTATTATCCATTCTATTCCATTTCATTCGCGTAAAAATAGTCAGGAAACGGCTCACTTTATTGCGACGGCAAGCTACAGTGACGTCACGAACAATCCTTTAATGACGTCACAGTCGACGAAATACGGTAAGTCGCGGTGAAACAATGGTTGCTAGGCAAAAGTGATATGTGCACATGTGATCGTATCGAAAATATTAACTCGGTTATTTTCAACCATATGGTTAATAAAGGATCTCCACTCACCTACTGTACTGGTTTCCTCCGTCTCCGCTACCAGCTCCTCCACATACAGGGGGGTCTCTTCACCCAGGTCCTGAAATAATATAATGTTATTAATTAAGTATTTCCGTATTGGCCCAGTTACAGGTCCGAGGTTCGTTGTATTGGCCCCAGACGAAGTCGAGGGCCAATACAACGGACCGACAACTAGACATCTCATTTATATTGAAATAATAATTATAAACAAGATTTGTGAACAAATAGCACGGGTCAAAGTTGTGAAGCGACAGCTTCGGGCTTTCACCAAATGTGCAACTGCGCATGCTCAGACTCATATTGGCCCAGTTTGTCTCGTATTGGCCTAGTTTTTCCCGTATTGGCCCAGTTTCCCCGTATTGGCCCAGTTGTCAAATCATATGGTCTAGGCCGTAAATGCCGTAACATTGATAGTTAATTAATAACATCGAATACAGTGATTCTTTGTTTATCGACATGACGAAATGAGCCGATCTTAATATAACTTCATAGGAATCCATCGTATCTTGACAGTTGACAACGGGCCATACAAATGTCGATAAACAAAAGAAAATTGTTCTTTATAATTGAGTTTTCTTCTACTTTAATAATAGCGAGCTTAAACAAAGAGAAGGAATGAATTCCAAGTGACCTGTACAAAGACTGCTACAACTGCCAGCCCGTCTGGTTTGGTGAGAGCGTTGCTGAAATTGCCATACTTCTTGTTGTAGTGGACAAGATGGAACTGTGAGAGAAATGGGACATCAAGATTGTAAGTGTCACATTGTTAATTGCTAAGTGAAGTAATTATCTTGATTCTAGCTTCATAGTTCAATATAGAAATATTAGATTTTCTCCTAAACTAATAAAAAGTCAACTTAGTTATTGCTATGAATGTACCGTCTGGACTAGAAACTACCACCGTTTTTCATAACTTCAGGAACTCAAGTCATAATTAACAGGAAGGGACATTTGAGCAGTACTAATTGCCTCCTGATTATTGCAACCATTTGAAAGAAACAAAGAACACAGACGTGAAAAGTAGCCTAAATCTAGTTATAAAAGGTTTTGATGGTACACTATGTTTTGTATCATCTCACCTCCCCTGCAAAGTGTTGCCCGTCCAGGGTGTGTTCAGATCCCACACTGGCGTTGCTATGGAAATGTAGGTGCAGCTGTTCCAACAGGAAGTCGTCTGCTTCCAGGTGAGGCACACCGGTCAGAACCGGTTTCTCTGCAGAGGGCTTGAACTTGAATACCGGGACATGCCCTGAACATAATGGTGGTCAGTCGGTGAAGTGAGATATATGTGCTTTGATGATTGAAATCTCAATATAATAAAAACTCTTATACACATGTGATGCTTCACAGGTATGTGTTTCATTGTTGAAGAATTGTAGTTTATGTTTCGTCTTTCAATATCTGGAGAAAATACAATTTATGATTTTAAAACCAGGACCTTGAAAGATATGTCATGGAATAGTTGACCACAAGGAATGTTCTTTAAAAATAAGGCTTGTTTTGTAATTGTGAAAAATAAGGCTTTTTTCTAATTGTGAAAAAGAAGGCTGGCAATTCTACACTCAGTCATATAGCTATTAGGCATAATACTAAATAAAGCTAATCTTCTTAAAAGTATGATATGATATTATATACACTATCTACCATTATTCGAAAGAATCCCCGGAAGCAGCCCTTTGATCGGTTGATACTGAACGTGTAGTGATTGGTTCAATGTTGCACGTGACGTCTCAATGTTGATCGGCGATTGGCTGTTTCCGTTACAAGCAGGCCAGATCTTACCCCAGTCACTCGGACCTGGAACAGAGGAAACATCATGTAATGTTACATTGTAGGCCATGATAGTCACCTTAACGGCCGGGGTTTGATTCCCGACTGCGGCCACGTCATGTTTTAGAATAATATATATGCAGGAAATAGTTCCTTCAACAATCTTCAGAATGTAGACAGTAAATGAATATGTAAGAAAGCGCCTTTAGAGCAAAATTATGACTTAGGCGCTTTTGACATTTCAACATTATTATAGAAATGTTGACGAGGATAGGTCAGTTCAATAGGAGCAGTAAAGTACGTATCGCCTTTAGCTTTTATTGCCTTTAGCTGGGGAAGTAGCTCTGGCGATTGAGTTATTCAAAGAAGACAGAACACAGAGGGTCTCTCACATCCATGGTTTATATGTGATCATTTCAGTACAGAGGTACGGGGATCTCCGGCAAACACAATCCCGAAGCCGCAACCCTCCCGAGAATCCGTGGTTCCCGTTTATATAGTCTACTATACTCGGAATTAGCATTCTAGACTGTTTCATTGGTTTACCTGTCTGATGACGCCAAGAGTATATTTCTGGCTCTCTTGTCTTCCGACTGATACTCTTATATGGTTATCCCCTACCCTACTGTTTCACGTTGGTAACTTTGGAGTCATCGTAGAGGTATGTAGAGAATGTACATTTCATGGGAGGAGAGCTTTTTCTGACTAGTGAACGAACGTTCATATACTATTATAAAACATTGAATCACACACAATATATATAAATAAATATTTCACATAATGCCATCATATTTCATCCATCGTTTACATTATTATTTCACTATTCACAATTCATGAACATTTTATATTGATATGCATTTGTTATAATTTCAAGTAAAAATGCATTATTTTATATAGGCGATATACGCCCAACAAGGTTTACCAGCAGATAGAGGTGGTCTTAATCTGAAAAATGTACGATGCACACAAGTACTTACAAGTACAAAGTACTTACCATAAGTATCTACTGGGTTGTAACTAAAGTGAGGGGTATCCTTCGAACTGGGAACAGCGGCGCTGAGTACCTTCCCGCACAAGAGAGACAATACAGTAGAAAACGTCAAACCTATTACCATTTCGTTGTTGCGTTACGATACAGATATAGAGAAAGTTCCTCCTCTGTAAAGATGCTAATATAGTCTTACTGAATGTTTAAGTTTATATATAGGTCTTCTGTGTGAGTGTCACTTGCCTTCAGGCGAGCCTTGCGTCACGACGCCATTGTTTTATGTCATTTACGTAAACTCCCATCTACTTTAACTTCCCTGATTTGAACAATTGTTTTTCTCTGAAAATTCATTGTCAGTCAAAATTCATATTTCAATACTAAAAGTCGCGAAAACATATCAAATTTAAATTAATGTAAGAAATCATAAATCATATGTTGTAGGAATGACGCTGGTCGTTGGGTTTGGGTTACTTAAATATTCGTCGTCTTTCCAACTTTATGCGCTTTCGGTTGACGTTTTCGTTTTGATTTTGATATATCTCAGTGTTGTTTAGGAGTGAAGGGATTTGGAGGAGTGGGGGGCGGGGGAGTGAAGGGGGGGGGGGGGGGGGGGGGGGGGTCGGCGATATTACATTCTAATGAAGAATTATGAATGTTCGATATTTGAAAATTTGGTAAAATAAGAACCTGGATAAAATGTTCTTCAACAAAAGAAGCAAACACTACATATGACTTTGAATGATGGAATCTGACCTATTTTTATTATTTTAGTGCAACATGTAGCCAGTTCCTTATTGTTCAGCAACGTCACAGCATATTTCACAGCTGTGGTTCCTTCTTCCTGGTTTCTTCAAAGTGCGGCATTCTCCAGCATGCGACTGGTTTTATTCATGTCAGAGGTATAGAACGTGAAGGTGTTATTTGTAGAGAATCACACTCAGTGGTATGATTTACACCAACGTGTCGTGATATAACAAATATATCAACACAAATTGACTGAGATAACATATAATCATAATGATTTGATGGAGATAACAAATATATCAACACAAGTTGACTGAGATAACATGTAATCATTATGTTTTAATGGAGATAACAAATATATTAACACGAGTTGAATAAGATTACAATTATATCATCATGAGTTGATTGAGATAAGAAATAATTTGATACACTAAACGCCAGAAGAAACGTTACCTCATTTCTTTTTTTAATAACTTTTTAAGTATCAAAGATATTTGAGAAATGGATGGTTCAAAAGAAAGCTGAATAACGTAGCTTTATAGTAATAACACGTTTAAAATCTTGATGGATTCATATTGTGTCAAAATGCAGCTTGTTTAAGAAGTTTAAAATTGTCCGGTTTTCGACCAGGCTGGTAGTAACCAATAAATGTGATTTAGATGTCCAGAAGAAGTTGAAAGTAAACTTTTACGTTTGTGACTAGACAAAAAGGTTGTATGCTTTACATCATAACCCCTAAACGATGAAAATACTGTTATTGAGTAAGTTTAAGTGTGAAAATTATGAAATATATTTTTCTAGTCATTAAAGATCATTTCTCGTAATTTACCTTAGTGAAAACGAGTTTACTGTGTTGTCAAATGACTTAATAGTATTTAGGAACAAACACGATTATTTATGTGAACATTTTCGCTTGAAAATGAAAACTTTTAGTTTTTTTGTCTATCACCCAAACGCATTATCACTCAAATGTAGCAAAATTCAAGCAGTATTTGCATGGTCGACCCATGCTGCAACATCCTCAGTGCTTTTTCTCTTTCTCCACTGGTCAATTGTGGCATGATTTCGTACATGTGTGCCATATAATGCAAAGTAGGCACCTTTTATACCCTGTAGAAGCATTCAGTTCATGCAAATATACTGCTTGAATTTTGCTACGAGCAAAAATGCAATTTCTACACATGTATTCCAAAATATCGTTTTTGGAATGAAGGGCTTCATTCGTTCCCCACTTAAGATACCATTTTCATCCACTGGATACAACGTTTCACCAAATTAATTGGAAACATTACATTTTTTAACTTGACGCATGGTCAGAAATGTTGTAAATGCTCTTTTTAACTAGCGCTTTCTGTAAGGCAGTATACATATATTGAAAGAGAAATTTGAGTAACTTGTGAGGAATCAATTATATGACACTGTTTATAGTGGCACAACTTTTGTGACGGTGCCTTTTAATCAATTCAATCAATGTATGTACTAACGAAGATACATATATTACATACATAACATTGCTATGTTATAAGACAACGTCATCGCGTAATGCAACTAGCGACAGACGAAACAAATTCGTGAATTTGAGGCTCATGAGTTGATCGTTACTGCTTCAAACTGCATGTAAAATAAAGCTCTAAAGGTATTTATCATCGAAAACTAGCTCCCACAGTAGATATCGCTTGTGTGATATCTACATTGTAGATATTGCAACAATTTGGCGCTTACAGACTCAGAACATTGGATTGCTTTAGTAATACTAACATTTTATTTCATGGACTGTAGTATTTCGTTATTTTTTCTGTGGTAAAATACAGCTTTTATCTCTTACCGTAAAATGTGTATTTTCACTGAATTAAATAACATGTTATTCTACGATGTGAAATAACACTTTCAATCATATGACATCATTGTAAGAAAAGGATGATGTCATGGCAACGGCAAAGCAAGGTGATTTTGGACCGTCTTTGACGAACTATGCATAATTTGATATAGCGCTGCCTCCTACACGCTATTCTACCGATACATGTTTTGAAAGTAACATCAGAATGAAAACTACAGAACATGAGCCGAATCAACTCTATATGGCATATTCCTTCTGCCTTTTTCTTTCTTTCCTTTTATCTTAGATCTGGATTCTAAATTCTACTAGTTAACTTAGACATTCTTATTGTTATCGCGGCTAAAAGTTAGTCTACATGATGTGCGCAAACGCAAACCTCCAGCAAGACCGCTCCCAGATTATAACCTCCGTCCAAAGTGTTCGCAGTGTAAACAGGAAGCAATTTGTCACGTGCCATTTTGTTTTGAATGAAATGGGACGTCGCTTGGGGACTGTCTGTTTGGTAACTTCTGGCGTCTTTGTGTTTTAAAAGGGTATATTATTTATATGTTCTATAACTCAAATATTCTTGATTTTAAACAAACCATTCAAGAATTGCGATAAAAATCTATGTATTTTGGAATGAAAAACCTAAGGAGACGTCTGTCGCCGTATCGGGGTAGAATATTTTGGAAACGAAATGGAAGTGATAGTCCTGTAGATACAGATATATTGTTACGCGCCATGTTGTATATATATATTTTATAGGGAAATGTTTAGTAGTGTTGCAATAAGGACTGATTACTGATTCTGCTTGTCTTAAACGACTTTAATCCGCTTACATTCCCTTATTTAATTCTAATTAACCCCCCTTGTTGTCTTGTCCCCTAACAATGGAACTGGCATACCGGGGTATGATCATGGATTTTTCGGGTAACTAAACTCGTTGGCAGATATTTCCCGGTAGTGTGATACAGACAGATTTGTACCACACTTATGATGTGTCCAAAGTTCGCATTCATCACAAGATATTGCGTGCTGATTTCTCCTGACCGTCTTGTCGCAAACAACACAATAGTGAGGCACAACATAGAATGGACACATTCGTACGTTTTAAATACTGTAACATTTTGTCATAGAGTTCAGGCACTTGTTTTTGAAGTATTGTGACATTGAGTTTGGCATAGTGTTGAGGCTGGCATAGAGCTTCTTAACACCTCAAAGGATGTGATGTTTTCATAAGAAATTGAGGTTCGCTAACCAATTACTGTCGGCAGCTTAGACTTATCTATTGTATATAATACATTTTCAATGTTATCATCTGATTAAGTAATCTGTTCATATTTATGTTAATTTATTTCTTATATCTATTTTATTATGCATTATATATTTATTTTATATACGGTGCCGTTTTTGCCAGTGAAATCGGTGCTGCTTTCGCCAAACGGTGCCGTTTTGCCGAGGTGCCGTTTTGCCGAGGTGCCGTTTAGCCTGAACTCGGCAACAATCAGCGGTCGTCAATTCATCTGTCATGTTCACAAATTTAACAGGCATCAACTAGTAAATAAGGCGGGGACCCAACATTGAATGATTAAACATGAGGAGGTGGAAGGTAGTAGACAGGAGGCGTTTGGGTGGGGTTTGTCCTCACATATGGGCGTGGTAGAGGGCCCTGAGAATATGGACTTAACTGGCTTGAGGCTAAGATTTGTTAATTGTACTGGCCTACTCTAAAAACTATAAGAGGGTGGCAGGAGTACAACATTGATGTGGTTCACTTCTTTGGAGAACCAGTAATGCTAGAAAGCTCACATTTTAAAAAAAAGAAGAATTTGGGAATATGATCTATTTGATGAATGGAGAAAATATCTGTAAAAAGTAACGGCATGGTAGGGAGACATACTAATCTCTATAATATAAGAATAATCAACGAGTTGCGAGGAATTGCGGATTATCTGTCCCGAGTTAATTATTGTGATAAACTCCGAGCTTTAGCGAGGAGTTTGACATAATAATTCACGAGGGACAAATAATTCGTAATTTCGAGCACCGAGTTGGTTATTCTTTTTCTTACCCAAGATCATGTTAATGAGTAAAAATGAAAAACAAGACCCCATTTCACGATCTTTGATTAGACTGTAAAATACAAATTGTCATACGCCATATACTCTTTCACACCTTCAAGATGCGCATATCTAAATAGTTTGCAACTGTTGAATTTTATTGCCAAAACGGTTTACTGACATAGTTAACAGCTCGTTTATATTGTAAACTATGTCACAGAATGAGAGAAAATTAGTAATAACGTGAACTAATAATAGCACTGTTGGAATGCAAGATAGGAGTGTAATTACGTCACCAATTGACGTCATGGTTAATGACGTCACGGCAGTGCAGCCGGCGACTCTTGCATGCTGCTTCGCCTTGCAAGTTTAGTACTGTAATTACGGTCTCGGAAACTTAGTTTGAACATGATTTTGTATTAAATATGTTTTACTAAGGTAACAGTGACATCAATTAGGTATGCTCGAAATTGTTCAATTATGTGATTTAACTTAAACAGGATAGCTAAGCAATTCATGAATGAGCGCAAAGTAGTTCCTACAACCAATCAAAACGCAAGCTATTTTTAGAAAAAACTGTAATTCCCATGACCATTATGAAAACTTTAATACCCGGCATATCTGTGCCCGCTTGGGTAAGAAAGCACCTTTTCTTTGCCTCTCTTATATAGAATAACAATAGTGCTGATCCAGCATGTGTAACCAGCCACAGGTGCACTGAGCCTGACAGAGGCAACAGGATATAGGAGAGACAAGGGGGGTCTTTGATGTAGAGGTAGTGTTTCTCAACATTCTCCAGGCACTGGTTAATGCATGGGCTTATATTTTGGTTATATTGTTAGATTGTAAAGATATAATGCTAGTTGTGGCTGAAAAGCCTTGTAATCAGAATCTTCTCCCTCCTCTCCCCTCTTCCTCTCCCTCTCTCTCTGGGTATTGCAGTAATTTTCTTAATTTTCTTCCAGGCAAGAAGAAACCATGTCTGTACCTGTAAAAAGAATGTATTGGATTTGCTGGTTGGTTGTCGGTAAGGGATTGTCAATAAGTAAGGAGTATTTTAATTAAATAGAAACATGTATAAAAGCAGGGTTCCGGTAGCCCATGGCAAGTGAAAAATAAGCAGGGCTAGTAGAGTATAAGAACTGGTAGTCCGAAGGACTAGTTAAAATTTGAGGTGAAATGATCATTGGGATGTATTTGGCTAGCGAGAATAAGTCTGGACTAGTACTTTTAGAAATGCACTAGTTCGAATGGCTACCGCATTGAAAAGGTTAATTTCGACCCCTGAAAAGGATTATGTATTAATTAAATTTACCATTACAATTTTGTTGATTGCTTTTCACACATTACTTTCAGCTAAGGATAATATTTCTTTTAAGGAAAAAGAAAACTTTTAGACAACTGATAGTTTAACTGTGGTATTTCCAGAAGATCGATAATTCATTATTCATTCACTCAGTGCACAGGAATCACAGTTGGCGATGCCCAATATCTAGAATTGAACTTAAATTTAGTCCATTGAATATTTCTTTCTTTAAAAACCTCCCTAATCAACACAATCAATGAAGAAGACTCATGGTCCAATTTGGCCCTTAAAGACATTTGATTGCTTTAGTAATAATAACATTTTATTTCATGGACTGTAGTATTTCATTATTTTTTCTATGGTAAAATACAGCTTTTATCTCTTACCGTAAAATGTGTATTTTCACTGAATTAAATAACATGTTATTCTACGATGTGAAATAACACTTTCAACCATATGACATCATTGTAAGAAAAAGATGATGTCATGGCCATGGCCAAGCAAGGTGATTTTGGAACGTCTTTTACGAACTATGCATAATTTGATATATCTATATATAGAAGTGACATTTCTCTTCAAACATCATGTATATCTCGTCACATGAAGGAGAAATCACATTTCACATATGCAACCCGCGAAAATATAATTTTCTTCTTCAATTGATGAGTTGTACATGATATTCGTATTCGACGAGTATTGTGAAATATCCTTAAAATATGCTTCAACATTAAAGAAAGCTTTGTCCTTTCAGTGTTGTTCAGCAACCACATTGTCTCATCGTTCGAGCAAGCTGCTGATGAGAAAGTGGAGAAACAAAATGACTACAAAGTGACATGTTACCACAGTTATGACAACGCCCCCTTCAATGGAACTCTCCCGCGAAGTCTGAACGTGGAGCTGTGTACGCACATCATCATGTACGCCTCGTTGACTGTGGATAGTGAGCTATACATCGTCCCATCCATCGCGAAGGACTACCTGTCTGTTATTCCCCTGATAAAGAAGATGAAGCCCTCGGTAAAGGTGTTGTGTTGCAACGGAGGAAACTTCACTGAGATACTCGGGTCGGCCACCAACAGGACGAGGTAGGTCCATTCCTTCTCTCCTTTACGGCTCTGTCTAGGACGTCCATACTGCAGACGTGGTCCAGAGAGGGTTACAGGCTGTCCCCCGCCCCTCCTTTTGAGTCCAGGGTACCGTTCACCCTCCAGGGCTCATCAGACCCCGAGTCCAGGGTACTGTTCCACTAACTGCTCTTAGTCCTCACATCATTCTTAACCAATGATAAAAGATGGGCTTACGGTTGATCTAAGATAAAAGATGAGCTTACCGTTGATTTAAGGGCTTTGATTGGTTAGTGATACGGCACCCTGAAACATATAATCCTTGAATTGTAACACCAAAACTTGTTGGTTGTATTCAGTTGTTACAAACCCTCCTACCCGAATGTTTTATCCTTGAATTGTTTCCCCCGCTGTGTTGATAGAGATCCTGAGAGTCCTGAGCTTGGTTTTATACTTCTGTTTGATTAGATTTGCCAAGAGCACATCCCGGATACTGCGGCAGTACGAGTTTGATGGCCTAGATCTGGACTACGAGTTCCCTGCCTACAGTCCTCACTGGAACCTGCCCGGACAGACCCACAACTTCTCGCTCACCCTTCAGGTCTGTACATGATCTCCGAGATTATTACATCTTTACACAAGGTGTTAGATGTATTCATTCCCATTCCTGGGAACCAACTTCCCAATGCAAGGCATAACTCTTGCCAGTCTCCATTACTGGCTGATTTAGGGCTTGCAGTATTTCATTAAGATATCTGTGCTTAGAAATCTGGGCCCACTATGTATTTCAGATGCAGCAATCCACTATATTTGTACAACAAAGCAAGGGAAATACTGCAAGGCTTAAATCAGCCAGTAATGGAGACTGGCAAGAGTTATGCCTTGCGTTTGGAAGTTGCCTGGGAACATACACCAAGCCCCTTACATTTACATAAATCAGTATCACACTGTCTACTACTGGTTCTAATACGGTTGTTGGTTGAAATAAATGACACATTCTAAATCGTTAATTGAAAACTGTTTTAGGCTGTACGAGCTGAGTTTGAGAAAGAGGCAGTGTCAAGTTCCAAACCCCGCCTCATCCTGTCGGCTGCAGTATCGGCAAATGACATCATCATCGCTCGCAGCTACGAGGTGCCACAAGTAGCCAAGTAGGTAGTTTTCTTTGGATTCTCAGAGATAATAGAAAGGCGTGTTTGAATTCTCAGGGATGAAAGAAAGGCCTGTTGTCTTATGGCTTGACTTATCATCTGATCTCGGTGCCTCTTTTAAAGCTTTTTAGCTCATCTGGTCTGAAAGGCCCGATGGGCTTATGGCATGGCATGGTGTCCGGCATCCGTCCGTCCATCCGTCCGGCCGTCTGTAAACTTTTTGCATTTTCCTCTTCTTTTCAAGAACCACTTGGTCTAGGGAGCTGAAATTTTGTGTGCAGACTCCTTGGCTAATGGGGATTCTAAATTGTAGATTTCCTGACCCCCCTGACCCCAAGTATGGATCACTAGGTCAAAACCTATTTTAAAAAAATACCATTGGAGCAAGCTTTGAGCAGTTCTCTTGAGATTTTATGTGCTCTTCACTTCAGACTAAGGGAGGTAATGCAGAATGTGTGAGTTTTAACTTTGAGAAATGGTTGTTGAGAAAGAAGTTGAGACTTGAAAATTAAGAATAGAGGATCTTACAAAAATTGTGTGTAATATTTAGTTTGTAAGCCCATAATTTTTTGTTATCATATTTCATATGTAAATATAAATATTTTATCATTATTGAATACTGTTTAGCTACAGAGCCAATGGCTCTACTTTTATGCCCCCGAATGGGAGATTCCGGGGGTATATTGTTTTTCACCTATAGTCTGTCTGTGTGTTTGTCCACAAAAACTTTAACCTTGGCCATAACTTTGGATTGCTCAGAGCTAGGGCTTTCATACTTGGCATGTGCATACCTTTTGATGAGACCTTTCAGATGAGGTCATCATATTTGACCTTGTGACCTTGATCTTGCCGCAGTGGACATCTTCAGAAAACTTTGGCCATAACTTTGGTATATCCGGGGACATCCGTGTTTAACAAACACATCTTGTTGTTTATTGCAGTCCTCTGGCAAAATTTTTAATTATGATTTGTGGGAACTTATCTTTAAACGTGTAAGTACCTTCCGGGAAGGTACTTACATGTTTAAAGATAGTTGCATGATGCTCAATCAGGGAGTCCAGGGGTTCTATAACAGGAAAAAATACACCTGACATTAAACCATCAGTTATATTTTAAAATTCTGGAATGCTGGATTCTTCTGTTTATGATTGTTTTCATTCTCTTTCCAAATGATTTTCAAAGTGTTTTACCTGAATTCATCTGAGTTATCCTATGACTCAAGATCATAGAAACTCCATTGGTGTATGACATATTTGATTTATGAACTCAAATTGAGTTAAATTATGCAAACAAATGATCCCTTTCCTGCCTGGTCAGATCCGTGGACTTCATCAACCTGATGACATACGACATCCACTTCTACATGGCCGACTTCCCCTTCACCAGCTACAACGCTCCGCTATACCCAGCTGACGACTTCCTCGACAGAACCATCTTCAAGGACTTTAACACTGTTAGTCAAGTTCTCTTATGTAATTTCTCACACAATTCAATCCAGGCGTGATGTTGTTTCATATTCATTCTGACTACCAAAAAAAAAGTAAAGAGTTAATATGACCCCCAATCTAAATGTCTACCGAGAACCCTGGCAACATGGATTATAACTTGTTAACTCAATGTAACTTGTTGATTTGTTAACCCCCTGACAAATACTCTGGACTATTAAAATTTTTAAACAATGTAAGACCACAACAACATCATCTTCATCATGATCATCATCATCATCAACATCATCATCATCATCATCATCATCAACATCAACATCATTATCAATTACATCTTCATTATCAACTACAACATCAATGTCATCAACAACAACTTCAACATTATCATCAACATCATCATCAGCAGCATCATCATCATCATCATCATCATCATCATTATTATCAGCATCATCAACATCATCATTATCGTCATTATCGACATGATCATCATCAACAACATCAAGAACATTGATATCATCATCAACATCAACATCATCAACATCATCAACATCATCAACATCATCATCACGACATCCCTGACATGTACTTCTTACTGCTCGGCAGGTGTGGGCCGCTAACGTGTGGGAGCGGCTGGGTATGAGTAAGACTCAGATCATCATCGGCGTTCCGTTTTACGGACACACCTTCAAGCTGGCAGACCCAGCCAAACATGGCTTGTACGCGCTCGCCAAGGGCTTCGGAGTTGCAGACGAAGTGGCTTACACTTATGTGAGTAAGAGCATTAAATGTTCAGGTATTCCTTGGTTAGCGCGTTCGGGTTCGTATCAAGAGGTCCGGGGATCGAATCCTGCCAGGGGCACGGAAACTTTGTCTGCAGTAGAGAACTGTTCTACACGCAGTAAGGTTTGGGTGCAATGCTACACTGAATTTCGGCGTAGTACCACCCATGGTGGCTAGTTCCAGCCGGTGCTTGCATGTTTCACCGCAATGCATAGCCACATGGCGTTGCGGGCTTTCTCCCTGCCATAATACTAGCAGCCGCGATATAAGTGAAATACTCTTGAAAGCAGCGTTAAACCCCAACTCACCTCACCTCATGTATTCCTGACTGAAATTTTCAAATCATTTGATACAATTTTAAGCCTAAGCTAGATAGATTTATGTCATTGCGGTATTACAGCATCTGTTCCACAATGGTGAACATCAGAAGGAGTATAAGATTTGTAAATTTCATTATCCCAGCCCCAAAAGTAATGGAATGTCAGGGATGCAATTTAAAGTGGTTTACCATATTAAGTGTTGAGATAAAATGTTGAAGGTAATCTAAGAGGTTTCTGATCATTGGAGCATCATATTTCTATTCTGTGCTATTGGGAGATTGGTCCCTTGGGTGAACTCCAAGCCTCTAATAGAGACAAAACAATAGAGGTCACCCTGAATACATACTTGTTACTTCTTCCTTAGAATGCAAAGGTATATAAATAATTTAACTTTATGTTATACTTTGATCACTGTAATATTAATTAATAATTTGTTGACTGTGCAATGTCTCGTTATTTGATTTGATAGACTTTACCTTAGAGATAATGAATGATAGGGGTGTAACAATACATCGAACTATCGATGCATCGCAATAGTTGGCAATAGTACTACCGGTATATGGATAGTATCTACAAAAACACTATCGCTATCGCAATAGTAAAGTTAACTATCGATACTATCGAAACTATTAAATTTCCCTTAATTATGAATGATTTACACAAGCCTCACTGCATTCAATTCAAGATTGTTCATTTAAGAATGTCAAAAGGGAAAACTAGAGATTGGAAATAGCAAAATGACAAAAAGTCTTTTCATTTATGATTTCTTTGCTGATTTTGGTTCCATAGTCCTTGCATCAATTAAACATTTCTACTAAAACCTATAAGAAATTTAGCTGATTATTGTGTATTTGTACAAACAAACCCTATCGCAATAGTTATTGCAATAGTGAGTTGCAATAGACTATCGCTATCGCAATAGTCTCTTTGGGTCAGTAGTCACCCCTAATGAATAATGTAATACCTGATGAGCTATAGAGCCAATGGCTCTATTGTTTTGATTCTCTAATTTAAACCATTTAATCTCTTAAAACAATGTTAGGATATCTGGTGGGCATCATTGTACATGTCAGATAGAATCGGCAGAAGTTCTGCTAGCACAATTCTTTATGTGGACATTACGACTAGCGGTTTAAAACCTGGTCATGCTCTTTAATCTGTGTATCTGCCTCTTGTTTCAGTAATGGCAAATAACACTTATGCCCCTATTTCACTACGAGCTGAACTCTCACGAATAGCCACGAATAGGTGATTGTATTAGTTCGTAAACATTTGGTAAAATTCGTGAACAGCAATTTCACTTGTACGAAACGTTTTAAAAAATTGGTAGCTTTTCATGCTGAAACCCTACGATATGGATACAAATTATTTTCGAATTGTTTACGAATTGTACGAAATAATTAAGAAACAGTTGCGAAAAAAACTACGAATTTTCATCCTTAATTCGGGACATTCGTAGATGATTCGTAAATAATTCGGGGTGAGACCATCCAAATTATAAACCAAGAATTTCCAAGAACTGTTTAAGAACTTGTTGCAAACTACACAAATTAGTTACGAATAGCTTACAAAGCAACTACGAATATAAAATTCGTAGTTGATTCGTGAAAATGTTTGGACAAATCAAATTTTTTTCAAGAATGCCACGAATTGGAGTAATGTTGCCGAATCAACTACAAATTATACGTAAATACATTTAAAACAATTTATTTAAAAAACAAACGAATAAAACAAAACATTTATGTCATGTTACTTAAAAAATTACCGGTATCAACTTACCGTTATCAAATCTTACCAACGTGTTTTCCCCATCATGGCATGTCGACCTGTTTCCATGATTGCTAGAAGGGGGTCGTCTTATACATGAGATACATGGTTTTTACCTGATTTTAGGGGTCTGAGAAAGGGGGTCGTCTTATACACAGGGTCGCCTTATACACTGTAATATACGGTACAAATTCCAAGAATTAATTACGAATTGTCTACTAATCATTTACCATTGTAATATAAGTAATACAATCGACTTCCAAACGAGTCGAAATTATCTGATGTTATCCCTTATACACAAGGAGGTGAAGAAAGTGTCGAAGACACTTTCGCGATACAGATGCAATGATTACGTTTCTACCACTAGCACCTCTTAGCTTCATATACTTTATTGAAATGTAAGAAACGTTCACAAGACTCACAAGACTCACAAGACTCACAAGACTCAAAAGACTCTCGATATTGATGTTGAATATCTCACCTATCTACCACAAGCTCCTCGTAGAAATTTTGTTGGATGTTTTGTGATTGGTTTACTGAATTTCTTTAGAACATGGGAGTCTACGGGCTGTTACCAGATGGTTTGGCGTGGAAACCTCCGAACAATATGAGTTCATATCCCGGTAGATACACTATTTTGCAATTTGTTTCCGCGGAATACCGTCGGTTTTAATCAGACCGAGTGAAATAGGAGCATTAGAAGTTACTGAAGTGTAACATTGTAACATCAATATTACACTATGTAACACATTTGACATCTTAAATGTTACAGTTATCACATTGTTAGTGCTGATGTTTATGTGGTATATGTACTTTGTTAGAGTGTTTTTACGTGTAACAATGTTACGGACTGCGGTGTGATACTGGACAAGTGGTATTTATTTACTTTGGTTACAGTGTTATTACGTGTAACAATGTTACGGACTGCGGTGTGATGCTGGACATGTGGTATTTATTTACTTTGGATACAGTGTTAATATGTGTAACAATGTTGCAGATCTGTGGAGTGATATCAGACCCTAACAGCCACGTGGTGTGGGATAACAGCAGCATGGTGCCGTACGTGTATCGAGACTCGCTGTGGATCAGCTACGACGATGTCAGGAGCATCCAGTACAAGGTGGGTTCTCTACCCAGCTCGTACTTCAATCCTGCAACTCAAATCTTTTTTCGTACTCTTTGGACTCTGGAGTCTTCTAACAAAATGGATATGTCTTCACATATGTAAATTAGTTGAAAATGAATAAAGACTTGTCATTATATTCATGGCTCCCAACTTCTGAAAATGCTTCGTAAAGAATACTATTTTATGTAGAAAACTTCATTTCTTCGACTGAGACCTAATGATACTTGAATTCCTTTTTCAAACTGTTTATATAAGAAATAGAAGACGAGTTGGCTTGCTTTATCGTAAAATAAAACAAAGCAGGGAGCATTGACCGCCTGTGTTATATTCTGCTATAACTGCTGTTGCAGGTGAAGTGGACGTTAGAGAACCAGTTCGGAGGGACGATGGTCTTCAGTCTGAACAACGATGATTTTTCTGCTTCTTGTGATGGCAAAACAAGATGGCCGCTCCTGAAGGCGGTCAACACTACTATACACGATCATTTTGATCAACGTCATTAAGTTTTAGTAATTTTAGGTTTTAGAAACTATATCAATTCAAGACAATATATAGTCTGATTTCATTTCGTTAAAATATTTTTTGCTTTTAATGTCAGTGATGACATGTACAAGACTTCATGGAACCAGCAACGATTGAAAAGTTACTGAAAGAAAGTGAAAAAAAAGTTGATCATTCATATAGTTTTGGTGTTCTATCTTCATTTGTAGAATGTAATTCAAAGTGTTTGTAATGTCATATTTTCTTTAAAATTATCCATTAATTTCTGATTCACATATTGTTAATTATTTTATGCATTTTTGTCTTAAACAACTTTTAGATTAATGTCTTTCAAACAGTTTATATATTTGTTATAGTTGATGTTAGTTTGTTCAGTCAGACGTCTGACTTTCTTAGACTTAAACATTCCTACGGAGGGTAAGTGTGCTTGGTTACATCGGGTCCAGTTGAAACTGTCAGATAATTGCTATCAGTGAAGTTCAGCAACAGTGGGCAAAGCCTGTTGGATGGATGGGTGACCCCTTTTATTGCTGGATAAACTGAGAGTTTCAAGGGTGACTCCGTATTTCAAGACGGGAAGTTACCTGTGGATGATATGGATGTCACCTTGGCTTTATTCGAAATCTGTCTCTGTTGAAGCACCAGTACAGTTGAGTGCCATGTTTGAAGTGAAGGTGTTGTGAATATGAACCCAGTGAACACAGTGACACCAGCTTCAGTTGTATACTCCGGAGGATAATTGAAATGAAATTGCTCAAAGACAAACTGTCTCCTGTCTTGTACATCTTGCCGAATACTCTTCTTTTGAGGTGCTTTGTTGAATTTGAATTGTTTTCTTTTTTTTTGCATTAACATGATCTTATATAGAGAATATCACCCAAGTGTCCTTAATGGATATCAAATATTATATATCAACACCAGTTGATAAAATTTACAAATATCTAAAGAATATGTTACTTAACTTGTTTTGAATTACATATTTCCTAGTTGTTGTGAGCACTTAATATGTTAGTTCATCAGGCAAAATAAGGCCAGAAGTGCTTTTATGGCATGGGTCCTCAAGTGTTGTCCATAAACTTCTCACATTTTGGCTTCCTTTATTTATAATTCCCTTTCTGGTATTTTTACAAAACTTTTAAAAATGTATTACTTAGATCTTCAACTTATATATATATATATATATATATATATATATATATATTAGGGGTGTAACAATACATCAAACTATCCATGCATCGCAATAGTTGGCTTGGCAATAGCACTATATCGATAGTATATACAAAAAATAGTCTCTTTGGGTCAATAGTCACCCCTAATATATATATATATATATATATATATATATATATATATACATATATAGTGTCTCAGTCTGAGGCTTGTGTAATAGACATGTATCTACACATAATGCCTCGTTATCTACAAGGTTTTAATGATGAATGGTGAATTCCACTGGATAAAATTCTATTTATACAACTTTGTTACTGAAAATAAAATATTATGTTCTTGTTATTTGTCTATTATTTTACAACAAGGCAGAAAGATAAAAGGCAAAACAGACAATGCAATTATTACAGACTATGCTCTGCTTGCTCTTAACAATTAAGAATTTTGCCTTGTGTCTTGATGTACCATATCAGGGTTGCAGATTCTAATTTTTTCCAGTCGGACATTTCATGATTACGACTGGAAGTGCTAAATAAAAATCAAGAAGTATGTCGTAGGTGAAAGGTTGGTACTTTCATTGATTACAAATCCAACACACGGACTCGAACGTACATCAGAAAGTACACTGTCTTCAATGTCACTTCAATGTCATTCAGTAGCAGCCGTACGGTCACGGTACATCTCCTTGGTAATATGAGCACCATGCAGTTCTGATAAGTTATTTAAGTTGTCAAACTTGTAGATAGCCATGTCTTCTCGAGCGATGAACTTAACATTGCGAAGCAATGTTTTGATGGCGACGTCTGCTTCCGATGCTACAGACTCGAATAGGTTCTGCAGACGGTGGTCTTGTGTCGATGAAGATTCTGCTTTCAGTGCAACGGCATGCTCTGAACTTGAAGTGTAAAGGATCCTCTTTGTCCATGTTTCTGTAAATAAAAATAAAACAATCAACAAGTGGTATAATACAATCATCCCTGTACTATATACATCAAGGGAAGTATTGCTAGCTGCTGTCATCGAAATGTTTTGTGGCTTGGTGGAGCACAGTGGTGTAGTGGTTAGTGCGCTGGTCTCTCACACCAGAGACCCTGGTTCAAATCTTGGTGGGGGCGGGATAGCGCAGTGGTTAGCGCGTTCGGCTTCGGATCAAGAGGTCCGGGGTTCGAATCCCGCCAGGGGCACGGCAACTTTGTCTGCAGTAGAGAACTGTTCTACACGCAGTCAGGTTTGGGTGCAATGCTATACTGAATTTCAGTGCAGTACCACCCATGGTTCGCTAGTTCCAGCCGTTGCTCGCAGGTTTCACCGCAATGCATAACCACATGGCGTTGGGGGCTTTCTCCCTGCCGTAATACTAGTAGCCGTGATATAAGTGAAATACTCTTGAAAGCGGCGTTAAACCCTAACTCACCTCACCTCACCTCAAATCTTGGTGCAAACACCAAAATAGAGCCATATGCTCTGTAGCTCATCAGGATTTGTATTATTTGCAAAACCGAAATAAATTTTTCTCAATTTGTTCTAGTGTTTTTCATACTGGAAAAGAAGTAAAAAAAAGGTTCTACAATTTAGAATCCCCATGGTCTAAGGAGTATGCACACAACATTTCAGACTGAAGAAGAAGATGAAAATAGGTTTTTAGATCATGACCCCTGTGACCCTATTTGGAGGAATGGGGTCCCTAAATCTACAATTTAGAATCCCCATTGGCCTAGGAGTCTGCAAACAACATTTCAGCTCTCTAGACCATTTGGTACTGAAGCAGAAGATGAAAATAGGTTTTTAAGGATGTGACCCCTGTGAACCCAATTTGGTTTCACGGGGTCACAAAATCTACAATTTAGAATCCCCATAGGCCAAGGAGTCTGCACATGAAATTTCAGCTCTCTAGACGTTTTGGTACTGGAGAAGAAGATGAAAATGGGTTTTTAAGGTTGTGACCCCTGTGACCCCATTTGGGGTCATGGGGTCACAAAATCTACAATTTAGAATCCCCAAATGGACTTGTTATTATTATTACTGTCAAACAGCGGTATACAAATGGACTACTTTTATGACGAGTCAAACACCGCTATACAAATGAACTACTTTTATGACGAGTCAAACACAGCTAAACAAATGAACTACTTTTATGACGAGTCAAACACCGCTATACAAATGAACTACTTTTATGACGATACAAACACCGATATACAAATGAACTACTTTTATGACGAGTCAAAGATCAAAGTGACATTTCCTGCGATGTAATTGTAATAAATAAACTCTGCGATATTAGGATTGGGGACTATTTCGGGGGAGTCCAGTTATGTAACATAACTTGGGATATTATTCTGATTTACTCGTAGAATATTTTACAGCAGACTCAAGATTGTTTCTAAGAGGAGTAGTAGCGGCTGTACAAAACAGTTCCCTGGTTGAGCTGTATACTAGTTTTAATAGAATAATAAATATGGTTTTTAAATATGACATAATTATGAACGTTGCAGGGAAATCAATTTATTTCTCATCACATTTGAGAAAATTTTAAAAAAGGAATATTACCGTAAATTATGTTTGGAGAATACAGATACTGTACTAAGAATGTGAAATTTTAAGATTTTCAATACAAATTGTTTTCAAAATGTTCCATAACCAATTTGCTCACAGTGCAACTGCTAGCTGAAATGAATAAAAGAATTTTAAAAAGTGTATATGATTTAAAACAAAAAGTCATTATTTGATACAATCTAACAGACATGGTTAAGTTAGATATGAATCTCACAATACACAAGTTTTAACTTTTATATCACAAAAACTTTAAAAAAAGAGTGCCAAAGTTCGAATGAATAGTCTCATCATGAATCAGTTTTGCATTAAAGTATTTATTAAAAGTCATCAGAAGAACATGCAAACAATAATTAACAATAATTTTAAAATAAATCATTCTATAAAAGTTCATGATTTGTAACATGAAAAGAATAATATTGTAACAACCAAAGGTATATCTTCTCAAATGCGGTTGTCGTCTTACATCATTAACCAGAGTTATCCCCCTTTGTAAACAGAGCCATGTGGAGTTTTGACTGGCAGTGTTTATCTTCTGATGTCACCCGTCAAAATATGCGGTGATTATGGAAACACCGGATGATAAACTTCGCAAAAACACATTGCTTATAATCGAATCGTTCTATGGCGGATCACACAAACAACTGGTCGACCTTCTCTGTGACAAGTTTGATGCTGTCAAGTTCGTCCTTCCGGCGAAGAAATGGCACTGGAGAGCACGGACATCTGCCCTGTATTTCAGTCAAACAATTCCTCACAGCGAGACGTATCAGTAAGTGTAGTCTATCGTATTTACAGTCAGGTTCATCTAGGCTACATGAAAAGGAAGAAATATTGTTCATTCTATGCAGACGAAATTCAATCAACAGCTGACTGTTAGTATTAGACTGTATTGTTTTGTTTTGATATGAACACTATTTTTTATATGCACACATTTTAAATGATCACTTTATCTATTTTCTTTAATTATTAGAAATGAGAAGAGGGGCATGGAAAAAATTATTTTGACATTTTCCCATAAATAAGATAAATTATTTATACATATAGGTACTGGAGACAATGTTCTGGTTTAATTATTACAAGATGACAAACTCATGTATACATAAGTTACATCATAGTAGATGACTTAATCAGATTTTGGAGATGATATACACATATATATAAATATACATGTTTGGGATGATATACACATATATACATTCATGTTTGGGATGATATACACATATATACATTCATGTTTGGGATGATATACACATATATACATTCATGTTTGGGATGATATACACATATATACATTCATGTTTGAGTTACAGTTGCTATCAGCGGAAATCAGTTAGAAATAATATAAAGAGATAAATTTGTTGTTAATGTATCCTTACAGAGTACTGTTCACAAGCTCTGTGTTGAACCTGGCTGAGTTAGTCGCACTGAGACCCGACCTGGGACGTCTGAAGAAAGTGTTGTATTTCCACGAGAACCAACTCGTGTACCCAGTGCGCAGACAGCAGGAGAGGGACTTCCAGTATGGCTACAACCAGATACTGTCGTGGTGAGGGAAAATAGTCTTTGAAGTTTACAGAAAGGCCAGTACTTTCTCAATTCATGTATTACTTTGCACAGTGTTTCCTGGTTACATGTTACCTATAGAAATATTGAATTTATTTGTGTTATCACAATTTATCCATTTCAATCTAATAAGAGGTACATCACAACAGTTTAGAAGGATCTTTGTGCATGTCATTTTAAAAGAATGTTTAAATTTTTTGTGTAATTCTATGAAATTCTAAGAACATGAAGATTTTCTGGATAACAACTTCTTTAATGTGAAAATACACGTGGTGTATTTTCACATTAAAGAAGTTGTAATCCAGAAAATCTTCATGTTCTTATGTATACCACTTCTAAATGCCCTTCAAAGACTATGAAATTCTATTTTAAAAATTTTCAGTAAATATTATAACATTCTAGTATGTTTTGCATTGAGGTAAAGGTACTGCCCATTTTTGTTCCGCAATAAACTACTGTTGTGTTGTTCAGTGCAGGGAATTGGCCATAGATCATTTTTCACTTTGGGAGGAAAAACTGGACCATTAAAATTTGAATTTTAGTAAATTTACTATTAGCTACAATTGGGAATGACCCATTATAAATTCATAAATGAGTAAAAGCCCTAAACATGGCCCATTGTCAAAAGTGTCCTACCCAATCTGGATATATAAAATAAGTGACGTCACTAGAAGGGGCCTAATTGAGGACGTTAGTACACTTAGTGATCGAGACTATTTAATTATTTCGAACCTAAAATAACTCTCATTCTACCAGTACTGGTCATTTCATGACATAGAACCAAGGTAATTGTATTTATTCTCGATGGCTGGGCGGATATAACGCTGGGACAGTCAGTGCCTGTCTCGGAGGGTGTGGGTTCGAATCCTGCAAGTACAAGAATTTGTACTATTGCAGATTTTAAAATACCTGGCAGTTAAATATTTTTACTATCGATTAAAAGTCATATATTTCTAATGTATTTTATTTGTTGCAAAATAAAAATGTCAAATACATTTATTGCCAGCAATTAAAAAAGTTGCCTTCAGATAATTACAATAAAATCTCTTGACAGTTTGGTTGCTGACACTGTCCTGTTCAACTCGACCTACAACCTGGAGTCGTTTCTTGACAACATTTCCACCTTCCTGAAACTCATACCCGACCACAGACCGAAGGGTTTGTCCGACATCATCCGCCCCAAGTGTCAAGTCCTGTATTACCCACTGTCCTCCTATCCACTCAACAACATCCAACCGACAGATGCAGGATTTACTCAGTTCCATATATGTGAGGATGTGATTGAGTCTCCGAAAACTGACGCGGAGAAACAGGATGACAGTGTTGAGGATAAGAAAACACGTGATTGTGTCAATCTTGATGGAGATTCAACAAGGAACGTTTCTGTAAATGAAAGCGGAAGTTTGGTGAGGATGTCAAGTGGACATGAAGCTAAGAACGCACGACATGGATCTGACCTTGACCCCCAGGAGACAGAAGGTAGTGACAGGACTGTGGCTCTAAAGGAAGGGGGAGATAATTCAGGTCGTGAGGTTTCCACACAGAGCCATTCAGGAGGAAGTGTAGTCATGGAAACAGACATTCTGGGAGATTCTAGAGCTGGAAGACCATTACATATTGTCTGGGCTCATAGATGGTAATGTGAACTTAATGAATTGTATTTTCTGAATTGTTTTTTTAAAAGAGAAGTTTCTAGAAAAGAATTATGTGTTGAATTTGGTGAATAATGTTCTTTTGTCCATTTTATACAAATATTGCCCAGAAATTTTCAAAGGAGGAATGGATTTAAAATAAAACTGATATTGTTTATATACTGTTTCAGAATACACATTACTGTTATGTACATTGTACATTATTTTGAAGGATAAAAAACATTTCTCATTTGATATCCAATTGGTATTGTTAGTACTGGTTGAAATAACATGTTATCATTTAATATAATGACATCACAAGATGACCTTGGTTTAGGGAAGTAGGAATTATATGTATGTGTACCAGTTTTTAAGGATCACCCAAAGATTTGAGGCTAAATTCGGCTGCGAGCTAGAGGGTCTGAATATACCGCCACGAGAGATAAAAGCGGTAAAATATAATATATCGCAACGGAAGGGTTAATATTTCATTGCTGTGTGGATTATAATATGAGGCAGCTTTCTTGAAATGCATAACTTGTCCCAGTCTCCATCATCATTTGGACCTTGCTTCATTTCATAACTCTTTTTATTACTCGCCCGTTGAAGTTATTGCAGTTTAATAAATCTACAATGTTATTACACATTGTGTAATAACATCGCGTGCTGCTGATTGACGTGACGTCATAATGGCAAAAATATGACGTCACAATGTCTGCGTCGCGGTCGCAATGGAGTGTGTCCAATTTATCGACGAGTTTGTGGAATTAAATGGCACTTAAATCAGTGAGTAATAAATAAAATACTAAACTTGTTTCCGTTTAATAACATATTTATGAAACTCGTGAGATGATATTTGTACTTAACTCACTTTCGCTCATTAAATACAAACCACTCACAGTGAGTCACTCGGTTCATAAATATGTTATTAAACGGAACATCGTTTAGTATTCTCTGTGAAGAGCTCCCCTGGTATTAGATGCTTCATGTTGGAAAGTTTGGGTGATATTTAGCTGTTTAATTCACACGATCTGATGTACAAGAAATATCAGATGTTCTAAATATATTTGGAAAATTTATCACAAAGTATGGGGTTACACATTTACTTAGGACTAATGATTTTATATCTTGTTTATGGAATATCTAATATATATACTTAGGACTAATGATTTTATATCTTGTTTATAGAATATCTTATATATATACTTAGGACTAATGATTGTATATCTAATATATTTTACAGGGAACATGACAAAGATCCGGATACATTCTTCCAGACAATGTTTCGTCTCCATGACGACGGTCTACAGTTCCGCCTCTCTGTGATGGGAGAAACGTACAGCGAAGAACCTGGTAAAGTGTTTGCAGTGATTCGTTAGTTTATAATATAGTTTTGATAGAAAATGTCCAGTTTCCTATGGATACCATATTTGTTACAATAAGTTCCTTGTTTCACACGTTAAATATGTTTGACAACTCATGAGTTGTAATCATACTGGCTGGCGACCAATTATCACCGCATACCAATTATCGCCAACACATAGCTACAAAGCTAAATACTTAAGTTGAATAGAACTTTTGTTGGTTATCAGTTTGGTGATATCTTAATGTGTGAAATAATAGGGAACCATAGGATAAAGTTGTCTGCGCAAGCGCTGTAGCTATGTGATGGCGATAATTGGTCTCCAGCCAGTAGGGAATGAGCATGGTATTTTAATTATTTCAAGCAATTAAACATGATTTAATTGTTGTTCTGTATTCAATAGTTCCTAGACATTTTGTTGAAGCGGGTAGAAATAGTTAGTTTTTAGTATAATGTTTCATAAGTTAGTATACTAAGGTTATGTCAGCTTCTGATTGCTCAACTCATGTCTTCCCAAGTTACAAGGTCAAGGTCGGTCAATATCGTTGGTTACTTAAAAAAAAGCTAATTTGTTTCATTGATAATTTCATTATTTCTGTCCAGTTAAAATTGTTCTGACATTTTTGACTGGCATGTCTTGTAGGTATCATGTAGGTGAAGGAACTGTCATTTTGACATTGTGACAGTTACTGGTACAAAGCAAACACTCAGTATTCTTAACCTTTTTGTCTGCCTATAGAAATATTCGCTGAAGCACACGGTAAACTGAGGGAGCACATTGTCACGTGGGGATATCAAGGAGACAAGGGAGACTACTCTCGTGTACTCCAATCTGCAGATGTGGCCGTGTCAACCGCTGTACATGAGTTTTTCGGGGTCTCCATGTAGGTGTTCTGTAGTGTACACACTCAGTCTTAATTCATTCCCTTGCATTTTGAAAATATGAATTTGAATTTGAAAAGATCTGACATGAATCTAAATTAACAATAAGACTATTGATGAAGACAGAGACCATAAAATATAGGGACTGAACTCAGCAATAGATTATCATCAACTATGTGTGCCTCGGCCAAATGGGTAACCAACTGACTTGAAGCCCTGCTGTGATTGCAAAAAGTCAACACTGGAAACACCATGTAATATTTACAATACACCACATGAAACTTTGTCATATCTTTATTTCATACATCCTGGTAACCAAGGGAATATTTTAATATTAAATGAGTTATAAGAGAAACAAAATCGGCACTTTGGAATTTTTCCCGGACGCCATATTGTTCTAGCGAGGCACACAAATATTCCTGCCTGTGGCTGAGTCCAGTCCCTTTATTTTATGGTCTCTGATGAAGATAGCAGGAATCGATGGTTAACCAATAATGAATGAACATCATTTTTCTTGTGTACAATGCAGAAGATTGGAAGCAAAGTAGATGATATATCAGAATTATAAAGTTTCTCCCTTTGGTTGGAAAGTTTGGACAATTCTAGATCCATTGCTATTGTTGATTATGTAAAGCGGAAGGGGGTTATTTAATTATTACTTCAAGAAAAGTTGGTCGGAAGTTTGGATAACTGCCCTAGATCCATTGCTAGAAAATATTTCTTTTATTATGTAACCCAGAAGGGGGTTATTTGATTATTACTGCAAGAAAAGTTCAATAAAGTATTTGTCACGTCCTGCTTCATTAAAATATTTGTAACTGCAAGTTTACTTTAATTCCCTATAAGAGCAGAGTGTATAATGCTGTCCTTTGAATCGAGTGAAATGAGTTACCTCCCTTGATATGTTTATGGCTGTATTGCATTAGTGAAGTTTTAGCCTCTTTCAAAAACTTGTGACGTTTGATTTATTTATTCATTTGATAGAATTTAGAAATTTATAAAATATTGAAGGAGCTTTAGGGAAATGGAAATGGAAATGGAAATGTCTTTATGGACAAAATGTAGACTTGCTTTTCATGAGGATATTATGTTTCCGCTCTGAGTCAGACTTAGGTTCTTCCTAAAAAAATATTCTTTGTTTCCTGAACTACTTAAATATAAATATTTTGTAGGATTTTTTTAGTTTTAATGGAAACCACAAATTAAATTTTACTTAAATCAATAACAATTTCTAATCTCAGTTGTATTGACTGGACTTTCACAGGTCCAAATTATGAGATAAATTAAATATTACAATATGGATGGCCGAATCATCAAAAGTGTTTTGAGTTTGAGTTCCAGTTCTGTTCCTCCGCAGGTTGGAAGCTGTACAACATGGCTGCTCCACTCTCTGTCCTCGTCGACTCGTCTACCCAGAAATATTTCCTGGTACGTTATGAGATTCAAGAGTTGAGTTGACTGACATCAGTTGAATGATAAGTACAGTGGACATATTCCTATATAATACATTGTTGGTATATCTTTTAAAATATTTCCTTGTGTGGTTTCTTGTTCTCCTGGTATAAAGGTACTTTCACTTTCGTTTATGTAAACGGCTGACAGACTTCTGTCGACATCCTTATAATCCATAGTCATATATACGAGGGGTGTTCAATAAGTGTTGCAACTTCAATATAAAACCAACTCGCGTAGTCAATTTTTTACTTTTATTTTTCAATATAGTTACCCTTCACCTCAATACACTTATTCCATTTCTCTTTAAGACTTTTGATGCCGCTTTTGTAGAAGTCTTCCGTTTGCCCCCCTAACCACGCCTCTGTGGCAGCTTTGACGTCTTCGTCATCCCGGATGTGCCTTCCACGTAGGGCGGATTTCAGGTTTCTGAACAGGAAGTAGTCACTGGGGGTTAGGTCTGGGCTGTAGGGTGGGTGGTTAAGCTGTTCGAATCCACAATCACGTATAGCGGCCTGTGCAACTCTTGACTTGTGGACTGGAGCGTTGTCATGCAAAATCAGAACACCACGTGTCAACATTCCACGGCGTTTCTGTCGAATTGTCTTTCGCAATTCTTGCATTAGGTTGGCATAATATTGACCATTCATTGTAGTTTTGGTTGGCAAGTAATCAATTAATAATATGCCTTTTGCATCCCAAAAGATTGTCGCCATAACCTTGCCAGCTGATGGTTGAGTGCGAAACTTCAGGGGAGGCGGTGAACTCGGGTGCTTCCATTGCTTGGATTCCAGTTTAGTTTCCGGGTCCCAGTGGTGGATCCAGGTTTCGTCACCTGTCACCAGACGAGACAAAAACCAGGCTTCATCCGCATTAAACTGATCCAGGAGCTCCATGCAACTTTCGGTTCTTTTCTGGCGATCTTGTGCTGTGAGGTTTCTGGGTACCCATCTTGCAGATACCTTGGACATACCAAGATGGTCATGAATTATTTTTTCAACACTTCCAACTGATATCTGGAATTCTAAAGACAGTTCAGAAACTTTAACACGGCGGTCAGCTAAAATTCGTCTTTCGATAGCGGCAATAACTTCCGGTCGGGTGACTTCAGATGGCCTGCCTGACCGTGGGTCATCGTCTAAGGACTCCCTGCCCCGCTTGAACTGAAGAGACTAGCGACAAACTGTTGAAAAGTTAGGAGCATCCTTACCAATCACATTACACAAACGATTATGTATTTCTGTAGCTTTGCATCCCTCTTTAGTAAGGAACTTGATCACAGCGCGTTGTTCATGTTTGAGAGAATCCATGATTATGGAGACCCCTAGGTCAGCGCAGCTATTATATCTAAATAATTGTTATGTCTAGAAATTGTTTTGACATGTGTCAATGTTATGTTTTGACTATAGTAACACCTGCTATAAGCTGACACTGTTTATGTAAACACCAATGCCCCGCTTGCAACACTTATTGAACGCCCCTCGTATATAGTATGATATAGCCATTCATACGATATCTTCTAAATAAAGATAGTATCACTTTACATATCACAGTTTGTTGCCTGTACCGGACCCAGACGCAGCTGTACAAGAGACTGCGAGACTTCTGTCGACATCCTCACCTCGCTCGGAACCACACCCCTCAGGTATAAAGCAAAAAGTAGCCAGTGGAAAATCGTTAATTTGTCAATTTTATGGACAAAAATTAAATAAAAACTTTTAAAAAGTTACCAGATTTTTGTCGGACGGGCCTTATTTCAAAGACTGAATAGGAAAAGTATTGGTGTGGAATTAAATTGATCTTTACAGAGAAAATATACATATTCATTATAGATACAATGTGTACAGGTAAGTTGTTGTCTTTTAGAGAGAATACTTTACGAATTCATGTTAGATACCATTTATAAGAGGAAAAATTGTTACATCTAAAGATAGAGAATAAAATCGACGGTTTTCCGTTGAATAAAAATTGCAAAATAGTGCATCTACCAGGATACGGACTCATATCAGTCGTAGGTTCCACGCCAAACCGTCTGATTACAGCCCGTAGACTCGCGTGTTCGAGCGCAATTCAGGTAGCCAATCAAAAGATGCCCAACAATTGCTTTCGGTGCGAGAAGCTAGGGACAGATAACTCCAAACAGCTATCCTTTTGTCTGTTCCGAATGCTTTCAAAACAGTGACCGTTAAAATACTATGATGTGATTGGTCAGCTATTTAACTGGGCTTTGGCTGCACTAAACTGGTTCGGCTATATGGGATGTTCTCAGACCTTGTGGCAAGGAATCTACAAAACCTGTTCGTATCACCGTAGATAAATTATTTTGCAAATTTTATTCCTCGGAACAAGGTTGATTTTGATCAGACTGCAGAGAATACTTTTTTGCTGTGCTTGTCGCATGACAAATTCTACTTTCGCTTGTTGTATTAAAGATCTGTTATTGTGAATTTTTCTCAAGAATGACAGATGATTACCTCTACGGTATATTGTACATCGGAATCAATTGAGCAGGAAATCGAGACAATATACACTTGCAATTGATAATTAAAACGATTTGTATTCGCCCATTTTAACACTAGCGCAATCAGTTGGGCGATTCATTTTGTAAATGCTCACTGAGGCGTGAATGTGATAATCGACAGACTGGGCCGGCGAGACAGCTACTCCGCCGACTATAGTTAATTAATTAATGATGATTATCACTGCCGCTAAATGAATTTATGAGGTGTATTACATCGCCAAAAAGACATGTTTATGTAATAATTATGTAATTGTCATCTGCGGAATTACCTAGATGGATATCTAAACATTCGATATATGGGAAATTTACGTTGGTTTATTGAAGATTTCTTTTTTAAATTAACAACCAAAATGTTGCGAAATTACGTTGAATTATGACTATCGCCGAAAATCAGATTCCTCCTGATACGTCACAGAAGTCACACCCCCGCAGACTTTCATTCTGGTCGCCGGGGCTAAATAAGGCGTTTTTTTTAAAAGCCGTATATGAGTAATTTATGGATCGATTTCAGAAATTTAAAATCGAGCAATTGTCAAATTGCATCCCATTTTAATGAATCTGATTTTGACCATATGTCATTTCATCTATCCTTAAATTGTAGATGTGAATCTAGGGTGCAGTTTTAATGTAACCGTGGAATGATTGTCCGGGTCTGTTCCGGGTTGGTAACCTTTGGAGGATTTTGTTTAAAGATTTTGTCTAAATCATACTTACATACCTCACAAAATAGTTTGATGCTTGAAAGCCTATAGTTTGTATCGGTACACTGCTGAAAGGTATAACCATCCTAAATCTAAATATAACTAGACTATAATTTCGCACTAGTGCTATCAATAAAGGCCTTGGCCGTATACAAGTTTACATTAGATGAATTACCTATATGCCTGTAAATTTGACCACCTCAATTGTTGCCCAAAGCTATATACTGTGGACAATCTGTAAAAAAAAAAATCATACTTTACTTCATATATCGCCTCTTGTAAATCTAAGGGAGATAACCATGTAGAATGTTATGAGATGAGAGTACAGAAGTACTTGACAATCATTTCCTACAATGCTATACAGTACTATATATACACAACATAATGAAATAAATCAAGTTAAAAAAAAACTAATGAATTTCAAAAGTGTACAAGCTCCTTACTATGATGAGATGTATCTAAGTTGTCAGAATGTATATTTTATATGCTTCTCTCTGTTTCAGGTTGATATTGACCGCTTCACCTGGGAAACACTGCAAGAAAAATATGAAAGGGTATTATGTGTTGATGAAATTAAAAAATCATAAAAATCATGTGTTCCTTCTTTCTTCATTTCTTGCATGTTTTGAGGAAAGGATATACTTCTTCACCTCTTAAGAATCCAGATGTGAACAATTTCATTTCGGGAGGCTATTATCCGACTTCCCTAAATGTCTCACCCTCCATGCTCCCCACAGATCTCACCGCTCCAGCAACTCCGTTCTTCTCTCCGCTCCAGCAACTCCGTTCTTCTCTCCGCTCCAGCAACTCCGTTCTTCTCTCCGCTCCAGCAACTCCGTTCTTCTCTCCGCTCCAGCAACTCCGTTCTTCTCTCCGCTCCAGCAACTCCGTTCTTCTCTCCGCTCCAGCAACTCCGTTCTTCTCTCCGCTCCAGCAACTCCGTTCTTCTCTCCCAGCCAACGACTACCAGGGCGGATACAGCTTTTTAGCTCATCTGGCCTGAAAGGCCCGATGGGCTTATGGCATGGCATGGTGACCGGCATCTGTCCGTCCATCCGTCCGTCTGTAAACTTTTTGCATTTTCATCTTCTTCCCCAGAACCACTTGGTCTAGGGAGCTGAAAAGTTGTGTGCAGATTCCTTGGCTAATGGGGATTCTAAATTGTAGATTGTGTGACCCTGTGACCTCAAATGGGTCACAACCCAAAAAAACTATTTCATCTTCTTCTCCAGTTCCAAAAGGTCTAGAGAGCTGAAAAGTTGTGTGCAGACTTCTTGGCTAATGGGGATTCTAAATTGTAGAGTTCGTGACCCCGTGACCCCAAATGGGGTCACCAGGGTCACATCCTTAAAAACCTATTTTCATCTTCTTCTCCAGTTCCAAAAGGTCTAGAGAGCTGAAAAGTTGTGCTCAGACTCCTTAGCCAATGGGGGTTATAAATTGTACATTCTGTGACCCCATGACCCCAAATGGGGTCACAGGGGTCACATCCTTAAAAACCTATTTTCATCTTCTTCACCAGTTCCAAAAGGTCTAGAGAGCTGAAAAGTTGTGTGCAGACTCCCTGACCAATGGGGATTCTAAATGGTGACCCAAATAAGGGCCTCAAGCCATGACATAAAAATCTATTTCAGTCTTCATCATTAAACAATATATACCCAGATGAGCTACAGAGCCCGTGGCTAATTTTTTTTACTATACTATACCTCTCTGGATCCGCCAATGGACTAAAACCACAGACAGAGCCTTCTCAGCTGCTGCCAATCTCTATCAGAGAAATCAACAGTAATGACTCATCTATTCAAACTCAATCAATCTCTATATTATAACATGTTTAGCATGAGAGGGGATAGTATCCAACAGAGTATATACAAAATGAAATAATTCAAGAAATATTCTTTCATATTCTGCATATAAGTTTGCCTCAAGAGTAATGTACCCTTAAAGTTGTGTGACCTTGACCTTTATTTCAGGGTCACAATAAGACTTTGCCACATAACCCTTGGCAGCAGGATAACTCCAGAACTTTTCCTCTGATTCTCTTCATATCTTCTTCAAAGGGCTGATCAGATTTTGGTGACCTTTGATACTCAAGGTCACAACGAACCTTTGAATTGCTGTCTACAATACAAATAAAATCACTCAACTTGCATATTTATCCCCAATCGCCAAATATATCATAATTACTAGTTTCCAATTATAATTGAGTAACATCATAATGCAAGTGCAGAAACCGAAACTGCATGTCCCATTTACATGCGACAGTAGTTATGTGACCTATTAAACATTATCAACTCAAGTTTGACTCCTTGACGCACATCACACGCTGTGCATTGTCCGGTTTTCTATCAGAAGTCACTACTTTTACCTTCATATCGTCAATATACTAAGTCGACTATCATCAAAATGGTAGTTTTCGGTAACACTCGGTACCTCTTGATAAAGTAACACAGTGACGGATCCAGGAATTTTGAACGGGGGTCCACCAATGGAAAAGGAGGGGGGTCCAAAATATTTTCCCCCATACCCGCCCATGCAAAAAATTTTGAAAGGGGGGGGGGGGGGGCAAAGTCCGGTGCTAAATGCTGTTATGCGAGCCAGAACAGATGACATAATGCATATAGCAAGGTTTAAATTAGTTGGTGAGAGACTGACGCAAGTTGTGACTTGTAGGGGACACACATCATTAGCTCATCATATGAAAGTTGCATGGGGTCCACCCAAACATTTCTAAACGACTTCTCCTCACGAACCAGCAATGTTGTAAAGCTCAACATTTTTTAATATTATCTTAATCGGATTAAGAGTAAGGTAGTGTAATGAGATGTTTTACCCTCTAAAATAACAATATATTGTATATAGTTAAATGATAAATAGCAAATTTGGAAAACAAAATATGCAAAGTGCTACAGCGCCTTTAATGTGTAAAACATATTGGTACATTTAATGGGTAAAACATCTCATTACACAACCCAATATGACGTATGCAAAGAAAAAAATTGTTATACGTATAAGAAGAAAATGGTGTGACGTATTTAAAAAACAACAGTGGTGGAGAACTTTTCAGTGTGACAAGTAGATTTGTGTTCTCATGAGAATTGAGAGTTCAGACCGCAAGATGTTTGTTTATTCCTTCATTGTGTAACAGAAGTGATTGTGAGATCACCTCCAGTTGGAATCGAACCCGGGACTTCCGGGTGACAGTCCTGCGCTCTACCAGTTGAGCTAAAGGGATATCCCACTAGCCGAAGCCAGTAGAACACTTTCATCTCACGCTGCCACAATTGTACCATTGAACTCTACTCTGTGTTTAGTCATTGTTGAATCAGTCAGATCACTTGAACAACCTTAGAGCTACCATTTTTATTTGAACTCATTAATATGGTCGCTCGATGGAAACGGACTCGTTTAACCAAATCATGTTTATTTGATTTAGAACGATTTTATTGATTCAGGAGTATTATCTAGCCATTGGTAACACTGATTTATATTTTTGTGAGAGCGCTTTATTTCAGTAAGAAAATTGTGCTACAGCGCCTTTAAAATACACAGATTTTAGGCTTCTTCACATACGTTTTTGCTAATTATCCTCCTTGTGTGATTCATCTTTAGTTCCAGGGTACTTTTCATTACTATAAGTATAATTCTTTAAAAAATATATAATGAATTGATTCAAATACATTAATTCCAAAAGAAGTATTTTAAATGTAAAATCAATTGTCATAATAGTCAATTATAAATAATTAAAAAAAAAACAACAGTTTTAAACAAATTTTTATTATATGATTGCAGGTGAAATACCGGGATCTATCAATGAAAATAAACCTTGTTATCAGTCACTAGTGAAAATAACAATGGAACGTGTTATCAGTCACTATAGGGACTGATATAACAATGCAACCCGATTTCGGTGAATATGCAAGGATTTGGTCCTATAATAAATAGAAAATTGGTCTTTTCTTGACAAATTCCACGTTTATCTCATCGAGTGAGGTAGAAAGTTTATATTATCATGAGTGGTGCAGTATTACGTCCTGAATTGAAATATTAATTGGTGTTGTAAAGTGTATATTATGTTTGGAAATGTTCCAGATGAAACTTTTCAAATATGTATATCTAAAATCAAAACTGAGAGCAGGTTATCCTACTGAGTTACAATAAAGTTCAAATCAGTATTATATATGTCCATTAAAGGGGCTGTAGCACCTTTTTTGCAAATTTTATTTTTTCAAATTTCTCATTTATAATGATAGTTTATGTCATTTATAATTACTTTAGAGGATAAAACATCTTATTTACAAAAACCAATTACCCATAGTGGTAATAACGAAGTTACGTATAAAGCAAAAATTGCATGAGACATTTTATTGTGAACACATTTTATTATTTTGAATTACAAAAAAGATTCCCATTTTTTTAACTTGATTTTCCGAAGAAAGAAAGGACCACTGTTTTACTATGATTAGTGACATTATTTTTTAAATAGGCCTACATTTCATCAATTCATCAACTTATTTTAGCGAAAAAAACATGCTACTGCCCCTTTTAAAGAATAAAGAAACAATTGCATTATTTTTCATTTCACCATGAAGACATAAACATTTAATAAAAATAAAAAATTTGGTACATTAAAGACAAATACATAATATATATATATATAAATTACAAGGATTGAACCTTAATCAAATAGTATTCATCATCAACTTTTAAAAAGAAATATTTGGTACACTAAAAATAGTAATAAAGCATTTGAAATATAACATTTCTTTCAAGAAAGTTTTAATCTGTAAACTTTGGTCGTTATTTAAATAGAGTTTTAGGGAATGTTTAGGAATCGTTTGTAGCGATCCAAAACGGGACACAAATCGTTTCCTGTGAGGAGTACGATTTATTTTTAGTACAAACCGACAGGTTCCCCATGAATGCGCATGCTCGAAGTGACAGGAAAGTCCGCCATTTTGTGTGATTGTGTTCCTGGATAAGATCCCCATCTCTTCCGGGTGACGGCCAGTGACAATTCCTGTAGTAATCGGTGCCATGGAATCACATTGGATCTTATCAGTCGAGAAAATGTCGTAACTGTCACTGCCGGATTATTTAGACAGGTACTGTAAAGTCGATCAGCTGACGACCCCGTTGGCAAACTGATTGTGAAATTGTCCTACTTGCATCATCGAGTATCTCGGGTGACTCCCATTTCAGATTTTTATGCACATATTTATAATTGTTGTTTTAATTCAAGCTTTGGAGGGTGCAAGCTTGCTTCTCGGTGATTCATGCTGCGTTGAAATTTGAGAAGTGCAATAGCTTAAACTTGGTGTCATTTGCAATGTGTGTCACTGTGGTTTGTGTATTGAACACATCTATGAATCATATTACTAAACTGAAGGCATGCTATATATATTCAATCAGCTCTATGATTTTAGTTATGTTCTTTTGGTCGTCAATAAAGCCATTGAATGGTCCAGGATGTATGTCTAAGATCTATGTTTGTAGTTTAATGTTTCAAAAGAGAGTTTATTTCCTTGGTTTATCATATCAATGACGAATATGAATATACAGGAAGAAACTGCAGTGGTATCATATAGAATGTTGTGGTTAGTAATTACACTCTCCTTTGAAGGTTTGTTTACAAGCTCTTGTATCCAATCCAGACGATAGATCTAATAACTTTATCAAATGTAATATTTAAAAAATAATCAAACAACATGTAAATTTTGACACTGTATTGATTACCGTCTTTAAAAAAATTTCAGGGCAATTGTCTGTTGACATGGATGTAGGTAATTGAGTGATACTATCACTTATAAATGCAAGCACTTTACTCTAATGTTAAACTATCTAGATAAGCTGACATAAACATTTTACGTTACACAGGATGCAAATGAATTATATGTTAGTAATACATGATTAAACCACAATCCAGTTGAAACATATGCTAGATTAACATATTTAGGGATAAATGTAAATTTTGAAGTTATATTTTAAGTAATTGTCTATTTATTCAATGACATTCTGATAAAATATCAAAATGCAATATTTTGATGACTTTAAGTTATTTTGTCCAGTATATTACTGGCTTGTGAAGGTAATATTTTGGTAATATTTGACAGTTTAACAAAAGAATATATAGTGCACATCCATTCCTACAGAAAACATAAAGAAGTGAAGTCATTCATCAGCGCTTTTAGAGGAAAACCTTGGTGCGGCATAGTGAGAGATTGTTAATGAGTGTGAATTGTCAATAGTTTGTAAATGTTTGGATATTCTGTTAAAACATTGAAATTATAAAGTGGTAAGTGAAAGAAATATCCACAGAGCCTTTTGTTTGCTGTACACCAATCCAGTGAGTAATTAGGGTGAATTTTCCTCATGTAATATTTCAGCAGGTAGTGGTAACCAAGGATGTGTAAGGAATGAACCAAACTCAACTTTTTGACCACAATATATCATAAAAAAGAATGTGGCACGGCATGGAATGGCATATTAAGGGACATTTTGTAACTGTAAGCATAACAGATACAAAACGTTGGTAAAGATGTATCGCAAAAATTATGGATGAAGAAACACAATTTACAGTCAGGCCTCGATAATCCGAACGGCTCCGTTTTTCATCAAAAACGTTTGCATACTGCCATAGTGAAATGTTCGGAGTACTGAGGACTACTAAAGAGATTAGTTTGGTTACATCTTCCATACGTTCGGAAACTGCGAGATTCGGATGATCGGTGGCCGGATTATCGCGGCTTGACTGTACATAACTGCAGTGTGGCAGAGTTCATTTGTAAAAGTAAGCAATATTTTATGGAATCTCCTCCATGTATATATGAAACTGGCGATCCATGTGACGAAAAGGAAGATGTAATATTGACACTGTCTCAAGTCTTCTATTTTTGTCGTCACCGTTCCTTTTCAGTTTTTTTTTTTTTGCAGATAGTATTGCTCTCTCTCTCTTGACAGAACTGAACCTATACACTGTCGGTCCTGCCTTCTTTAACCCTCTTTGCTGGACCTTTTGGTTCTTTGACCCATATTCTGGACCTGAAGGTTCTTTGACACTCTGTGTTGTACCCGAGGGTTCTTGGATCTGAGTTTTCTTTCTTTCTGGCGGTTCTTTAGCCTGTATTCTTGATCTGAGGGTTTTGAACCTTTTTGGTGGACCTGAGGGATCTTTGACTCATATTCTTGATAAGGATTCTTTGATCCTCTTTAGTGGACCTGACAGTTCTTTAGCCCGTATTTTTTATCTGAGGGTTCTTTGACCCTTTTTGGTGAACGTGAGTTTTTTTTTAGCAATGTTCTGGATCTCTTTAGGGATGCAAGACCCTGCTGAACAAATCTTAATAAACATATTCTTGAATTCGAGGTAATCATTACTCCTGGTGTGAAGTTTAAATGTCCAAAATGGTAGTATAATGGTAGGAAAAGACCCAAACAAATTTCAGCAAATGGTTGTGGATTTTCAGCTAAACTGAAATTATAAATGGTCAATGATAGCGTACATTTGCTGATTTTCTCTCCCCACATAGGTTACTCACGTCTTGGTCTAATGCCAGGTGAATTATTATGTGTGTTTCCCAATATTTAATCTTTGTATACATAGTATTGTAATAAATAAAGTTCATAACCCAGTCCTAAAATTACAAATGAATGCATTGAATTTAAAATAAAATTGTGACAATGTTAACATCTTATTATCTTATTGTCAACTACTAACGTTCCATGGATACCTCTGTTGAAGTGAATGGAAATGAGTAAATTTTTTGGTTTGCATACTAATCTGCAGTGTTCTTTAAGATTTTTTGGCAATTTTAATTTTGTTTAAGCTCATAATTCTTTAATGTTATAGCTGGTGTGGGAAATACGCCTAAAACGTTACCAATGCGAAACCATTATTTTGTCCATTTATATAGGTAGAATTAGGCAAGTACCTCAAAATGTTACCAAAAGTTGCCAGGTTACAGGTTGCAGTTCATCTTCTGTTATAGCGTATTAACATAGAGGAATGATTTGAGGGACTGGGCTGAAAGTGACCTATAGATCTCAGAGCAAGAGTCTTGGTGTAATGGATGTTTCCCTCTTATGTGATAACTCTTATACTGTCTTACGTCGCCCAACTGACCTCTGACCCCTTACATCTGACCTTTCACCTTGCAGTTTTACATCCTCATTCCGTTTAGTTTGTGTTGATGTAATTCAAGTTTCAGTTATTTTGATTTTATGAAAATTAATTGTTACCAGATTGTCATGAAATATTCCTTTTGTACTTTAACAATACAATTACAATCTTCTTGTACAAGTTAGATGAGACGCATGCAAGAAATGATATGCTACCGTTCATATTATGGCTTGATAGACGACAGTATGCATGTACTATTCATGGTGCCGTTTTGGTGTGTTTTGATAGGATTTTACATGTATTGATATATAGGTTCTACAAATCATCAAAGAATGTTACTGAATGCTGTCAAAATCTCACAAAGGACATTTTATAATAACACACTTTGTGTTACTTACTTCAATTAACAGAAGTAGTACAGAAATATTTTGAAAATTGCTTAAAGAGCAACTCCCGGATGATTTTGCTCCAATTTCTTTCAAGTAACTGCCTATGGTGTACATGCACATTGCAAAGACATGGAAATTATGTGAATCGGTTTATAAACAACAAATTCTCGCATCCCATTACCATTGAAATTATGTGTGACTTTAGCAAATCGTAAAAAAAGCCAGAAAACTGTCTGTTTACGTCGCTTTTTGACGTGTCGGCCATCTTGTTTTACGGAGAACACCGGAAAAATCTAAATTTTTCCCGAAGGAAGGTATGACGTCAACTGGAGAAAACAAACGAATGCAAATGGCGACCGCCGTAGTAATAGCACTGTCAGACGAGTGAACTGCGCGGGCAATAGGAATCATACCAGTCGACCATTTAATGTCAAAACTTGCAAGATATTTGCATATGACAACTTGAAGAGAAACAGAAAAGGAATTTACTCAATTTCAGCGATAAAGTTTTAAAAATGGTTCTAACTAAACCCGGAAGTAAAATCCCAAATAATTAACTGAACAGCTGATATCATACGTGTTTCAGTGCTGACATAGCTGGCAAACTTACGTATTTTAGATACATCATTAATAGTGTATGCATGTAGTTAAATATTTTGTAATTTGGTGACTATAATACATAGGTTTTTTCATTTTTGGCGAAATAACTTTACCGTGCCTGCATGGTCACGTGATGTTTTCTCGGGATGCAGTGAACTCCAATGCATATCCACACGTTTCGCTGAACTCGTACCCAATTTTTGTTTTAGGATGAATAGTGTATTGCAATAGAAATAATTTAATTGTAGTGATATTGTTTCATAAATATTGAAAGACATTGAATGAAAGAATGAAAATATCGTATCTATCTGATCTGGATAAAATAGGTAAGAATAATGGAATTTTTGGTGATTGATATCTTATTTAAATGATTAGATAATTATTATCCATTTCAAAGTTTACATAATATTTTCTGAGTATATTTTGTCAAGTATATATATGATCAAATGGAAAATTCAGACATTTATCAATAACATTTGCAATTTTAACTAACCTGTATTTTCGGTTACATGTAGATCTATATATGTAAAAAATAAAACATATGTACTTCATCAGAATGCATATGATTAATTTTGTAAAAAGCATTATCCAAAGGGACAAAGATATTTATTTCTATAAAATAGATTTGTAACTGTGTGTAAATACCTATGTAAGCATGACTTGTGTTGTTTACATTTGCCTACACCTACCTGCATATCAAACAAACTTACCTTGAAACAGTCCTAAGAATTCTGAAAAAAATATATACATTCAATTTTTTCTATTTTTACTGTGACATTAATGTCACTTAAGATGCAATATTGCATTTCCACTTTTAAATCATGAATAAAAACAAACAACAAATATAAGAGCCAAATTTATTCAACTAAGTATACAAAATGTATTGACCATTACTTTGTGTAAGTGTTTGCATTTTAGGAATTACATAGAAACAGTGCACATGAAATAAATTTTATCATAAAATTTATTTTTTAATTTTTCTGGGAAATATTTGATTTTATTTACTCTCATAATCAAATTGAATATTAATTTGATTTACTATTACACTGTTTTGTGTAGTCTTTCTCTGAGGCAGCTCAAGTTTGCTTCAAAGTTGAATACAATATTTCTAAAACATTGGCACATTCTCATATCCAAGAGAAGAATAATGTTTTGGATATCAGTTCACACAATCAGCATATATATCACTTCTTATGACAATGTTTATATATATCATTTCCTGATATCAAAAGATCACACCTTCAGCACCAATACTTTACTGCACATACAGTCCATTCCTAATGGGTTTTTGTTGTTGTTGTTGTGTTCTCTTGTATTAGGGACTCCCATCACATGTAACAACAATAATAAATCTTTCTTGATGCTGCATATGTTTACACATGATTAATTCATAACATGTTTTTTTTGGTATTTGGTATAGGACCTTTATTTTTATGTCAGGCAAGTGAAATAATTCTAAACATCTACAGCCTCAGTCTAATTTCATCACAAACAAATGAATAGTTATCAAACAAAATATTGAAATCTTTTATGGAAAGCCATTTCTTTGAAAATTTAAATATGCATATACATTCATGATCACTAACTCATATGGCTTCTAATTTGTAATTTTTAAATACCAGTAGTAATTTCTACTACATTGTTATATGGATTTGAATTTGATATCTGTCTAATATATTTCATTGAAAGCAAATGTCGATATTTAAAAAATAATTTCCTGAAGTTGAAGACAAATCAATTATAAACGTTTTTTAAAAAGGCGAGTCATGCACACATTAACATTTTACCAAAGAAATGGTGCAAATTAATTATAAGTTCTCATAATTGACATGTTAATGAATCTCCGGGCTAAAATTAACACCAGTCATTCAGCCCGAGGCTAGTAAATATTACTATGGATACTGCCATCCCTGTGGGCCAGACAAACTTCTTTAAAAAATCACTTTGGAAGATTGTGAGCGCGTATCGAAAAATGGATCTGCAAAACACACTCGACGAGAGCCACGATTTGAGAGACTGATAGTGTTGTTTTCCTCGACTCAGATTGAAAATTCAAGTATTATTTATATTTTCGAAAGAACATGTCCATTCACATAACAAATTATGAATCGTTAGAAGAAAGAAATCAAAGACCCACTTACCGAAATCATTCCGTGTCGACAGAGGACAACGACTCCTTCACTGTACAGAATTTGACATGTCCTTTCGGATCATGAATTCTTCTCATAATTATGTACCAAAACAAATATTTAGCTAATTCCTCGTTGCCATTATACTTTCATACAGCAGATATTCGAATTTCACTCTCAGTTTAACTTTATTTGTGACCAAAATCGTCAAAACGCGATCACCGAAGTGAAGCGCTGTGTTGTTTACATTGTCACGTGGTTGTTACGTCACGTTTGTTTGCCCCAGTTGACGTCACATCCGGTTACATCACCGGAACAAAACGATCACGGCAAGTAAATGACGCTATTATTTATAATCGCAAATAATAAAATAATCTATTGTTTTAAAATGTTTATGACCTAACGGAAAATCATATTTATCTAGATACTATGCATACATATGCATATTAGTGTACAATTTAGCTTGGTTTAGTCAAACGAATTTTGGTCCATTTTATCCGGGAGTTGCGCTTTAAGTACTTCAGGAAGTGAAGTATGCTGTCATAATGTGTAGCACCACTGAGTCAGTCACCACAGAAAGTAGAACTATGTATTTAAAACTGTGTTACATTTGTTACACCTATTTGTATAATGTACATTAGATACTATTGAACAGATACATGTATTATTTTCACAATTTCACTATTTGATGACTGAACAATCACACATTAGTTTTATTTCCTGTCTTGAAGTGAGTATATTTTCATCTTCTTGTTGACCCACTCAACCAGATCATACTTCCTCAATTAGTTTGAAACGTTCAATTCTATGAAATATTAATTTAGTTTTATCATCTTTTTAACATCAAACTAGAAATGTCACCTCCTACTTTTTCATACATTGATTTAAAGAGCCATCACGGATGTTGATGAACATATTGAAAATTTTCCAAAAATCTATCTCCGTGAAATAAATACACCTAATTTTTCCAAAAAATTTTCAACCTAAAATAAGCTGAAAATTTGCATTAATTACCGGTAGTAAGGGTGTTTTCCAGTCTAAATATAGATCCATTATTTTCAAGCGCAAAGCATTATGGTCTAGCTCACACACAGTAAAAGACACGAAAGAATAACAAAAATTATGAGCAATGAAGGAAATCGAAATATATAATTATTTGGCGGTTATTTATTTACCATTTCATTTAATTATGTATTTGCTACAGATATTGGAATAATTGTTTTACCCAAATAGGTATTTTTCTTGAATTTTATAATTAATGAGAGTAAAAATTTGTCATAATTTGCTGGTCTTATCTCAATAAAAAGTACATTAAACAGGCAATAATTTGTATATTCTCATGACATTTAGAAACAATGTTTGTAAAGCAATCGTCACATTCAGTAATGTGTGACAAGGGTAACTTGCAAGAGAGACACGTTCAGCACATGGGTTGTTATGGCGACTTGCTCTAGAGACGAACCTTCACGCTTTGGAAGCGCTGTTTGTGTAGTAAGTTTTACGCAAAAAAGGGGATTCTGTTTATGTCGTCAGATACCCTTAGCGCGCTTCTCTTTGAAACCAATTTGCATTACATTGTCGTGATATGAAAATTATTTAACATATGCCATGTTGTAGATAAAAGATTTCTCTGGCGATTGAAGTATATTTTCCAAAAATTATTTTTAATTTGAAACACTTAACATCCTTGATTGCTCTTTCAAGGTTTTCAGTTTTAACATCAATTTATTTTTACATGGTTAATTCTTAAAAATTAAAATTTCAAAAATTTAGCTAGTACTTTTTCTTGATTCTTTATAAATCTTGAAATATGGATAAAGGACCTAAAAACATTTTTGATCTGACAAGTCATTCTATCCAACGTTGGTACCCTCTAAAAGATTTTTTTTCTCTCGATTTGACACTTATGTACCGTAATAGAAAGAGAATCTCACCCAATTGTCTTCTGATATCAAATATAACAACACTATTTGATAAGTGTTATCTTTATCAACGAGTATTGATGTATTTTATATCAGAAGACACTTGGGTGAGATTCTAATTATCATTTGAAAATGAAAACTGTTCAAACACAGAACTGCAATTAACTCATAGCATTGTGATCTTATGAACTCGGTGATGTCATGAACTCGGTGATGTCATGAAGTTGATCATGCTAAGCAATTGTGCTAATTCTACTTTAAAAGTTTTCTCCTAGGGAATATTGTTTAATCTAAATTTTCAGACAGTGATAAATAATGAGAAAATAAAATTAGGACTTCAGTTCTTGAGAAAATTGATAGATCAGGGGAGGTTTTATGAAATAAGATTGAGGTGGAGTCACATCTTTTCAAAATGGATTAACCTTTTATTTGATATAGAAATGAAGAACTTGATCAAGTCTACACGGAGCAGCCATATGTAGCATCATCTTACTCCCCTGTCTAAGCTAGCTTCTGAAGTATGCAGATATTTCATTTATCCCACATCTGGTGTAAGGAGATATGGATCCTATTTCATTAGCACACACATCTGACTGGGACAGTCATGATTGTAAATAACAACACTCTTTGTATTGTCTATATCCTCTATTGAACTTTGACCCTGACTCTGAACATCTGTTTCCTGTGGTTACACTGTCTGCAGGCTCCTAGAGACTTGCTAGACTATCTTTTAGTCTCTAAATTGGCAGAAAAATTTAAATAAGAAAAACATTCAAAATAGAATAAAAAGAAGACAGTGAGAAAGCTCTCAAGTATTGTCGTAGACTTGCTGTGGCTTGTTTGTAATTTCAGAGTTAGGATGTCAGACAAAACATTTTCCATCTGTTATGTTTCATATTTGTTATCACTCAATGCTAAATTACTTTATCATCAATGTACAAATCTAAGCTGATAGATACTGCTGTATTGCTAGAGACAATTTCAAGTAATCATCTGCACTATAAAGAAAGTGATAAATTGCAGATTACACATTGAAGCAGTTAATATGACTCGGGGGACTGAAGGAAGTGTATATGAGAAGTTGAAGGCGTCTGCATGTTGGGTGATATTTGCTGATATTTAAATGGTAAAGTTGAAGGCGTCTGCATGTTGGGTGATATTTGCTGATATTTAAATGGTAAAGTTGAAGGCGTCTGCATGTTGGCTGATATTTGCTGATATTTAAATGGTAAAGTTGAAGGCGTCTGCATGTTGGGTGATATTTGCTGATATTTAAATGGTAAAGTTGAAGGCGTCTGCATGTTGGGTGATATTTGCTGATATTTAAATGGTAAAGTTGAAGGCGTCTGCATGTTGGGTGATATTTGCTGATATTTAAATGGTAAAGTTGAAGGCGTCTGCATGTTGGGTGATATTTGCTGATATTTAAATGGTAAAGTTGAAGGCGTCTGCATGTTGGGTGATATTTGCTGATATTTAAATGGTAAAGTTGAAGGCGTCTGCATGTTGGCTGATATTTGCTGATATTTAAATGGTAAAGTTGAAGGCGTCTGCATGTTGGGTGATATTTGCTGATATTTAAATGGTAAAGTTGAAGGCGTCTGCATGTTGGGTGATATTTGCTGATATTTAAATGGTAAAGTTGAAGGCGTCTACATGTTGGGTGATATTTGCTGATATTTAAATGGTAAAGTTGAAGGCGTCTGCATGTTGGGTGATATTTGCTGATATTTAAATGGTAAAGTTGAAGGCGTCTGCATGTTGGGTGATATTTGCTGATATTTAAATGGTAAAGTTGAAGGCGTCTACATGTTGGGTGATATTTGCTGATATTTAAATGGTAAAGTTGATGTGCGTCTGCATGTTGGGTGATATTTGCTGATATTTAAATGGTAAAGTTGAAGGCGTCTACATGTTGGGTGATATTTGCTGATATTTAAATGGTAAAGTTGATGTGCGTCTGCATGTTGGGTGATATTTGCTGATATTTAAATGGTAAAGTTGATGTGCGTCTGCATGTTGGGTGATATTTGCTGATATTTAAATGGTAAAGTTGAAGGCGTCTACATGTTGGGTGATATTTGCTGATATTTAAATGGTAAAGTTGAAGGCGTCTACATGTTGGGTGATATTTGCTGATATTTAAATGGTAAAGTTGATGTGCGTCTGCATGTTGGGTGATATTTGCTGATATTTAAATGGTAAAGTTGATGTGCGTCTGCATGTTGGGTGATATTTGCTGATATTTAAATGGTAAAGTTGAAGGCGTCTGCATGTTGGGTGATATTTGCTGATATTTAAATGGTAAAGTTGATGTGCGTCTGCATGTTGGGTGATATTTGCTGATATTTAAATGGTAAAGTTGATGTGCGTCTGCATGTTGGGTGATATTTGCTGATATTTAAATGGTAAAGTTGAAGGCGTCTGCATGTTGGGTGATATTTGCTGATATTTAAATGGTAAAGTTGAAGGCGTCTGCATGTTGGCTGATATTTGCTGATATTTAAATGGTAAAGTTGAAGGCGTCTGCATGTTGGGTGATATTTGCTGATATTTAAATGGTAAAGTTGAAGGCGTCTGCATGTTGGGTGATATTTGCTGATATTTAAATGGTAAAGTTGAAGGCGTCTACATGTTGGGTGATATTTGCTGATATTTAAATGGTAAAGTTGAAGGCGTCTGCATGTTGGGTGATATTTGCTGATATTTAAATGGTAAAGTTGATGTGCGTCTGCATGTTGGGTGATATTTGCTGATATTTAAATGGTAAAGTTGAAGGCGTCTGCATGTTGGGTGATATTTGCTGATATTTAAATGGTAAAGTTGATGTGCGTCTGCATGTTGGGTGATATTTGCTGATATTTAAATGGTAAAGTTGATGTGCGTCTGCATGTTGGGTGATATTTGCTGATATTTAAATGGTAAAGTTGAAGGCGTCTACATGTTGGGTGATATTTGCTGATATTTAAATGGTAAAGTTGAAGGCGTCTGCATGTTGGGTGATATTTGCTGATATTTAAATGGTAAAGTTGAAGGCGTCTGCATGTTGGGTGATATTTGCTGATATTTAAATGGTAAAGTTGATGTGCGTCTGCATGTTGGGTGATATTTGCTGATATTTAAATGGTAAAGTTGATGTGCGTCTGCATGTTGGGTGATATTTGCTGATATTTAAATGGTAAAGTTGAAGGCGTCTACATGTTGGGTGATATTTGCTGATATTTAAATGGTAAAGTTGAAGGCGTCTGCATGTTGGGTGATATTTGCTGATATTTAAATGGTAAAGTTGATGTGCGTCTGCATGTTGGGTGATATTTGCTGATATTTAAATGGTAAAGTTGAAGGCGTCTGCATGTTGGGTGATATTTGCTGATATTTAAATGGTAAAGTTGATGTGCGTCTGCATGTTGGGTGATATTTGCTGATATTTAAATGGTAAAGTTGATGTGCGTCTGCATGTTGGGTGATATTTGCTGATATTTAAATGGTAAAGTTGATGTGCGTCTGCATGTTGGGTGATATTTGCTGATATTTAAATGGTAAAGTTGATGTGCGTCTGCATGTTGGGTGATATTTGCTGATATTTAAATGGTAAAGTTGAAGGCGTCTGCATGTTGGGTGATATTTGCTGATATTTAAATGGTAAAGTTGATGTGCGTCTGCATGTTGGGTGATATTTGCTGATATTTAAATGGTAAAGTTGATGTGCGTCTGCATGTTGGGTGATATTTGCTGATATTTAAATGGTAAAGTTGATGTGCGTCTGCATGTTGGGTGATATTTGCTGATATTTAAATGTTAAAGTTGAAGGCGTCTGCATGTTGGGTGATATTTGCTGATATTTAAATGGTAAAGTTGAAGGCGTCTGCATGTTGGGTGATATTTGCTGATATTTAAATGGTAAAGTTGATGTGCGTCTGCATGTTGGGTGATATTTGCTGATATTTAAATGGTAAAGTTGATGTGCGTCTGCATGTTGGGTGATATTTGCTGATATTTAAATGGTAAAGTTGATGTGCGTCTGCATGTTGGGTGATATTTGCTGATATTTAAATGTTAAAGTTGAAGGCGTCTGCATGTTGGGTGATATTTGCTGATATTTAAATGGTAAAGTTGAAGGCGTCTGCATGTTGGGTGATATTTGCTGATATTTAAATGGTAAAGTTGATGTGCGTCTGCATGTTGGGTGATATTTGCTGATATTTAAATGGTAAAGTTGATGTGCGTCTGCATGTTGGGTGATATTTGCTGATATTTAAATGTTAAAGTTGAAGGCGTCTGCATGTTGGGTGATATTTGCTGATATTTAAATGGTAAAGTTGATGTGCGTCTGCATGTTGGGTGATATTTGCTGATATTTAAATGGTAAAGTTGATGAGCACCATGTGCATGGTGCCTTCCAACTTCAAAGATTTTCTTTCTGACATGAAATTTCTGCAGAACTTTCTGTTTTCTTGGTATTTTATTTACTTTTCAAAATGCAAATCTTATTCATTGATTATTCTTGATGATAAAACAAACAAAAATGGAATCATTAAAAAATTAATACATATAAACCAAGTCTATTTTTGTTTCTTTTTTTCATTGCAATTAGTGGGGACATCTTGTCTGAATATTTTTAAATGAACAATTAATGTGGATGGCATTAGCAGTAGAATGGCGTCACTATAACTGTCAACACAGTGTCGACATCACTTGCTAGGTGACACTAACAATGACATGATGTTGTTAGGTGACACTGTAACAATGACATGATGTTGCTAGGTGACACTGTAACAATGACATGGTGTTGCTAGGTGACGCACTAACAATGACATGGTGTTGCTTGGTGACACTGTAACAATGACATGATGTAGCTAGGTGACACATTTACAATGACATGATGTAGCTAGGTGACACACTAACAATGACATGATGTTGCTAGGTGACACACTAACAATGACATGATGTTGCTTGGTGACACTGTAACAATGACATGATGTTGCTAGGTGACACACTAACAATGACATGATTTTGCTTGGTGACACATTAACAATGACATGATGTTGCTAGGTGACACACTAACAATGACATGATGTTGCTAGGTGACACACTAACAATGACATGATGTTGCAAGGTGACACTGTAACAATGACATGATGTTGCTAGGTGACACTGTAACAATGACATGATGTTGCTAGGTGACACACTAACAATGACATGATGTTGCTTGGTGACACTGTAACACTGACATGATGTTGCTAGGTGACACACTAACAATGACATGATGTTGCTAGGTGACACTGTAACAATGACATGATGTTGCTAGGTGACACTGTAACAATGACATGATGTTGCTAGGTGACACTGTAACAATGACATGATGTTGCTAGGTGACACTGTAACAATGATATGATGTTGCAAGTTGACACTGTAACAAAGACATGATGTTGCTAGGTGACACTGTAACAATGACATGATGTTGCAAGTTGACAATTATGTCCTCAAATGCCACTAAAGGATATCAGTTTTGTAAGTTTTTGATTCATTTCAATATTGTAATAAATATATTTCTCGTGACAATGTAAAGCATTTAGATTGTTGCAATCTTTCTACATGATGCAGCATGTGAAGATATCAGCCGTGAAGATATCAGCCGCGAAGATATCGACCGTGAAGATATCAGCCGCGAAGATATCAGCCGTGACAATGTAAAGCCGTGAAGATATCAGCCGTGAAGATATCAGCTGTGAAGATATCAGCTGTGAAGATATCAGCCGTGAAGATATCAGCCGCGAAGATATCGGCCGTGAAGATATCAGCCGTGAAGATATCAGCCGTGACAATGTAAAGCCGTGAAGATATCAGCCGTGAAGATATCAGCCGTGAAGATATCAGCTGTGAAGATATCAGCCGCGAAGATATCGGCCGTGAAGATATCAGCCGCGAAGATATCAGCCGTGACAATGTAAAGCCGTGAAGATATCAGCCGTGAAGATATCAGCTGTGAAGATATCAGCTGTGAAGATATCAGCTGTGAAGATATCAGCCGTGACGATATCAGCCGTGAAGATTTCAGCCGTGAAGATATCAGCCGTGAAGATATCAGCTGTGAAGATATCAGCCGTACCCTGTCGCTAGATGTTACGGTTCCTTCCTACCCTCCAAATTCCCAGATCCGTCTGTGATATTACACGGAAAAATACATTTGCTGATATCTAAATAGTAAGACTTACATCAAGACTGACTGTATATAGTCAGGTAACTTCCTGCTGTATCACATGACTTGCAGACTAACACGGAGGAGAACTGATTTTCCTCCTTTATGTGTGTATACAAGTGGAAGATATGATGTAGACTTGGTGCCAGTCAGACATTGAAATTCTCCTATCTGCCCTTCACCTGTACCATGTAGTTCTGGTTGTTATAAATGTGGTCAGTGAAAGGATTGATATGGTGTTAGGAAAATGTTTCAGTTAGGGCAGTGATTTGGGTATATTTACTCATTATGCATACCATGAACTAATGTTGTGTGGGGATATCTTGTTGCTAAAATGTACAGATCTTCTAAGGTAACTTATGAATTATCCCGAACTTTTCTCAGAAGTCCCATTGTCCCATTTCCGCCAGGCTAATCACTCGTCCAATAAGCCCTGATATAATAAGAATCCTTGACCCAGTCTAGTTGCATGTGTAACTTCCTGTTGGGTGAGAAGCTCTGCTAGTATTACACTCAGCCGACTCTCGATCTGCCCTCTGTGTTGTGTAGTTGTAACTTGAGGTCGAGGGAAAGGATTCATAAACAATAAACATGAGATATATATGCATCAAGGAAACTGGAGCAAGTCTACGTTCCTTCTCTCACTTCCTGTGTATCACAAGACCAGGACAGAAGCTTGTGAACTCACTAATGATATGTGCCGTATTTTTATTGTTTTAAGTTTTCATGAATTGATTCATAAAAGGTATAAATGGACCGTGTAACAGTTAAGGCAACTATTGTTGAGATTGGTTGAGGTGACAACCGCACAGTTTCATGTTTACTAATAGAGAAGGGACTGAAGTGTTTCTCTCTGTCATGTGAGGTGAGCTATTTGTATTGAAATATAATTCTAATAATTGTAAAAGTTGTTCTACAAAAGTAAATTAAACTACATGAATTGAAACATTGTTACCTCTTGAAATGGAGTCAAGGTTTGGTTCCCATTTCCGAAACTGATTGTCGGTTTAAATAGGTCATTGTGACCTGCTGCTGCTAACGTCATATCAAATTGTTGATTCACAAGGATTGAGTACATTCAGGATTGAACCACTTATTTCCTTGATTAGTAATCAAATCTTATTGAGGTAAATCTAATATTGATATGGGCAAACCTGATGTTGATCAGAACAAAGGGTCATGGTTTAGTTTATAAATTACTCTATGGGTTGAGAGCTTTGATTTGAAATGTCATTTTAAAGTTTTGTTTAAATTTGTATTTCACAGTTGTTACTTGAGTTTAAATTATAAATTTTGTAATAGAAAGCAGAAATGTTACGTTGAATTGATGTTGTGCATTTAAAGAGATTTGACATCATGTTATTAAAAACTTGATTCAAGTAAGTAATATCTCCTACCTAACAACGGAGGTACTTTTTATCAGCAAAATAGTAAGTCTACATGAAATTGTTCGAAAGTTTAATTGAGTTAGAGCAGTAAATCATTGTATGCTGACGGGCACTCTCTGTACTAGCTTCGTCCACCTGGACCCACCGGCCCAGTGTAGTCATGTCATCACGTCCTTCAATCGGTTGGCATGGTTCGGCGACTTCAGGTTTCACAAAAAGTGAAAGACTAAATTATCATTATCCTTGATATAATGGAATAACTATACGTAAGTTCTTAGTTGATTTTGATTTAATTGATTGTATTTTCTAACTAAATTGTTATATAAATATTATTTATGTTATTTTCAATCAATGTACATGATTATAAAAGTTCTTTGAAAAATTCATCTCAATGCTAATGGCTGCAGTACTGCCGAAGCGATATTAAAGGTACATCCATTGTGTTGTTGGGGGTCAAATATGCCAAACTTTATAAATGGTCTTGGGTTATCGAGAAGTACCAACTGTTACCGAATACTACCATTTTGATGATACTCGACTAATACTATCGATTTCTGATGAAAAACTGGACAATACACCGCGTGTGGCGCCTGCCAATGAGTCAAACGTAATTTTGGAATCTTATTTAAACCAGTCAAAATAAAAAATGTGAGTTAATAATGTTTAATTGGTCATATAACTACTGTGCGTGTAAATAGGACGTGCACTTTCGGTTTCCGCACATACATAATGAGGCTACTCGATTTTAATTGGAAACTAGTAATTATGATATATTTGGCGATTGGGGATGAATATGCAAGCTGAGTGAATTTGTTTGTATTGTAAACAGCACATATGGTGTGTTGGAACGTATCAAAGCCAAATAAAATTTTATGAAACACAATGGACCTTTAAATAATAACTCCCTCAGAAATTAATCTGCCACATTGATATGTTGAAATAAGATGAGAAGCAAGCAAAGTGGAGACGACCTTCCTAAGTCTTGTATCTATATCGGTCAAGCGTGGAAACTACTTTACTGCATCTTGCATAGATCTACAGGTTTTGTTGTATATATTGTATATCATTGAATGTGGGTTACTTCCCTTCCCCTAGTAAAGATTAAAGCTTGCTAAAAATGTTCTGGTTTGCAAAGTAAACGAATGTGATGTTGGATATTGTTATGCAGTGCTCAGCACATGATACTCCAGGTGAGAAGGTCAGATGACATGACAGTGTTCAGATGACGTGTCAGTGTTCAGATGACATGACAGTGTTCAGATGACGTGTCAGTGTTGAGATGACGTGTCAGTGTTCAGATGACGTGTCAGTGTTCAGATGACGTGTCAGTGTTCAGATGACGTGTCAGAGTTCAGATGATTTGACAGTGTTAGGTGACGTGTCAGAGTTCAGATGATTTGACAGTGTTCAGATGACGAGTCAGTGTTCAGATGACGTGTCAGTGTTCAGATGACGTGACAGTGCTCAGATGACGTGTCAGTGTTCAGATGACGTGTCAGTGTTCAGATGACGTGACAGTGTTCAGATGACGTGTCGGTGTTCAGATGACGTGTCAGTGTTCAGATGGCTTGTCAGAGTTCTGATGACGTGGCAGTGTTTAGATGACGTGTCAGTGTTCAGATGACGTGTCAGTGTTCAGATGACGTGTCAGTGTTCAGATGACGTGTCAGTGTTCAGATGACGTGACAGTGTTCAGATGACGTGTCAGTGTTCAGATGGCTTGTCAGAGTTCAGATGACGTGGCGGTGCAGCTTTGTTCCATAATGTGAAAATATTGACCTTACCATGTCTATAAGAATAAATAACACTACATTCAGTAAAACCCTCTTTATTTTATTGTTGGCAAGTGTTGTGACTTCTTGTGACGTATTAGCATTAAAGTGATGTTGCCTCGCAAGTTCTGACAATGTCTTTTCCAATTAACAGATGACATCATTGATATTTTGTCATATTTGAACAGAAAAGTGATATTATGTATATTTTCTGTTCCAGTGTGAGTGAGATCGAGACACAAGGGGGACATGCCACCTCCGCCCCCACCCCCTCCTGCTCCCGCCCCACCCCCTCCACCCCCCTCATCTAAGGGGGGTAAGGGCGGGGGTAAGGCACCCACCAGGGGGGCGCTACTGGGCCAGATACAAGGGGGAGCCAGGCTCAAGAAGACCGTGACGAATGATAGAAGTGCACCGGCAGTCGCAGGTAATGTACCTGGTTAGTTCACAGAGAACTCGTCATAGAAACAGATGAAATTGGAAGTACAAAGAACTAAAATCAAATGGATAAAGGAGGTTCCGTAATTATAAAAATGTATTTTATTGGCTAAATTTTGCTTAAACCTAGTGTCTGGATTACTCTGAACTGTGCATTCGTTGGGCATGATCAGCAGCCTGTAGCAGGGGTGTGGTTAAGAGTTAGTCGCATGGGATTCTATAATAGTAAAGTTATTAACTTATTCCATTGTAAATCGAAGTTACCCATACTCGACCATGTCACAAGTAAGAATTGAAGTTGACTGATCTGCAATGATGAAGTGTGAGTCTCTGGTTTCTCCGAATATGTCATCTCCATTATGTGTGTCAAGTACCTCCAACAACCACACAATTAGTTATATGATCTAGTTTCTTCCTCTACTCCAGTTTGTCTCAATTGGACACGAGTTCAACTTTTTTCAGCGTTTCGTTGTTAACTCTATAAACATTATTTATGGTTTCGTTAAGTTCTTTTGAAATTTTGCAATAGGAATGTATTGGTGAGTCAGTAACGAAATCCTTCTAGATATATAGATAGAGGATTAATATCAATTGAAATAATCTTTTGATATTCTTTTATTCTAAATTCTGTCAATTATGAGGTACATCTTTACAAAATGATCTTTTCAAACTTTGTATTATTTTAATATTTCCTGATAAGCAACTTAAGCTAGATATGTAGAATGTAAGTAATTCGACCGAATTTACTTACTCATGTCAATTCTTAGTCACGATTCTAATATTCCTTGTTATTACCCATATGGTTGGAAATAACCGAGTTAAGATAATTGATATGAGCACATTTGCCTAGCAACCATTGTTTCACCGCAAATTCCAGTATTTTGTAGTCTGTGACGTCACGAAACGATTGGTCGTGACGTAACTGCAGCAAGAGAAGTGGGAAGTTTCTTGACTATTTTTACGTGAAGCAAATGGAATAGAATGGGTTGTATATAGAGATTATTACCCGAGGAAGTGTGTCATACTACTTTTACAAAACTCAACATAAATTGTGTATAACCCTCGCTCTCGCTCAGGCAATAACAAAATTCGCACTCATTTTGCAAATGTCATATGACACAATTCCTCGGGTAATAATCTCTATATATACACTGCAGAACACTGTTATTTTGCCTCTACACAACAAGGAATCTACAGTGCAAAGTAAGGCTTACTTAATGCTTCTCATAATGACCCTGTGATTTTATTTTTAATCTTTCCCGACCTCTTAACTGGCGAGGTCACATGGCCGAATGGACAGGCTTTTGGTACCGTCAATATTGGCAGTTGGGCATCTAGCTCTGAGGGTGTGGGTTTGAATTCCGCAAAAAAGCACAAGAATTTGTCCTATTGCAGACAGTGTAAATATAACAATGTTGCTCTCACAACTGATCTGTTGATGTTAATGTTTAGTTCACGTTGAGTCTAAAATACTTTAGCAATCACTTGGAGGAGCTTGGGACATAAATCATTAGAACAGGATGCTCTGGTTTGGATCTGAGGGAGACACAAGGCTGCTGAAAAACTTTGATTTCACACACTTATAAAAAAAACTTAATGTGAAAGTGGAAGCAAGGATAGACATTAAATGAAAAGTTGTTGAAACTCACCGCAGTCCTCACATGTCCTCTCCAAGTGTGTTGTCCCATATCATGTAGAGCTGGCTGGTTGCCGACACTTAGATAGAATTATCATGTGGCTATAACGAGAGCAATTACGGAAACTCGTTAATGAGTGGAATAGTCTCGTACAGTCGGATTCAGCCTTTTTCTCCTCTTTAGCTTTCTGTACAGGATGCTTAAGTTTGCCTACGGTAACCTCATTTTCTCTTTGAATATTCGGCTTGATTTAACTCCACTTTTAGCTGTTGTTCTCTGATGATGATTTTGATCGTTAGACTAATTAGTGTTGGTCGTTGATAATATTCTACTTATATCTTGTTTAATAACGTCTGGTCTAGGAGACTGGAATGTTTTAATATGCAGAGTGTTTCTGTAGAGATGCCAATACTTTTTAACTTTATTTCTTTCCTAGTTTTTGTAGTTACTCATGTGATTCTAATAGCTCCCTGTTCTCAGAGCAATACACAATAGTGTAACATTTTTCAAATGTCTTGATTTTCAAACTTTCAGGATTTTGAGGATGTACACGTTTATTTCAAACATCGTATTGTAAAGTGGGAAATACAGAGTTGGGTTTGAACCCACAAATTTGCATATTAGTTTGAGTGACCCAACGTCCAGATACTGAACACCTCCTCCTGTGATCGGTCGTGCCCTCTGTTTCTCAACTGTGTCTTGTCTGGGGTTCAGCTCTGCTCTGTTACATGAACATTGTTGCATGTTACGGCACCAGGTGTCTATAGATATGTTTGAGTATGTCACTGTTTCTAGTTTGCATGTTCTCTAGTCTGTTCCTCTCTCCGTGTCCAGGCAATAAGCCCGCCGCCAACAAGTTCAACACAGTGGCGAGCCACCCTGCTCGACTTCCCCCGAAAATGACGAATGTTTGGGGCGGTTCTAAAGACGACGGTAGCCAATCACAATATACCAAACAATACGCATGCCTACTCATCTGAATTATGATTCGTAACCACGTTTAACTTTCTTTTGTATGCACCACGTGTAACGTATAACCACCCTTTCACCTTGACTGTCATGTACCACTACTAAGGTTGCCGTCAGATATTTATTTGTAACCACTTTTTGATTTACTTTACTTTTTATAATTTCCACCTTTGTTAGCTCATCAGGCCTGAAAGGCCCGATGGGCTTATGGCATGGCATGGTGTCCGGCGTCCGTCCATCCGTCCATCCGTCCATCCGTCCATCCGTCAATCCGTCCATCCGTCCATCCGTCCATCCGTCCATCCGTAAACTTTTCGCTTTTTCGACTTCTTCTCCAGAACCAATGACTCCACAGAGCTGAAATTTTATGTGCAGACTCCTTGGCCAATGGGGATTCTAAATTGTAAATTTCATGACCCCATGACCCCAAATGGGGTCACAGGGGTCACTTCCTTAAAAACCTATTTTCATCTTCTTCTTCAGTTCCAAAAGGTCTAGAGAGCTGAAAAGTTGTGTGCAGACTCCTTGGCCAATGGTGATTCTAAATTGTAGATTTCGTGACCCCATGACCCGAAATGGGGTCACAGGGGTCACATCCTTAAAAAAACTATTTTCATCTTCTTCTCCAGTTCCAAAAGGTCTAGAGAGCTGAAAAGTTGTGTGCAGACTCCTTGGCCAATGGGGATTCTAAATTGTAGATTATGTGACCGCGTGACCCCAAATGGGGTCACTGGGTTCACATCCTTAAAAACCTATTTTCATCTTCTTCTCCAGTTCCAAAAGGTCTAGAGAGCTGAAAAGTTGTGTGCAGACTCATTGGCCAATGGGGATTCTAAATTGTAGATTATGTGACCCTGTGACCCCAAATGGGGTCACAGGGGTCACATCCTTAAAAACCTATTTTCACCTTCTTCTTCAGTTCCAAAAGGTCTAGAGAGCTAAAAAGTTGTGTGCAGACTCCTTGGCAATTGGGGATTCTAAATTGTAGATTTCGTGACCCCGTGACCCCAAATGGGGTCACACCGGGGTCACATCCTTAAAAACTTATTTTCATCTTCTCCTCCAGTTCCAAAAGGTCTAGAGAGCTGAAAAATTGTGTGCAGACTCCTTGGCCATTTGGGATTCTAAATTGTAGATTTCGTGACCCTGTGACCCCAAATGGGGTCACCGGGGTCACATCCTTAAAAAACCTATTCTCATCTTCATTTTCCAGTTCCAAAAGGTCTAGAGAGCTGAAAAGTTGTGTGCAGACTTCTTGGCCAATGGGGATTCTAAATTGTAGATTATGTGACCCCGTGACCCCAAATGGGGTCACAGGGTTCACATCCTTAAAAACCTTTTTTCATCTTCTTCTCCAGTTCCAAAAGGTCTAGAGAGCTGAAAAGTTGTTTGCAGACTCATTGGCCAATGGGGATTCTAAATTGTAGATTATGTGACCCTGTGACTCCAAATGGGGTCACAGGGGTCACATCCTTAAAAACCTATTTTCATCTACTTCTCCAGTTCCAAAAGGTCTAGAGAGCTGAAAAGTTGTGTGCAGACTCCTTGGCCAATGGGGATTCTAAATTGTAGATCATGTGACCCGTGACCCCAAATGGGGTCACCGGGGTCACATCCTTAAAAACCTATTTTCATCTTCTTCTCCAGTTCCAAAAGGTCTAGAGAGCTGAAAAGTTGTGTGCAGACTCCTTGGCAATTGGGGATTCTAAATTGTAGATTTCGTGACCCCGTGACCCCAAATGGGGTCACACCGGGGTCACATCCTTAAAAACTTATTTTCATCTTCTCCTCCAGTTCCAAAAGGTCTAGAGAGCTGAAAAATTGTGTGCAGACTCCTTGGCCATTTGGGATTCTAAATTGTAGATTTCGTGACCCTGTGACCCCAAATGGGGTCACCGGGGTCACATCCTTAAAAAACCTATTTTCATCTTCATTTTCCAGTTCCAAAAGGTCTAGAGAGCTGAAAAGTTGTGTGCAGACTTCTTGGCCAATGGGGATTCTAAATTGTAGATTATGTGACCCCGTGACCCCAAATGGGGTCACAGGGTTCACATCCTTAAAAACCTTTTTTCATCTTCTTCTCCAGTTCCAAAAGGTCTAGAGAGCTGAAAAGTTGTTTGCAGACTCATTGGCCAATGGGGATTCTAAATTGTAGATTATGTGACCCTGTGACTCCAAATGGGGTCACAGGGGTCACATCCTTAAAAACCTATTTTCATCTACTTCTCCAGTTCCAAAAGGTCTAGAGAGCTGAAAAGTTGTGTGCAGACTCCTTGGCCAATGGGGATTCTAAATTGTAGATCATGTGACCCGTGACCCCAAATGGGGTCACCGGGGTCACATCCTTAAAAACCTATTTTCATCTTCTTCTTCAGTTCCAAAAGGTCTAGAGAGCTGAAAAGTTGTGTGCAGACTCCTTGGCCAATGGGGATTCTAAATTGTAGATTATGTGACCCCATGACCCCAAATGGGGTCACAGGGGTCACATCCTTAACTTCTTCTCCAGTTTCAAAAGGTCTAGAGAGCTGAAAAATTGTGTGCAGACTCCTTGGCCAATGGGGATTCTAAATTGTAGATTATGTGACCCCGTGACCCCAAATGGGGTCACAGTGGTCATGATCTAAGAACCTATCTTTTGCTTGTAAACAATAACTTAAATAACTTAAATATTCAACTTTAGATAGTAAATCAATGAAATCCTGATGAGCTACAGAGCCCATGGCTCTATTTTTTTTACTTCTATTTACCTCTTCTGACTTTTCACCTAACATTCTTACCTATATCCATATATATACATACATATGTCTACCTTCTAACAATTGGTGATCCTGCTTTGATATACTGATTTTGACATTGTCACGTTATCTGACATCGGTATATTTGTTTATCTTATTATAAGCATTGTTAGCCGTTGTTTACATGTTATTGGCTGATGTCTGTGTTAAATATCTAGTTAAAACCAAGAACTGCCTTTGGTAGTCTTCACACGTTTGATTTTAGTCGAAGTCCATTGATTTACTGTTTTATCATTATTACTATAGTACGTTCAAGTATTTAATTGAAAGAATAAAGGTAGGGTGAAGGTTTGATATATATTCTGCAAGTTGTTCACTTAATGCTATTTGCAAATTCTTAGAAAATCACATGGATAATTTGAATGAATCTCCACCAATATCAACTATTCAGTGTACTTTACTTATCATTATTAATACTTGACTTTCAGAAGAGAGCTGTATGTTGATAACGAGTAATATTGTTTATATAGAAGCTTGCTTTTGTGTGTCCTGGGTTTGGAATCTTGAAGAAGTTTGTCTTCTATAGAGAAGTGTTCTGCATGCAGTAAGGTTTAGGTGCAGTTCATCTTCCACACTCATCGGGTGAGATATGCATTAACAAGAAATTCATATTCACCCTTGCGACAACTTGTGACTGGAACAGCGCCCCTGAAGGACAAACAGAGTTACGTCTCTTCCATCCAATCAAATCGCTAGTTACAAAACCCAGTCTTTTCCTATTTAAATAAGGAGTGTTCAAAGTCAGAAATAATTTCAAATTAATCCCTTAGTTACGTTGAAACAAAAGTCATAAAAATGATGTGTAAATATAGGTCACCAAAAAATAGTTGATTTACAACGAGAAATGACTTATGAAAATATTTGCCTCTGCTTAATTGTTGATAAAACATCGCGAAAGAAGTGCGTTTTGTATCCGCACATTTGATTGGTCTACACCATAGCTCAATAATCAGGCTACTTCCTGTCTGAATTATCGGTTGCATTGTCGAAAGGGTGAATATGACTTACTTGTAAGTGCATATCTCGCTTGATGCGTGCGAAAGATGGGTGCAATTATACACTGTTACATGCTACAAATTCAGCAAATCTTTTAGCCGTGGGCGATAATGAAAGCAGTTTTGAATTTAAAACATTGTCCCACTATAGTTATCAATCTTTTTATCTCAACAAATATTTTATTTCCTGTGGTATGATTCAACTTAAGCTTTTAAGACAACTTGGGTAGCTTTCTTTAAGTAGTGTACTTGAAAACTGTTACATGTAATACATAATTGCCCAGAGAGCTAAGATTGCTTTGGAGAAGGGCCCAGGTAGATTTCTTCAACGCTGTGAATGTTTGTGGGTCAAGTGAAATTGGTTTTGCAGTGTTTGTATTGGGGTGAAGGTCAGAAGTCAGAGGGTTAGCTGGGCTCTGTGTTGAACTGGGTGCCGGATTAATTTAGTAAGTGGTGGGTTTCTGTTGTCATGTTGAAGACCTTCCACCACATTGAATCTCTCTCTGTGTAGTTTAGCAATGTTAAGTATGAATTCTTTTTCATGTCACCAGGTACCAGAGGCCTTACATCCAATTAAAACTTGTATAGGTCTTCGATGGTAAATGTTTTAAATGCTGTCCTTAATACTCTTTATAATTGAATAGTTGAGGCGTAACTGGTCTTTTTAAATTACGGTAGTTGAATCAGCACATTCTTTGGTGAGCTTACTTCTTTGTAAAACATATTAAAGTTGGTTAGATAAATGACAGAACAAGTTCATTGGATTCAAGGATTTACGATGATAATTATGGTAGTATATACGCGGAAACGTCTCACAGTAAATACATAGAACTGTCTCTCTAAGTTTGTTTTGTCCCTGCAACAATACTAGCAGCGGTGATAAAAGTGAAATACTTTTTCATCTTCAAGCATTGTTATACCCCCAACCAGCCTCACCTCACCTAGTAACTCCATAGAACTGTTTCACTTAAGTTTACACAGTCATCCAGAAGGGAATCAATTACTGGACATTGAGGGAGTAGCAAAAATAGGATTTAAGGGTATTTCATAAAATGTCAGCTTGTATTTTCATGAAATACTTCTCCCAACACAGCAATGGTCATCATAATTTATCAAGTTTCATGAACAGTCTGTGAGTAATGAAGGGAAGAAAAATCAGTTTATTCAAGATATTCAAGATGAATATAGATCTATGTTGTACATAGAACTCTTTTGTAGTGATGTAGTGTATCTCGCTGCACCAGGAAGTGTACTGATATAGACATGTTATCCTTGTCAGGCGCTATACAGCCGTATCATCCTACACTTGACACTCTCCCTCTCTCATCTACTGTTATTACATGCTTCTTGAATCTGGAGGAAATATAGATATGCAATGACCTACACATCACAAACTGAACTTAATAGAAGGATGGCCTGAGATTGTTTACTGGAATGGCAACCTAAAACTGCAACTCAAATTAATTAAAACATTTGAATTGTATTCTAAATAAACTTGGTTAGCGCGTTTGGTTCGAATGCCGCCGGGGGCACAGCAACTTTCAGTAGAGAACAGTTCTATACGCAGTAAGGTTTGGGTGCAATGCTACACTGAATTTCAGTGTAGTATCACCCATGGTTCGCTAGTTTCAGCCGATGCTCGCAGGTGTCACTGCAATGCATAGCCACATGGCGTTGCAGGCTTTCTCCCTGCAATAATACTAGCAGCCGCGATGCAAGTGAAAACATTTGAATTGTATTCTAAATAAACTTGGTTAGCGCGTTTGGTTCGAATGCCGCCGGGGGCACAGCAACTTTCAGTAGAGAACAGTTCTATACGCAGTAAGGTTTGGGTGCAATGCTACACCGAATTTCAGTGTAGTATCACCAATGGTTCGCTAGTTTCAGCCGATGCTCGCAGGTGTCACTGCAATGCATAGCCACATGGCGTTGCAGGCTTTCTCCCTGCAATAATACTAGCAGCCGCGATGCAAGTGAAATACTTTTGAAAGCAGCGTTAAACCTCAACTCACCTCACCTCACCTTACGTCTAAATAAATTGTGAACAGTCTCTAACACCTGTTTCGACCAACAAAAAGTCGAGTTTGTATCGACCCAGAAACTGTCATTAGTGTGTTTTTCGTGTTACTATATATATGGATGTCAGTTACACAAGAGACTGGTGAACATGCTAAATAAAGCGTTGATTAGGAGACTGTGGTTGAGTCTATCTCTTCCTGGATTCTGAGATATCCCAGTTTGTTAGGCCTTTTATTTTTTATTAGTTGGTTTACAAAAATTTTGGGTCCAAAAGTCATGTAGGTGGTCGAAATAAAAAAAATAAAAAAATTCCTTGAAATATTATGTAGGAGGTTGAAAAAAAATAAATTCCTTGAAATATGTATACAATAGTAAATACTAACAACGAGAGAGTTTAAATACCATACAATTCTTAAGTTTCATAACTCTGTCCAATTGAATGACATAATAAAATAAGTATTTTATTATATAAAATACTTTTAAAGAAAGAACAACACAAGTGTGGAATAAAACAAGCATAAAAAGACAAAAAATTAAATATTCGTATATGTCAATTTATTCTGATAATGGAAGTAATGCCAAAGCAAAGAGATCAAATTATCGAATTAATTAAAATGTAATTTAAAATAAGTCTGATTATTCAGTTTTCTTTTCATAAAAAGAATCTATTAAAAATTAGTTTTATTTAATTATTACACTGTTTGTGTCTGTTTGCTTTTATGTAATATTTCAATGAAAAAAACATATTTAATGTTGACACTGACAGTGTCATTATTTGTGTCAGCCATTTGGTGACTCTGCATTTCCATTTTAAAAAAGAGCTAATAATTATCAGATAGCTTTTATATATCAACATAACAAGTAAGGCAATTTTTTAATTATTAATTGATTTACATCAATATTTTAGGCAATTCAAATTAAATTAAAAAATCATGAGGTCTTGTTATTATTTATTTTTATATTAATTTTTAATAACCGTAATCATCTTTGTCAAAACAAACATAAAAATATACAAATGCTGTATTGAATTTCAAAAGACGTGAAGTGAATGTGATCACTATTTAATTAGCAAAATTGTCAAATTTAATTTACAAATAATCATCATACCAACTATAAGATGTTGAATGAAAAATAGATTAGGAATATAGATTTCATTTTTATAATATTTTGGCAACTAACCCCTTTTGTTGTGGAAAATATCCGTAAATAACTTACTTGATATTTAAAAAAAACAGCCAACTGCAAAGTAGCTGTCAAAGGACGCAAATCTATTTATAGACACCAAGTAACCACGGCAAAATAGTGAAAATACATTATATTGAGTGAACTTTAAACCCCTAAGTTCTTTTAAACTTTATTTCATGCAGTTATAATGCATACCAAATGTTTGAAAGCTGATACGAATTGATTTTGACCCTGTCAAAAAGGCCGACAATCTTGTTTATTTTTTACGCTTCCACATGGTACATGGCTGTTCCCTTTGCCACCCCCGTAAACGCGGTCAGCTCCTAACAGCGATATGGGAATGACGAGCCTTGCTTATAGCAATGCAAGGAGCTTACGCACAGGAATTTAGCAGAGGGGGTGAAACACACAATAGTAACAGCATGTAAATAATGGGGATGATTCTCTTGGAAGCTGATTTTCATACGGAACGAAGTTGACTTTACAGTTTGTGAATTTTAAATAAAAGATTCAACAATTACATGCGACAGGTAGGCGCATAGCTTTGATAAAAGATGCGACATTTTCAGAAATTATGCGAGAATGAAAGGGAGGCAACTCTTGTATGCAGGAAGTGGTTAAACGATGATACTCCGAGCGTTTCATTTGCGCAAGACAGTCGTTCGCTTTTTCAAACATTGACAAAATTTTATTTACCACCTTCTTTACAGGAAATAGTGGAAATATAATTATTGGCTCGCCGAAACAAGTAGATTTATTTTTATTTTAATGTTTCCTTCCAAATCATAATCGCCGGCAATAAAAAAAATCTCGGAAAAGTCAATTTATTTTTATTTTGATTTCGCCGTTTTCAATGTCGCCGGAATCGTAAACCAACAAATAAAAAATAAAAGGCCTTATCGACATAACATATCTTTGTCTCTTATCTAACAGCTAACGCTATGCAACTACAAAGTCTTGTGTATGAATGAGTCCAAAGAACAGAGAAGATTTAACTAAGATCTGTTGAATGAAAAATATATGTGTTAGATTCAACATTTCTTCTTTAGTCTAATATGTGTGTAGGCTGGTGAGATATTATTGGTCAACTCCAACTTAGTTTGAAATGAAAACAAAACGCATTGGTAAAGGTATTGTCTCACGGGCTGACATTTTAATTCTTTTCCTCAACATGTTACAAGCAAAAGACACTTTCTGCATGAGCGAACACTTCAGGTCACATGACCTGCTTGGTCACATGATCACAAGTCTATTTTTGGCACTTACAATATGTTAATTGCTTGTCAAATAATAAATGAATTATCTCAGGTGAATCAGTAACCATTTGTGTACGGGTGCCGCGACTTGAATTTGTATTCAACGCCCGTATATAGCCCGTATTCGCCATGTAGATGCGGTATATTTCGTAAAAACGGTACCGGAATCGCCGCCTGGAAATTCCGCCAGCAGAGCTCGTTAGTGCCTAAGCTCAAACTACTGCTGCGAGCTGCGAGCCTGTAAATTCCGCCACAGGGGCTAAAAAGGGTAAAATATATATACGCAACGTAAGGGTTAATAGAATCCTAACCTTTTACCCGCGGGGGGCGAGAAATTCCCAGATAACCTGGAACAAGTCAGTGGAACTGTTCTTGATCTGTTCCTATTTAATCAAGATATAATCCTGTAAACTGGCCACACATACAGCAGGATAAGTGTTCAAAATTATTGCATTTGAATCATTCGAAGTACAAGCATTTTAATTTCTCTTCTTCGCTGTCAACTCTAGTCTATTTATTGTTCATATGAAGGCCCACGGTGCATACAAAGATAGATATGTAGATACATTGCATATAAGTACATAATGGACATCTAATGTAGCATTACATATTGGGCGTGATGAAATATGTGTAAAAGTTAACTTATTAACCCATAAATCAAAGTTCTCCAGGTTATTACAGTTGACATCACAGGAGCTGCAGTTGATTGAAGACACATTCATTTAGTTGTCACCCCGGGGCTGGTAGACACTTAGAACTGACCCGATGTAGGTCATCTACCGCTAGTTACATGGCTGGTTATGTACACTGACTGACTGCCTCTGGTGTCTAGTGTCACCCTCTCATTATTAATATGATGTAAAATATATAAAAATCCACCATCAATGTGATAATTTTACTGTAGTGGTTAGTACTATATATAGTAGTTAGTAATATTCTGATTTTTGAGTCCAGATTCTAGAAGATCACTACCATAATGAGTACTAATGACCCAAAAAAACCAAATCCAAACCTAAAATTTCCAAATAAACTACATGCAACACTTGCAATTGAATATTTCATTTTGGTTGACAATCATGAATGATGATGTCATCTTGGATACAACCCCCACGATCCACCCCCAACCCACGATCCACCCCCAACCCACGATCCACCCCCAACCCACGATCCAACCCCAACCCACGATCCACCCCCAACCCACGATCCAACCCCAACCCACGATCCACCCCCAACCCACGATCCAACCCCAACCCACGATCCACCCCCAACCCACGATCCAACCCCAACCCACGATCCACCCCCAACCCACGATCCACCCCCATCCAACAATCCAACCCCACTCAAAGATGCACCCCACACCCCACGATACACCCTCACCCAACAATCCACCATCACCCCACAATCCACTCTCACCCCACGATCCACTCCCACCCGACAATCCACTCTCACCCCACGATCCACTCCCACCCCACGATCCGCTCCCACCCCACGATCCACTCCCACCCCATGATCCACCCTCACCCGACAATCCACTCCCACCCCACAATCCACCCTCACCCCACAATCAACACCCACCCCATGATCCACACCCACCCCACGATCCACTCCCACCCCACCATCCACTCCCACCCCATGATCCACCCCTGTGTGCTCACTGTTCTTTTACCTTGTGTACAGTACTATACTGCGCCAATAGACTACTGGCTGAGTGGCTGTTGCTGCAAGTTTGAGCCCATTAATCCTTGCATTTTGGCATTGCACTGTACAGAGGACAAGGCTTAATGAATATAGAAATAGTAAATACTAAATAGCCTACTGGCTGTTGCCGCAATTTATAGCGAAAATAACCCCTGTATTTTGGCTGTCCTTTGTGTACTGTACTGTACAGAGGACAAGGCTTAGTGAATATAGAAATAGTAAATTGAGTAATTGCTGTTGCAGCAATTTATAGCGAAATAACGCCTGCATTTACACTGTTCTTTGTGTACAGTAGTGTACAGAGGATGATACAGGGTTAGTGAATATAGAAATACAGATAGAGGTTGAGATTGAGAGCACACTGCGACCCGTTGTCAAGTACACTACTTCCTGTCCAACTGACTCTCACCAGGGGGCGTGTCAAAACAACATCTACATAATATCCATGTTATAGTCAGTAGCAATCGTTATTGGTTTCATCAGGGTTGCTGTTATTCCTGTCCTTGTGTTGTTTTGAAATAAAATCATAGGAGTTAATCTTTTCTAAATCTATGGTAAATTTGATTAATAAAAATATTTGATTTTGATACCACCCCTCGGGTTTTGTTGACGGTAGATCAACTATTTAAATCTTAGAACCTAAACCAACAGAGTGAGGACCTTGATTCATTGACAGCAAGCCTTTATTAAACACTTCTGGGTTTGTCCTATATAATTAACAAATACATTGTCTCTTATACAAGAAGCAATATTGATAAAAGGATTATTCAAATGCAGCACATCGTCAGTACCTTGTATCTGCTTTCATATTTTAATATTAAACAAAAAATGAAAATGTAATTACAATGGATCGAGGAGACGGTAACATCTTTATAGAAAATTTTACGGGTAACATCATTTGAACTTTATCTCTTTCATCACTATCAATAGATCAAGTCTTAATCTCTTCTTATTTGATTCAAACATATTTATTCAGTTGATTACAAGTTACTCACCTTTGTGAAACGCTCTCCTACTAATCCCTTCTTAACAAGATAAGTAATAGCCAAGTCCACTCTGAGTGTCCACTTAGTGTCCACTTAGTGTATAATGACTATCTGACCGGTCAGTCACAGCGTTAACACCTGACATAGTGTACAGGTATTTGTTTGATGTTTATTTCCTCATTGTTGACATCTTCCGGTGTGATACACCACATCATGTTAGCCTGGCTGCAAGTTCAAGATGTTCTTTCAAACTGTAGGTATATCTCGCGTCTATATCGTCTCTCTACGGATTTGTGAATTTATTTTGAGAAAGTAATGATAAACTCACTGTACCAGAATATTGATGAATGAATGTGCCCTTTTTAAAAACATCTCAGTCTCCTAGATGTAAACAGATCTATTGTCCACATGTAAAAGTCAACATACCGGTACATGTTGTTTATATATCAATTAATTTATAAAATGATGGTGAAAGAGAAAGAATGATGTTTTTCTATATGTTTTATTTAAGTTGATAGTGTTAATGTTTAAGTCCTTATTTCAAAGTATGCTCTTCTCACTAATGGCTGCCGAAGCGGTGTTAAGCAATAACTCTCTCGCTCACTCATGTTTTATCACATTTATGAATGGATTAATGATGTTAGAGAGTTTCACATGGAAATTTTCTTATAATGTAAAACATATACAACATTTAAACAATGTTATCATCAATTAATGATATTTGTGTTTATTACAAGATGCATGTTTTGAAGATATTTTTGCTACGAGATTGTGCTTTATTTTCATCATTCAATTCTGTTTGTATCTAACACTAAAGGGTTATGGTATATCTCTCTATACTCACTATATGCCAGTGTTAACCGGGTATTAACTGTATGTACATTGTACAATAAGGAAATTGATTTTCATGGCTGTAATCTGTTTACATTTCATCCTGCTTGTTGAATGTGTATGAATAATTATTATTTCAATATCCTACACAATTGATCAGGATATTGATTAAAGTGAACGTGTTTAATTTACAATTTTAGAGATTTCTGATTTTGTCTTATAATCATGATTACCATTTTGTTTATCATGAATGGTTTTTAAAAATGTCGAAAACAGTTTTGGATATCAATGTTGATATGTTGTATACGTACTGAAATCAGTATGTGTATAATTAATAGCTCTGATAATGGAATTATTTCCTAGTGCACTTCAGGAAGAAAAATTAAAATTTCAATGTTGACTGCTATTTATGGTTTCAAAGATTTTACATGTTTTCAGTAGTAAATGAGTTCTATGTTAACTGCATTTATGTAAGGTTGCTCCCAACCCTCTAGTTAATTCCCAGAGCTCATGTTCATCAACTCTGACGTACCACAGTGGTTATGAAGCCATGTCTACAGAACACATCGCTGCCAATCAGAGATCACGATCATGAGAATTCAGCCATTCAATTACAAGTATCACCGCAAATGGCTACGAAATTGCCCAAGCGGCGTTGAACAATAACTCACTTCTCAGTCAGTTTCAGTAATGTTGACCATAAAGGGAGATAACAAACTGCTCACTAACAAACCACCTCTTTGGGTCAGTGTCTGAACATTGTTACATTATCCTCGTGATTGTCGATAATGGACCGTGCTGTTTCACAGTGGCACCAACCCGTTGATCTTGCCCTCCTGTCATGAAAAATAAAGTAGTTGTTGAAGTTGAATGTATATAAGTTCACCATATTAAAATGCTTTGTGAACCGTCAGTGAATATAACGGATTTTAACTCTATAGACACTAGAGTATGTGGAGCTTGTGACCAGATTTTAACTCTATAGACACTAGAGTATGTGGAGCTTGTGACCATGAAACCCTGACTGACTGTCACTATACATACAATATTCTGCAGGTAACACAAACCGCGGGGGAGGAGGAAGTGGCCCCGGCCCTGGGGGAGGAGGAGGAGGAGGAGGAGGAGGAGGTGGTGGCGGCGGCGGCGGAGGTGCCCCACCCTCCGGAGGACTGGGCGGACTATTTGCTGGAGGTGTACCCAGACTACCAAATCGAGGTGGTAATAGGGCTCCAGGCAGAAGTAAGTGCTTTGAATGTATTCTCGATCTTAATCCATAAAATGTCCATATGTGATTATTTTGCATTTAAAAAAATTATATTTCAATCATCTGACACAAAATCATATATTTTGCAAATTTCGGTTCTCATTCATTGGATATAGTTCACTTGGTTAAACCCACCAGTGTATGAAATAAAATTGGAGAGTAGCCAGTCCAAAAGTGTTTTTTTGTCAATTTAAATAGCCAAATGTGGGAAAAACCTCCAAAAGTTGACAGCCCTTTCACATAATATTAGCACGATCCCCATGTTGTCCCTGTTATTTCATACAAAGTTCATACAAACAAAGATTCATATCGTTTCTAACAGCCCTAATTGCCTAATGGATAAATTCCCTGAATTGACAAACAAAGAGTTGCATGTTCAAATTCAGGCTTATACATTACAAAAATTAATTTGTCATATTTGAGATATTTTAAGCTCCTATTCAAATACAGCAAACTACACCATTCTTGAGATATGTCCTTGGGTTTGCCATGTATTACAGAACATTTCTAAACCCGAATTTATGAAGTATCTCTAAAACAATTTGCTTGACTTGTCCCCAGCAGCAGGAGGCCCACCAGGTCCTGCTCTACGACCTACCGGAGTGCGACCTCCAGCCCCGATGACGAACGGACCGACCCCGGGGCGACTAAGCAACGGAACGGGACCACCTCCACCCCCGCCCAGTCAGAATAAACCCCCGCCCCCTCCCAGCCAGAACAAGAAGCCCTCAGCAGCCTTCCCACCACATGTGGAACCCCCTGCCCCTGCCTACGCCCCAAGTCGACCGGTCAACAGTAATGGAGTGCCTCCTGGTTTCCCCAGACAACAGCCAAATAATCGCCCCCCTCCTCCTCCCTCCCGCCCTTCCTCGGGGAGCAGCCAAGGCTCCAATAACCGGCCTCCTAGTATGGTGGGGCGCCCCCTTCCTCCCCCGCCCCCACCCCATCAGAGCCACGCTCCCCCCCCCTCCTCCCTCAAGAAGCAACCTGCCCCCTCCTCCCCCAAGTCGGCCTGTTGCTCCCCCGCCACCGACGAGAACAACGTCAAACATGAGCGGAGGGGGGACCATCGGCCGAACAGGGGGCCCTCCAGCAGGCCGCCCCCCTCCCCCACCGGAGCGACGGAACATCCCCCCTCCCCAGGCAAGTCCTGTGTCGAGACCCCCGCCCCCTCCACATTCTCAGGCCCCAGCAATGAGGAGGCCAAGCTCGTCCAGTTCGTACAGTTCCGGGGGCGACGGTGAGTCATGTTTGTATCTGTATTGACTTGGTCTTGATAGTTAACACTCAGGGTGAAATGGTATATACCTTGGAAGCATGTTATGAATGTACTATACTACCCTTTGATTGGGTGTTTTGCATCAAAACTGGCAGTAACTGTCGGTATAAATATTTGAGCGCTTATTAGGACATTTACAGTTCCTAATCCAGCACTTTCCTGATATTCCACTTCTCGATAGACTTGATACTGCCTGAGCTCTATGTCAGAGTTATGTTGATACTGGGTGCACTTGATTTGCACACTGGCTGGTCAGCTGGCTAGCTTGGGTCATCTGTTTGTCCGGATGTTCACCTACACTTATTTCGGAGCAGCTGAATAAGGATGAGACACTGTCTGTCGGCTGTATGAGGACACTGTCTGTCGGCTGTATGAGGACACTGTCTGTCGGCTGTATGAGGACACTGTCTGTCGGCTGTATGAGGACACTGTCTGTCGGCTGTATGAGACACTGTCTGTTGGCTGTATGAGGACACTGTCTGTCGGCTGTATGAGGACACTGTCTGTCGGCTGTATGAGGACACTGTCTGTCGGCTGTATGAGGACACTGTCTGTCGGCTGTATGAGCTGGTTTCAGGTGTGTGGCTGTGGTAGTCTCATGTGTTTCGCCCAATACATTTTATTCCTCCGTTTAGCTGGTTGACCAGTCATGTGTTCGTGGATGCCGCTCCAGACATGCCTACCCTTACAATTTTGGCGTAAATCCTTACTATTTTGGGGTCAAATTACGACTTTACGATCAGGTAGAAAAAATACGATAAAATCAAATCAATTCTTTTCATAAATCGTCTGTATTTCTAATAAACTCTGTGTTTGAACTTACCTGTCTTTGTCATTTATTAACTGTTTTGATGAACGAAAGGCTAGTAATATGTAAACACAAATCAACAGTTACTGTCAAAACCAGGAAGTAAACAAATTGATAAATATGGCAGTGTTCAATGTGACTGTTCAATTATCCATGCGTAATAATTCTGTTATACCGAGTTTGTCAACGAAACGAAAGCCCCGAATCGAAACGAGTTATAAATTATGTAGTGCTCATAAAATAGTTACCTTACTATTAATTGGCTGAAATTACTATTTTTTAAAGGTGCTCCTACTATTTCTTACGAAAAGGGGTAGGCATGTCTGCACTCAACATCCTCTATCAGCTGGTGTTATACAAATCAAGTGTACCCACTGACTTGACTCAGAGTTATACACGTGATGTTCACATATCCTGTGAAATTGTTGAGTCCATGAAATTGAGTATTAACAATAAAGAATTTGATGGGAAGTGGTGAGTTATTCATAAACTTTCATTTTGTTGCAGAGTTTGAGAAGAATTTCCGCTTCCACAATCCAAACGAGCTGCCGCCTCCAGAACCGTTTTCCAACAGTAGCAAAACATACCCCAGTAAAAACCCCAGATCTGGCACAGGTAACAACTCAAAACTCAAAAGATTCTCTCAATATTTGATGTTTTTGTGAAATTTATTGACTGTGCAAGGAAAAGCAATTACAATTAAAGTTTTGTGGCTGTTGTGTTACACGAGGCCAGAGTCCAACGTAAGCTATTTGCTGTGTTTTGTTGTGAAGTCACCAGGTTGGTGAACTTCAACTGGCAACTCCAAACCTGAAAACCACTGATGTTTACGTCCTAATATAAGATTTTCTGATTTTCTGATATATCTTCAACTTCCTTCTGCAAGGCAAGGCCAGCCTTCATCACTGGCTAATTAAGCCTTGTCTTCAACACTGGCTAATTAAGCCTTGTCGCAATTCTTTATTGTTTTGGTGCTAGTGAATGAAAGCACACTTATTATTTCAGGTGCTGATCTCTGTTATGTTAGCACGAGAAAGTTAAGGAAAAGCAGTGAGGGAGACTGGAGCGAGTTATGCCTTTAAGAGAAAAATTTATATATCTTGTAAATGAATGTTTCTCAATTAAATTACTGGTATCTATGGTAACGGCGCCCTCATCTTGTGTTGCAGATAGCCAGAGACGAGCACCCCCTCCGCCTCCCCCGAAATAGTGGTAGTTATAGAGAGGCCATGCACTACTTTATGTCTGAGTGGACTACTTTCAAGGGAAGTAACTCTTGTGTAACTTCCTGCCAAGGGAGGCAATAACGTGCTACAGGAATATTCTATTGGTGATTGGTCTCCTTGGGTCATCGGTTAATTTCTTTCAAGATGAGAAATATGTATTGACAATGAGTGGATACGAATATATGAGCCATCATGAATGTGGAATTGTGGGAAATTGAGTTTGACTAGAAGTCAGTGTAGAGGCCGATTGTGTCTTGTGAACACGGAACTATGGCCAAAATAATTTCCTTGGATGGGTGCTGACAGCAAAGCACAATAATAACACTTGTGGGTGAGAGGTGAGAACACAGGGAGGAGAGAACGTGTGGAGGAGAGAACGCGCGGAGGGGAGAATGCGTGGAGGGGAGAGGAGAAATCAGCGTGTTCCTCCAGTGTTGTACATAGACTCTGAGAACCAAGCACTCTCGTCCCATCTAGCGTCTGCGTGTTATTTCGCTAAGCAATGATTGGACGACCTGGATAAAATTTAATTACTTATCTGCATTTCCGCAATCTGCTGATTCGTGTCTTTTGTTTGCTACGTCATATATTCGTTCTGTCTTTTCTAGGTGCTTGCTTGTGATGTAGAGAGAATGAACCACGCTATTTTGTCAAATTACACAGCTTTCTTCTCATGATTTGAATAAGACAGACATTTAGTACAAAATACTTAAATTATCACATTTGTAAAAACATGTCTTAAGAAAATTCATGTTTGCCATTAGTAAACATGAGTTGTCAGTAAACATTTCGTAGGATGATTATCAAATATATGCTTAGTCTGTTAAGTAAAGCAAAGCTTCAAGAAATTGTTAACATGTTGGTAAGGTTGATATCTTGACTTAAATAATACAGAAATAATATAATTAACTCTTGTGCAAACTGAATCCATAAGAAAGTTAAAAATATATTTTAACTCAATTATATAAATGTACTCTATCACATTGATAAGATATAAATTTTTGCACAAAATGCGTTATTTACAAGCCTCCAACTGTTTTATATTTGAGAGCTGGACCCAACATCACAAGGCTGCCTTAGAGTAACAGCAAAGTAATTTACCCACTTGATTTTGGTTAATAAAAATAATCTTGATTAACCGATAGTAAAAATACTGCTTGTCGAAATGGCATGGTAACTGATGGTTTTAAAGACGATTTGCTCTCTTAGACTCCTGTAGCTTGACCGAGTGCCTCCTTGTAGAGAAGCGCCACCATTTGGCTAGTAATGATTTCGACCCCTATTTCCTAAGCGTGGTCTGTGCAGTTGGGTCCAGAACTTCTCCTTGATGGGTTTGTTTGTATCAGCTGCAGATTGCAACTTGTTCTATGCAAGCCAGTTTCAACTTGTCTGTATATTTAATCAACTTTTACATGATTTTTGCTGATGAACTCTTGATGAGCGAGTATTAAACTAAACCACATGTAGCTGGTCAGTCTGCAGAGGCTTCTTGTATTTATTAACTATTATATTAATTAGGGCTTCAACCGGTTAACTTTTAACTATAGCACCTCAGGCTTAGGCTCGAGTCCAGTTTGATTGTCGACTTATTGGTATTTATTGTGATATAACTGTAATATGTGATGCAAAGATATTGAAGATTGTTTTAAATAATAGTAACATTTACATGAGGAGAACGAGTTTAGATTTTCAGATTACTCGTATAAATATGCGTGAACTTTTTTCTGAACTTGCTGCTTGGCAGTATAATTGAACAGAATAATTGTATCTTTGTGTTGAATGCATCTTCATGAACAATGACCGTCAACTCAGGATCAGTGCCAGGTCAGCAGTGTGCTCCTGTTAAAGAAATAAGTGCCGCCGGGTCTTAGAAGAAGTAAGCGTCACGTGGTATCAACTTTTAATCAACAACATGTTAATTTCCTTTAAGCTTTAAGTGTCGGATCTCTTCCATGCGTTAAGCTCTAATGAGTGCCAGGTCTCATCAGAGACATTATGGTGGACGCTGGTCAAACTGAACTCGTCCTATTAGCAGGTACTATATACTTATACCCCTGTATTCTCTTGGGTATAAGAGCTCCCCACTTTTCAGAGGGTTGTCCTGGTTGGGGTTATTCTCGGGTTATAGCCGACCCCCAATTTTGCCAGATGTTCCATTTTCACACATTAGATATATCTATAATATTATTTTAAGTCAAGTGTCAAAAACCTATTAAAAAAACCAAAACAATTCTGACTGTCCGACAGTCTTCGGTCTGAATTTTCATCTGAGTTGGGGTCTCTCCCATCTTAAGCCAACCCCATGTTTTCAAGATGTTTGTTTGCCTGGCCCACTGATCTTCTACCCGGGAGAATACCGTGTACCAGTTGAAGCCCTGTGTATCAAGAGAACTATACTATATCATACTATTGGTGCACTTTCCATTCATTCCAAGTATTTTAGTGGTATTCCACTTGCATGATAACTGATAGTTAGCTCCCTTTGGTGTTCCTCTTCTATGTTTTCTGCCATATTTAGTTCCACTTTTGTCTTTGAATTAGGGTGAAAATTGCTGTGAAAATCGGAAATTGATTAAGAAGTGTTACTTGTAATTAATGTTGCGAGAGTGTTTCTAACTCAAGTTTTGTATGTTTTATTTGTGCTTGAATAGATTATCATCTTTTTCTCTTTAAGAAATTAACTGATATGTTTTCAAACTTTTGTTATTTCATTATGCGTTGAGTGAAATGAATGAAGAATATTATTGCAATTTATTATAGAATTACCCTTGTTAAATTCTTTCTGAATTTTAACATTTATTACAAATTTGTAAATCACTAAAATATCTTCTATTAAGCTAACAGTTACACTATCTGTATTCGTGTTGGTGATGGAATATGATTTGCTCAAACTTTTTAAAAAATAAAAATTATTGTGTTATGCCTGGGGTGAAAATACACATCAATTTTTTATTTTTTTAAAACTTTCCCTGAAAACTCCTTTATTGATAACAAACTGATTTTTTTTTTTTTTAGAAATCATGATCAAAAGATTACCTTGTCACAAGTTTAAATTGGATTTAATTCATTTTTACGATGTTTTGTGTGTTTTCATTGGTCGATACCCAGGGTAATAACAAGCGAATCAACCAATCAGGGCTCATTATATGATACTCCCTTGTTTATAGCCTCTACTATACAGAAGTTGATGACATATCTTGTATATTGTACAGGGTGGGTGAATCCACTGCCTCCAAGTATGTACAGATTGAAAATAAATAAACTTAATCTATCTGAAAATGGTTCAAAAGTATTGTGTGTGCTTATTTCAAGTCTTGAAGGAGAACCTGCATTCCTCAAAACTTGGAGAAATACTTCGATTACTTATTTGTCGATAATGTTTAAGGAAAGTATTGTACGTTATTGAGTTGAACTGACAAGATTGATTTCTTCCTTAGTATTTGATTACATTCACATTACGTAACTAAACAAATGAGTATTTAAGGATAAACTCACAACGCTTTAGAGTATTGTTCATAATAGTTATTTGATGAGATGTAAAATTGTGCACACCAAACAATTCGCACAATATTTTGATCTATAACCCATGGTACCGTTACGTCTAATTGATGAGGTTACTTAATCAGGCCTTCCCAGGAATTTTTCTTCTCTGTACCAAAAAGTGAACTTTCCAAATAATTTAAAATAGCAATGTTATGTCAGAGCACTTAATGCATTAATAATTTGACTTTGATATATATATATATATATATATCTTTGCATTTGAAATACAGTACAACCAAAAATGTCCAAAAATGGTCTGTAAATCAATGAATGGTTATCAAATTCAAGGTGGTCTGTAAATCAATGAATGGTTATCAAATTCAAGCAGTAGAGGGCTTGTTCAACTTGTTTTTATCTTATTTCTAATAATTTCTCCAATTCCAACTCAGATATATTTGTGCAGGAAGGTATCTGTTAATGAAAACCAGAAAATGTATGATGATAATATTTCACCGCAAACAAATGAAAAGAGCCAAACCTCTATTGTGCCTTTGCTTAACAACTTCCCCACAAGTCATAACGTGTAGTAGTTTTCATCACTGGCCACTTCAAGCCTTGCTGCATTCCATCAACTTTCTGTGCTAGTGTAGCAGCATGCACTATGGAGTTCAGAGCTAGAATTAGCCAGTGATGGAGGCTGGAGGGAGTTAAGATTTGTTGGTAAAGTTGTCACTGATACCTGGCGGTGTTTGGTGATACCTGGCGGTGTTTGGTGATACTTGCCAATGCCTGGCGGTGTTTGGTGATAATTGCCAATGCCTGGCGGTGTTTGGTGATACTTGCCGATACCTGGCGGTGTTTGGTCATACTTGCCGATACCTAGCGGTGTTTGGTGATACTTGCCGATACCTGGCGGTGTTTGGTGATACTAACCGATACCTGGCAGTGTTTGGTGATACTTACCGATACCTAGCGGTGTTTGATTCAGTTGGTGTTCAGCTAGGTTTGCATGCAGCTTGTTGTGTGACCGGTTATAAATGAAAATGAATGTTTAGGCTTTGTGTTTGTGTGGAAATGGTATCACTAATTTTGAAGATTTCAGGTCATCTTATTAATGAAATTTGGAAACTAATCTGTAAGTTAAGACAAGGGTATTTATGGATTATGAAATTCTTTATTTAACAGCTGTGTTTAAGAAAACAAGTTAATCAGCCATACATTTCCTTGTCTTCCTTATACGACCAACTTCTAGAACGCCTCTCAAACAGTTTAATCTCTACGTTATTGAGGTATAATTTGAATATTTAAGAGAATAAGATTTTATTTGATCTTGTTGTTTGTTGCATGAGAATGTTGTACATTACTGCGACTCCGTGATATATGAAATACATATCTGAATTAGTCCTGACTGCTACACGTCTGAACATGGAGAGCTTTAGTTACAAAGGCTGGTCCTGTATTTAAAGATCTGTAAACATTTCGAATTAAGTCTTGCAGTTTGATGTTTTATCCCCTGATATTAGTTTGATTTGAGTCAATGTGAAGAAAAGTGATAATGTTTGTGTGGCCAGTGTAATGAGAAGTTGATATTCACTTCACTTGAGTTCTCATGTACTTTTGTTGTGTAATTGCTTTAAGCTTCTAATTTTAGTTTGTCAATTTTGTTTAAAAAGTCTCTATTCTGTCTTACTCTGATACTTCACACATATTGTAAATAAAAACATACAATCCTACCTTCTTCCTTTCATATGGGTCGTGCATGACTGATGTTGCTTACAATGTGTCGCTTTGTTAATTATTAATTATTAATGAGCACCTTCAAATGAGTATGTTGGTGCTGAAAATTTCACATCAACATGATTGATTCATCCCTGTGAGAGAAAAAAACATATATACACATCTCCATTATTCAATGTTATTGACCAACAAAATTAGAAGGTGGTGCTTATTAGATTAGAACTATGTTAATTGGGTTTGAGATCTATGTTAGAACGCGACTAAAAATGTAAGCCAAGCGATGCTATCATGCTAAACAGTACACTACTGACTGGCCATGTTGTATAGTGTATGAATATTACCCAAGTAGTTGTGAACAATACGTTTAAAATGTCTTCGAAAATATGGCTCCTGCACAAAGTTAACCTGAAGTGACATTCTTCAACATTACACGGAGGTTGGCCTAGAGACTGATGATCAGTTTAGAGCTTTAGGAACTAACCCAAACTGAGCACAAATCATGCTGTAACCATATTTTAAAAGAACAACACATTAACACCCTCGGTGCGGCAGTCTGATAAAGTCCAATACAAAGCCATGACACTGAAGGAATAAAAGGGCTTCGTGAACATGGCCCCACTCTCCTTTAAACTTTACGCATAACTCTTGCCAGTCTCCATCACTGGCTGATTTAAACCTTGCAGTATTTCCCTCACTTTTCCGTGCCAAGATAGTGGAACGCTGAACCTGAAATACATAGTGGGCTCTGATTTCCGAGCACACAGACCAGAAATGCGGCAAGGGTTGAATCAGCCGTGATGGAGACTGGCAAGAGTTATGCCTTGTGTTGGGAAGTTGCTCTTGATACTGAAATAACTGTTAGATTTAGTTCAGGGGCAATGTTATATTATCATGCACATAAATATAATTTTTGAATAAATCTATGAAATGTTCACTGTGTTATTATTTCATCACTGATCAGTATGTAAATATTTTGTGTGACAGTTATAAGTTATCCATTTCTACACTGTAATTGCAACCAATCAAAAAAGATCGAAGTTTCATTGTTAGTTGTCTCCAATATATTTTACCCTTTTAACATGAAACAATAAATGTGTGAAAGATTGAGGAATAAATTTCCTCTGTATGTTTGTTGAAAATAGCAATGACTATAACATAAACACAAAGTGAAGCATAAACTTTATTAAAGTCAACAATTGTAGCAACAGCTCGGGTCCTTCCTTTGTACAACATCAACATGACCCTACAACAAACAACGCAACTGAACTGAAGATGATTTACAGACAGAAAATAAACCCTAAATTCAAGAATACCATTCACTTTGTAATCTAGTTTTTAATGACAGTTTATAAAATATTCTCGATATTAATCAACAGCAGATTTCCACCCAAATTGTTTAAGTAATAATATTATCTATATAATCTGAATATATGAACAAAAGTATCAAACATGTTTATTGTACTTCTGGAATAGAATTAAACTTCTTCAAAAGCATGTCTACATTTGGGTATGAAATCTCCATTTCTCTGTCTTTTGCTATATTAAACAAATGACCATTTTGTCAACTGAATTAAGAAAGAAAAAAACGCCGCAACAAATAATTATTTATTTAATATAAGTAGATAATTAATATATCATCCTTATTGCATCACCATAAAGAAGAAAAACTTGTATTACAAAATAAGTCAACATTAAGTACGTATTGAAATGCATCACTACAGCACGGACATCATCTGGTGAAAATAATCTTCATCTCTGGACTATTGACATACACTTACCCTGATACATGATTCAGTTGATTGTTTAAATGCACACTAAATACAAGAGTTCAAGGATGTTCAAGAATACCATTTTATTTTCCAAAAATACCAATGAAATAATATGTAATGGGTTTAAGTTTAAATCATCTCACTTGACTGCATATTGATCCCCAAAAAGCTAAATATATGACACTTAATGGTTTTCAATAAAACTTGGAACAAAGACCCAATACACGTACAGAAGCCAAAATTACAGTCTGTCTTTTTGTCGGCTGTAAAAAAATGTGAAAATAATGTTTGATTGATTGGCATGTGCAGCATTTACAACTTGACACCTTTATGCTGTCACTATACTAACCCAATTAGCATTAAGCTTGTTATTTTCAACAACAATCAGTACTTCTCGATATAATAACACCATTGATAACGTTTGACATATGACTCAAACAAAATACTATCTGTAACTCTATGGGAATTTCTTCTTGCATGGTAAGATCAGTTGTAAGTGTTTTATGGTCTCTCTCTAACCTGCTCAAGATGTAAGTTTGGAGAGTTAAAGATAACAGTGAATATAAATATGACATCAGCACTAGCTCAAGCAAACAAAAGACAAACAATGACTAGAGAAACATAGAGATACAACAACTAACTCAACAGACAAAAGCAAGACCATGTTCAATGGTCCTCCTTTCTCCAAGATGAACAAAGGGAGATAATCATGTAAATGAAAGCAAAAGCAACCGCATTTACAATTGACTTTCCTATTTATGAAATAAGTACACACATTGACTTAACAATCTTTTTCTTTGGTCATTTTGCGGTAGAAAGTCTAAGGGAAGACATACATGTCAAATCAAAGTGAAATTGACAAAAAATTATCACAAAGTATCAATAATTTAAGGACGACAAAATGTTGTGATATATTTGAAACTTAGAAAGATGTTCTTTCAGATAAAATAAATACTCAAATGCAGTTAAAATCTTGATTAAATAGAAGAATACATTGGCAACATCTTCCAACTGTGATAGTTTGACGATTGTACAAGATGGCAGATAAATAATATTTCACATAAGTACAAATTCTATAACCGTGATAGTCCATTCAAACATAAGCTGTACATAATATATGACTTTGTATTCCAAAAATGGAATCAGTTAATTTTTTACTTTGAATAATACACCATTCTCGAATACCGTCTTGTGCAGAAAATAAACACATGCAAATATACAGATGACAATAAATCTTACAAGATCATTTCTCATAATATTTCCATGTACAAAAAGGACAAAAATCAAGATATGAACCTCAAATGAAATAATGTGTAACAAAATAACACAAACTTGAATTGTAAGCTCTTTGAAGTTCGGATTTCAGAATTAATTTTTTGTCTAAACATGGAATATTAAGCAACAGTAAAAAAAGATCAGAAATCCTCCCTACCTCACAAAATCAAAAGCGGAACAACCTGTACTGGATTCCTCTGAACACAATGCCTGCTAGAGACACTGCAAGAAATCTCTCGTTTTGTACACTGTTTCCAGTCACTCCCTCCCTTCACTGATGATATAAGAGCTCCAGATTTCATTGCTTATAACGAACATTCTTTTATGATCATCACACGTCAAACACTGACTAGTGTAACAGCTATATGTCATACACGACTCTTTAAACTACACTGATATCACACCAGCAGGAGTATTGCACGCACCCTAGAGATCATTCCTTGCTAATCGTCTATACAGACTTCTTCATGCAATGTTCAGTCAGTAAGTCTACTTCATGTGCAGAGTCCGACCTGGGTACCCTTTGATTATATACACTACACTCACTGTCACTAGCTCACTGTCAGTAAGTCTACTTCATGTACTCTGTTGTATATTGCTATGAAACCTTTCACTCAAACATACAATATGTGCTCACTGTCAGAAAGTTTCCTTCAATCCAGGCAATAATACCATACTGTCTTCAAACATCTTAGAAAAGAAGTATTTCAGCACATAGTGAGAACCTAGGCGTGGTTGAGGAATAGTTCACTCTCTCCAAATAAAACTAGAGTGTGAGCTCTGTGAATGAAAGAAATGAAACGTAAATGCTTTCAACAAGCTACATCTTGACTTCAGATGTTCAGCTTTGTTCTGAAGCCTCAGTTTTGAGATATTGTCTAAAAAAGACAAAACATCGACATATCTCACAACTCACACACCCTGTATCATTTAAACAGCGAAAGCTCTGTGTAGGAAAGAAATGAAACGTAAATGCTTTCCACATCTTGAGTTCAGAAGTGCTCTGTGATCAGATATTCAGTTTTGTACTGGAGTGTCAACCTTGATACAATGTCAACCTTGATACAATATAAGATAAAATATCTGCATATTCCACAACTCGCTCACCCTGTATAATCCTCGTACCCTGAACAAACGTCTCAACTCATTCAACTCTGTACACTAATAAAACTCAGGAACAGTTTCTGAACTTACTCTATGTACACAATATACAGAAAATATAAAGAGTAAAGGCTTCTGCACGGTCAAGTTTCCAATCATCAAAGCACATTCTCTTCATTAGTATTCGTCCCAAGAAGAGTGTCTGGTCCCTGTCCCCTTGATTTGTGCGACAGTTTGATGTTGAGAAACTTGAACATGACAACATCTCTTGCTACAATGAGGATGACTGGAACTGTTTCTAACTTCAAGACAAGCTGCTCACTCAGGAACTAGGGATCCTTTCATCAAACATTCTTGACAAGGTGTACGACTAGAGATCCTTTCATCAAACATTCTTGACTAAGATTAACGACTAGAGATCCTTTCATCAAACATTCTTGACAAGGTTGACAACTCCCCTTCTTCAACACACAGAGATCAGCTAAATGACTGAATACAAATGTATTCACTTGGACATCAGCACTGCACATATTCCTCTGTATCGAGGAACTTGAAGAAGTAGGGCAGATCGTGGAAGTGATGTTCGCCAGTAACATGGGCAATAACTCGACCCATCACGAGACGTCGTCCGTATGCAACACACTCGCCTCGGTCCCGACACAACCCAACTTTGAGTAGCCAATCACAGAGCGCGCTGCCGATAAATACCTTCTGATACTTCCGCAGTCTGTATCTGAAACAGAGGATGTCACATTTCTATAACAGAATACTTTGTGGATGATCTATCAATATATTTTATCATTACAAAGATGTAAAATGAGAAAAAATGTATCATTTTTCTCATTTCACTTAAACACAAAAACAATATATATGGCAAATACTAATAGAACTCACTCTTTAAACTAAAGACAACTACCTGAAATCTAGATAATCTAACAACGTCATACCTGAAATCTAGATAATCTAACAACATCATACCTGAGATCTAGATAATCTAACGACAACATACCTGAGATCTAGATAATCTAACGACAACATACCTGAGATCTAGATAATCTAACGACAACATACCTGAGATCTAGATAATCTAACGACAACATACCTGAGATCTAGATAATCTAACGACAACATACCTGAGATCTAGATAATCTAACGACAACATACCTGAGATCTAGATAATCTAACGACAACATACCTGAGATCTAGATAATCTGATTACATCATACCTGAGATCTAGATAATCTAACGACATCATACCTGAGATCTAGATAATCTGACGACATCATACCTGAGATCTAGATAATCTAACGACAACATACCTGAGATCTAGATAATCTAACAACAACATACCTGAGATCTAGATAATCTAACGACAACATACCTGAGATCTAGATAATCTAACGACAACATACCTGAGATCTAGATAATCTAACGACAACATACCTGAGATCTAGATAATCTAACGACAACATACCTGAGATCTAGTTAATATAACGACAACATACCTGGGATCTAGATAATCTAACGACAACATACCTGAGATCTAGATAATCTAACGACAACATACCTGAGATCTTTAACGATCTCCTTCTCACAGTTCTCTCTGTGATACTCCATAAACTGACTACAGACCGTCTTTGTCTCCTCACTCAACTCGTGACTCCTCGGGATGTGTACAATCTCCACACCGTAGATCAACCTGCGCATCCTGCAACACGTGTACACACCAGTTTTAGTTAGTTACCTAGGTAATGTAATGTTAGATCTTACACCTGGAGGTTAATGTGAATCCATTTACCAGACACGCTGCATTGCAGAAAAGTAAAAGCTATATTCAAAATAAAATTGTTTTCCTATCCCTTAAAGAGAATATTTATAATTTTGATTCCTTGACTAACAATATGCATTACAGATGAAGTAGAAATGAATATTTAAAGTTCAGTATCATTTGAGTCAATTGGGTACATCTCAAGGAATAAAGTTTTGTGATTTTAGATATTCTATAATCAAAATAAGTTAAATATATAATATTTATATAAACTTCATATAGTTATGATGAAGTTTATCAATATAAACTTCACATAGTTATGATGTTAGTTTTGTAGTATGTTAGTTCTTCAAGCAGTGATAGATTAGTAAGTAAGTGTTAACAGTTGCTGAAGCCTGAACCAAGGCAATTTCCAAACTCAAGGCATAACTCTTGCCAGTCTGCATTACTGGCTGATTTAAGCCTTGCGGTATTTCCCTTGCTTTGTTGTGCCTAGATAGTGAATTGCTGCACATGAAATGCAAAGTGGGCCTGGATTTCTAAGCACAGATTTCTTAAGGAAATAATGCAAGGCCTAAATCAGCCAGTAATGGAGACTGGCAAGAGTTATGTCCCTTGCATTGGGAAGTTGGAACCAAGGCTACAAAGATCAACAATCGGTTTGTCAGTCACAATCATGCACATCTTACCAACCCTGTACTGAGATTACCAATAGAGATTGAATGTTTTTTCTTTTGATCATAAAACGAGAAGATGTGATCCGAGTCATTTGAGACTATATCAAAACTGAAACTTTGGTATGTTCTAAATTAAATATTAAGTTTGAAATGCATAGTAGCATAACTAGTGATTCAATTTTAATCATAAAACAATACATCTTGAAGTGACAAGTTGGAATGATGAAGAATGAAGACAACATTTATATAGAATTTCTTTCAGAATAAAGAAGTGAAGTAAAATATTGTCTTCTTTTCTGATCAAACATTACAAAGTTTCTGAATGTAAATAATGGTTTCAAGATCGATTCTTCAGAATATAATCTTTTGTGCTATTATTTTTTCAGAAAATGTTAACAACAAAGATGTGATAGGTTGGTGCAACATGAGATTTGAAAGTTGGTTACATGTAAAGATTTATAATTATTGATATGATTATGTGGGTTTAAATCCCACAAGGGAATTGACTCAAAACAGTGCAAGAATCTGTACTACTGGAGATAGTGTGATCCAAAATATAATATTGTTACATTGAAATGAAATTGCAGCAATTTGAAAGAAAAACATAAAAACACTTTTAAGATCTCAACACTTCAGGAACAACAAAGCAACAACAGAATTTCCCATCACATAAACATGCACAGAAATAAATAGATGTGATGCGTTACTTTTCTAAAACACGCTGAAAGCTGAAAGTAAGAAATAGTTCACATAACAAGGATGAAAACAACTAGATGTTTGACTGCACATGGAGACTACAAGAAACAAGATGAGTGAGAGATTGAGTTGTCTAGGGCTACTGACAAGATGAGTGAGAGATTGAGTTGTCTAGGGCTACTGACAAGATGAGTGAGAGAGTGAGTTGTCTAGGGCTACTGACAAGATGAGTGAGAGAGTGAGTTGTCTAGGGCTACTGACAAGATGAGTGAGAGAGTGAGTTGTCTAGGGCTACTGACAAGATGAGTGAGAGATTGAGTTGTCTAGGGCTACTGACAAGATGAGTGAGAGAGTGAGTTGTCTAGGGCTACTGACAAGATGAGTGAGAGAGTGAGTTGTCTAGGGCTACTGACAAGATGAGTGAGAGAGTGAGTTGTCTAGGGCTACTGACAAGATGAGTGAGAGAGTGAGTTGTCTAGGGCTACTGACAAGATGAGTGAGAGAGTGAGTTGTCTAGGGCTACTGACAAGATGAGTGAGAGAGTGAGTTGTCTAGGGCTACTGACAAGATGAGTGAGAGAGTGAGTTGTCTAGGGCTACTGACAAGATGAGTGAGAGAGTGAGTTGTCTAGGGCTACTGACAAGATGAGTGAGAGAGTGAGTTGTCTAGGGCTACTGACAAGATGAGTGAGAGAGTGAGTTGTCTAGGGCTACTGACAAGATGAGTGAGAGAGTGAGTTGTCTAGGGCTACTGACAAGATGAGTGAGAGAGTGAGTTGTCTAGGGCTACTGACAAGATGAGTGAGAGAGTGAGTTGTCTAGGGCTACTGACAAGATGAGTGAGAGAGTGAGTTGTCTAGGTCTACTGACAAGATGAGTGAGAGAGTGAGTTGTCTAGGGCTACTGACAAGATGAGTGAGAGAGTGAGTTGTCTAGGTCTACTGACAAGATGAGTGAGAGAGTGAGTTGTCTAGGGCTACTGACAAGATGAGTGAGAGAGTGAGTTGTCTAGGTCTACTGACAAGATGAGTGAGAGATTGAGTTGTCTAGGGCTACTGACAAGATGAGTGAGAGAGTGAGTTGTCTAGGTCTACTGACAAGATGAGTGAGAGAGTGAGTTGTCTAGGGCTACTGACAAGATGAGTGAGAGAGTGAGTTGTCTAGGGCTACTGACAAGATGAGTGAGAGATTGAGTTGTCTAGGGCTACTGACAAGATGAGTGAGAGAGTGAGTTGTCTAGGGCTACTGACAAGATGAGTGAGAGAGTGAGTTGTCTAGGGCTACTGACAAGATGAGTGAGAGAGTGAGTTGTCTAGGTCTACTGACAAGATGAGTGAGAGTTGTCTAGGGCTACTGACAAGATGAGTGAGAGAGTGAGTTGTCTAGGGCTACTGACAAGATGAGTGAGAGATTGAGTTGTCTAGGGCTACTGACAAGATGAGTGAGAGAGTGAGTTGTCTAGGGCTACTGACAAGATGAGTGAGAGAGTGAGTTGTCTAGGGCTACTGACAAGATGAGTGAGAGAGTGAGTTGTCTAGGGCTACTGACAAGATGAGTGAGAGAGTGAGTTGTCTAGGTCTACTGACAAGATGAGTGAGAGAGTGAGTTGTCTAGGTCTACTGACAAGATGAGTGAGAGTTGTCTAGGGCTACTGACAAGATGAGTGAGAGAGTGAGTTGTCTAGGGCTACTGACAAGATGAGTGAGAGAGTGAGTTGTCTAGGGCTACTGACAAGATGAGTGAGAGAGTGAGTTGTCTAGGTCTACTGACAAGATGAGTGAGAGAGTGAGTTGTCTAGGGCTACTGACAAGATGAGTGAGAGATTGAGTTGTCTAGGGCTACTGACAAGATGAGTGAGAGAGTGAGTTGTCTAGGGCTACTGACAAGATGAGTGAGAGAGTGAGTTGTCTAGGTCTACTGACAAGATGAGTGAGAGAGTGAGCTGTCTAGGGCTACTGACAAGATGAGTGAGAGAGTGAGTTGTCTAGGGCTACTGACAAGATGAGTGAGAGAGTGAGTTGTCTAGGGCTACTGACAAGATGAGTGAGAGAGTGAGTTGTCTAGGGCTACTGACAAGATGAGTGAGAGAGTGAGTTGTCTAGGGCTACTGACAAGATGAGTGAGAGAGTGAGTTGTCTAGGGCTACTGACAAGATGAGTGAGAGAGTGAGTTGTCTAGGGCTACTGACAAGATGAGTGAGAGAGTGAGTTGTCTAGGTCTACTGACAAGATGAGTGAGAGAGTGAGTTGTCTAGGGCTACTGACAAGATGAGTGAGAGAGTGAGTTGTCTAGGTCTACTGACAAGATGAGTGAGAGAGTGAGTTGTCTAGGGCTACTGACAAGATGAGTGAGAGAGTGAGTTGTCTAGGGCTACTGACAAGATGAGTGAGAGATTGAGTTGTCTAGGGCTACTGACAAGATGAGTGAGAGAGTGAGTTGTCTAGGTCTACTGACAAGATGAGTGAGAGAGTGAGTTGTCTAGGGCTACTGACAAGATGAGTGAGAGAGTGAGTTGTCTAGGTCTACTGACAAGATGAGTGAGAGAGTGAGTTGTCTAGGGCTACTGACAAGATGAGTGAGAGAGTGAGTTGTCTAGGTCTACTGACAAGATGAGTGAGAGAGTGAGTTGTCTAGGGCTACTGACAAGATGAGTGAGAGAGTGAGTTGTCTAGGGCTACTGACAAGATGAGTGAGAGATTGAGTTGTCTAGGGCTACTGACAAGATGAGTGAGAGATTGAGTTGTCTAGGGCTACTGACAAGATGAGTGAGAGAGTGAGTTGTCTAGGGCTACTGACAAGATGAGTGAGAGAGTGAGTTGTCTAGGGCTACTGACAAGATGAGTGAGAGAGTGAGTTGTCTAGGTCTACTGACAAGATGAGTGAGAGAGTGAGTTGTCTAGGGCTACTGACAAGATGAGTGAGAGAGTGAGTTGTCTAGGGCTACTGACAAGATGAGTGAGAGAGTGAGTTGTCTAGGGCTACTGACAAGATGAGTGAGAGAGTGAGTTGTCTAGGGCTACTGACAAGATGAGTGAGAGAGTGAGTTGTCTAGGGCTACTGACAAGATGAGTGAGAGAGTGAGTTGTCTAGGGCTACTGACAAGATGAGTGAGAGAGTGAGTTGTCTAGGGCTACTGACAAGATGAGTGAGAGAGTGAGTTGTCTAGGGCTACTGACAAGATGAGTGAGAGAGTGAGTTGTCTAGGGCTACTGACAAGATGAGTGAGAGATTGAGTTGTCTAGGGCTACTGACAAGATGAGTGAGAGATTGAGTTGTCTAGGGCTACTGACAAGATGAGTGAGAGAGTGAGTTGTCTAGGTCTACTGACAAGATGAGTGAGAGAGTGAGTTGTCTAGGGCTACTGACAAGATGAGTGAGAGAGTGAGTTGTCTAGGGCTACTGACAAGATGAGTGAGAGAGTGAGTTGTCTAGGGCTACTGACAAGATGAGTGAGAGAGTGAGTTGTCTAGGGCTACTGACAAGATGAGTGAGAGAGTGAGTTGTCTAGGGCTACTGACAAGATGAGTGAGAGATTGAGTTGTGTAGGGCTACTGACAAGATGAGTGAGAGAGTGAGTTGTCTAGGGCTACTGACAAGATGAGTGAGAGATTGAGTTGTCTAGGGCTACTGACAAGATGAGTGAGAGAGTGAGTTGTCTAGGGCTACTGACAAGATGAGTGAGAGAGTGAGTTGTCTAGGGCTACTGACAAGATGAGTGAGAGATTGAGTTGTCTAGGGCTACTGACAAGATGAGTGAGAGAGTGAGTTGTCTAGGGCTACTGACAAGATGAGTGAGAGAGTGAGTTGTCTAGGTCTACTGACAAGATGAGTGAGAGATTGAGTTGTCTAGGGCTACTGACAAGATGAGTGAGAGAGTGAGTTGTCTAGGGCTACTGACAAGATGAAGAATACTTCTTACACAGATGAAGATTACCGGTAATAAGACTTTTGCTTACAGGATGTTTGATTGGCTGAATAACTAGCCAACACTGGAAAACATTTACAGTTTCAAAGATTTCGACATCGAGAGAGAATGCTATCATCCATGTATCATGGGATGGCGATGTTAATAAATCACACTCAAATACCCAGGCAGATTGACAGATTCCATGATCCAAGAATGTTCATTCACACAGGGGTTCGTCAAATTCAAATGCAATAGTTTTCAAAACTGCCGATCTGTCGTTGCAAATACCTCAATCACTCAAACACAGGAGATGTTAAAGGATAGAACTTTATCTCCTTCTCAGCAAACGTCATCGGAGAATTGACTAGAGTTACTTCCCTTTGTATAGTGAGGGAAATCACAAAGAAAAGACAAGCAAATAAATGAGAAGCAAAGAAAGTTAGTTAGAGATTCACTACATGAGTATACTGCATACTATAGACTACAGTGTTTACCGAACATAGAGGATATTTATCCAGCGGTATCGAGAAACATATCTGCAATAAAGAGGGATGAAAAACAGCATTAACAGAGGATATATTAATCATACATAAAAACTTTTACACAGTACAAGTCAGTGACCATGCAATTATAAGAGTCCAGAAAATCATGTACATACAAAACTCTCAATGCTAACAAATGTCAATTTCTTATTTGATGCAGCCTTCACGTAACCTATATATACAACAGGATGGAAGTGCACATTATTTTAAAGAATAAAAATGAAACAGATTTAGCTCTTGCAAGTGATATTTTTTAGGTCCTAATTATTTCAATATGGTATTGCGATTTGTTATCAAGACTCATAGAGTTTATAAATCTGTTTGATTTCATTTCTCCAAAACCTATGTTTAAAGGAAGCCATAATTTCCTCAGAATATATTTCTGTAAGTCTTTTGAGAAATAAATCATAATTCACTTCATGCTCCCAGTTGTTTCCCTTTTCCCACAAACAAGACACAGACACAAAGCCTTTCCTCTCCATCCCTCATACCCACATACCAGAAAATGAGATAAAATATTACCACGGCAAAGAATTATTTATGAAACTTTTCATTCATCATAGACAATATACTTGTGTTGGAATTGAAATAAAAACATCTACTGATAAAAAGGTGATGCTTAAAATTATCTTATTTTATTTAAACATGTTCGGTCAACATCTTACATGAAAATATATTTTTAAAGTAGGAAGATGTAGATTCTTTTGAAGACAAAGACAAGAAAGACGATCATGATGGATATCGGTACGGCTAGTTTATAGTAATGTTTGTCACAACCCAGCCTGAAAGAAAAACAATTTGGGGAGTGTTATAGAGTGGCTTTGTTCGTGGACACGTTCTATCATGCTGCAAAACGACACCCTTTTATATTTGCATAAATTATGTAATATATGTTTAACTTAAAAGGAGGGTTCTATCGGGTTATTTTTTGTGGAAACGAAATTCTGGAGGATTTTCCCGTTTACACATATATGTTATTACTACATGATTAAACTCAGTGAAATTGAAAGATATTAATGAAGGTAACATGTCGATGACTTTATATTTCATAACATGATAAACGCAAGCGCATATTTGTTGAAAATAAAAACAATGAGAACTGAAGCCATTCATCGGCGCTGCGAGTGGGGAAAACTTCGCTACATCATAACAACAACATATTTATTAGTTTTATGATATGTTACGTGTTACTATATCAATACTCCACCAGTGTATGTCTTTAGTTAATAAAAAGTTGTAAAATTAGGTACAATATAGCGTGTTTTCATTTCACATAATGCAAATTATCCAAGATGGCGACATGCATCCCTTTAAAGACTTGATAATCAAGATTTGTGAAAATTATACTTTGGAGATCATAGGTTGATGTTGGTTAATTTGAAAGGGAGGATTGATGGGGGTTTCGAGTTACATGCACAGTTGTTTAAAAGATGGGGGTCAGAATATGCCACTGTAAATCACCAAAAACAATATCCATTTTGAATGGTTAAAGACGGGAAGGATGTAGACATTTTGGGCAAGTGTTTGTCTGGGTCAAGTTAGCCCTACAGGCTCTCATAAGTTTATTGCTACCCCTGCAATGACATCTCACTGTCATTGCTTTACTCTATAGTACAACTAACACAAGAGGCTATGTTAACGAAGGGACAACAAGTGACTGATGAGTAACTCAAATCTTTAAATACAACAAACTGTAACAGGCTATGGTTATGAAATCTTTCAGATGATGACATCGTTGTTTTCAATATCATGCACAAAATTGAAGGTGTTGCCCAAGAACGAAACAATCTCTGATGATAAAGACAAACAGTCCAAATAAAAGATAAAAGATGTTTCATTGAGAATATGGAAATTTTCATAGAGAAAAACCTTTAAACATCAGAACAGAATCATAATGATAAAAAAAATCTTGAAATGATATTCAAAAGTCAACAGACAAAAGTGTCTTACTTAAAAATGAACTTGGTTAGGGCAATTACCTGGAAACATGTTTTATTCTCCTCACTTCAATATGTTTACTTCATTACACCACAAAACAATGCAGTAACTACTTGAGATTAAAAAACAAAAAATATGGATACATACGAGAATGGCAAGTGATATTTTCTTTTAATTAAAGACCAGTGTATGAACACTTGAGGAGTAGTCAGCTCCAAGTCATTGTGTTAATTCAAATGGCAAAATTAACTTTAAATGGCAATTTAACCTATATATAAGTCTGAATGAGTTTCAAATAAGATGACAGTATAAGTTAGACACACTTGTGAGTGTAATAATTTCTTTATTATAGCTTCCATTTCTTTTGAATCTTGTAAATATAGCCAGAAAACTTATTTTGTGATGTTAATCTAAGATGACGATGACATGAACATTTGTTTTATGATGTCACAGAGGAAAAAATACGGAGCTCGCACTAAAAAAATGGTTGCTTGGCAAACGTGATATGTGCTCGTATAAATTTTTTAACTCGGCTATATACAACCTTACTGGTATTAAATGAACTTGAATAAATGACACACATCAGCTACTACAGCTGAACCAAGTGTTGACTTACCGTCGTATGAGTGGGGTGAACATAAGGCGCGTGTCGAACCCAAACACTGCGAACGAGAGAAAACCCTGCAACAAACAAAGTCAATAAAACACTCACTTTTCAAGCTAATTCAAACGTACCATCTTCTGTGAAAAGTCTTTTATGAACTTATGCAAACTTTGTTGTCTTATTCTAAATTTGTTCTCTGTTTACATTATTAGTATTTTGTCTTCATCAAGAAATCAAATCAAGAAATCTGTTCAACATGATGATTAGTCTACTCAGTATAGGCAGGGTGAGCAGGGTTAGAAATTAGCACTGATCCGTTAGCCACTAAAGATGATATTTAGATTTATTTGCCAGCTGGAATATATTGAAGGATTTCTTTTAGAATGAACTTTTCTGAATGGCTAAGGACAATTTCGATTCCTGCTAGGCCAGTGTAAACAAATTGACATTTCTTTACATTTTACCTACACGGAAGTACTCAGATGAATAATGATACAATATAGAAGTACATAGATATATATATATATATATATATATATATATATATATATATATATATATATATATATATATATATATATATATATGAGACAACCAACCTGACCGAAGTTGAACACCCCGTCTAGGAACTCCACTTCGATGTATATTCCTGTCGGGTGTCGGTTGAACATCCGCCAGACACACAGGAATAAACCCTGCAAGAAGGATATGTCGTTTAGAATAAAAGAAAAATAAGTTTACTAAATTGATGTGTTGTGATGGGTGTAACTGTTTCATACACAGATTTTGGAAGGATGATAAAAATTTTGACGGGTGATAACAATTTTGGTACATGTATCGAGGGCCGATACAGATTTTGAGGGATGATACGGATTTTGATACAAGTATTGAGGGCCGATACAGATTTTGAGGGATGATACAGATTTTGATACAAGTATCGAGGGCCGATACAGATTTTGAGAGATGATACGGATTTTGATACAAGTATTGTATTGAGGGCCGATACAGATTTTGAGGGATGATACAGATTTTGATACAAGTATCGAGGGCCGATACAGATTTTGATACAGACTATAAGGGCTGGTATAGACTTTGAGGGATGATACAGATTGTGATACAGATTTTGAGGGATGATACAGATTTTGAGGGATGATACAGATTGTGATACAGATTTTGAGGGATGATACAGATTTTGAGGGCTGATACAGATTTTGAGGGATGATACAGATTTTGAGGGCTGATACAGATTTGAGGGATGATACAGATTTGAGGGCTGATACAGATTTTGAGGGATGATACAGATTTTGAGGGCTTATACAGATTTTGAGGTATGATACAGATTTTGAGGGATGTTACAGATTTTGACACAATTATTGAGGGATGATACAGATTTTGACACAATTATTGAGGGATGATACAGATTTTGAGGGATGATACAGATTTTGATACAGATTTTGAGGGATGATACCCTGGAGGCAAGTCAGGTCTCCATGACAACAACTCACTATAAACATGGTGAGGAGGAGGAGCAATATCAAGACAAGATGGTGGCCTGTCTGGTACTCCTCCTGAAGCATGGCGTGGGTCGGCCTGTTCTCCTCCTCCGCCTGTGGCTCGTCCCCACTCAACTGCACCGACACCATGTAGCGTCTCACCTCCTCCGCACACATCCGTCTCTGGGCCGGGCTACAATGACCCACCAGACAGGTCCGCTCGTCTATCGTCGTGATGTGCGACTCCGAGCTCTGTGATTGGTTGGATGATTCACTCCCGGCGTCGTCAGGGCGGTTCTGACGTGGGAAGGCTATGATGTCCTCGAGACTCGGAGCTGGAGGAGAGGAAGTAATCACTATTTAAAGGGAGGGATCTGTGTGGTAATAAACCCAGCTTCTTACAGAGCAGTCATTGTGATCATACAATCCAATAAATCAACACTTCGCTCATGTTCTTCTCATTTCACCTGTTCATAGCAATAGTTTTTTGACTAAATGGAGTATCAGTCACTGCTAACGTAATTACGTAAAACATGGCAACCTAACACTTACAATAACACAAAACTTCAAAGGAGACACATATGTTGCAATGCTGTGGTTACAGAGAGCTCAAAATTACTGCCTCAGATGTCGAGACTGTTTTACCACAATCAGCAAAGATCAGATTCTTTGAAGAGATCCTCCTTGGGGTACATATAGCATAAAAATCCTTATTTTTAACTTGATGACAGATTGTACCTTAATTTTTTAAAATAACAGTAAAAATAAGTTCAAAAAACACAAAATAAGTGTTTTCCGAACGTGTGACCACCGTGTGTAGAGCCCCATCCCAGTGCAAAACAAGGGAAGTAACTCTATTCTCACCACTTATCAATCCGACCACGTCAGACAGAATAAGGGGAGGTGGGCGGCCGTACCCCAAGGAGGATCCCTTCAAAGAATCTGCAACCTCTGCAGGTTGGTTCGATTCTTTTTCAGAAGGGATCCTCCTTGGGGTACATATAGCATAAGGCAGACTCCCAAAGAAGGCTAAGGATGTGGATTCTGTCTGTACACTAAATACCCCTTAAAAGAAAGGCGTCACACTTACCAGATCACGTGACCTCCCGCGCCGAGGGCCGAGGATGGGTGATCCCTTGGGGAATAACTGAACGGCTAACCAGCCTGATTTACCGTTATTAAGCAGAACCTCGTAACAGCAGAACAGCTGCTTGTCTTTAAGGATACTACGGGTATGTTTAATATAAGTCTTAACACCCTGCGCAAATCCAAAATGTGAGCATGGTTACCAGTGGACCCCGAAGAGGCCGGCTGCATAAGAGTCGGCAGTTCGATAGGAGCCGTCACGTTGGAATGAGTGGTCAACCTTGGGACGATAGCTGTCGGGCAGTCTGATACTGACTCTGTCCTTATGAATGACAGTAAGTTCGGGATTAGCCGACATTGCATGAATATCGCCTACCTGCCTGCCCGACGCCAGAGCCACCAAAAAGGTGGTCTTCTATGTCAGAAGCTGAAGCGACAGTGCTTTCAAATCTTTGAACCCCGGACCGGAGAGCCAATCCAAAACAATTGAACGGTCCCAATTCGGGCTGATACGCCGGACAACCGGACGTATCCTGTCCACACCTGCTAGGAAACGCTGCACCAGTGGATGCGATCCCAAAAGAGCACTGTCCACCGGTATATGGAAAGCAGGAAAAGCCGTGGAGTATCCCCTGACGGTTGATGCGGCTAAACCAGCATCCAACCTGGACTGGAGGAACTCCAAAACAGCGACTAGACCTAGACAAGAGTCATCAGAAGATGACATATCCCATCGGTTCCACAAAATTTGTAAAACACATCTTTTACAGATACTTGTGTATCTACTACCGTACTTCAGTTAGTGGGTATTACAGAGTTTCAGGAATGTTAAGGGTTTTAGACTTCTGCTCCAGAAGCAGTCAAAATCAACAACAACCAACATCCCTCTCATGTTTCTATGGAAACAGAAGAAAATTAATTTTTCAGAAAAAATCTGATAATATCAAAAGGCACCACTTCAGTCAATGGGTAATACACATGCAAAGTTTCAGGAAGATATGATGAACGGTTTTGGAGCTGTGCTCCGGAAACGAACCTCTCTCTGAACAAAGTCCAAATTCAACAAGTTTCTATTGAAACGAAAAAAGAAAAAAAAATTCAGAAATCTGAAAATATCAAAAGGCACCACTTCAGTTAGTGGGTAATACACATGCAAAGTTTCAGGAAGATATGATGAACGGTTTTGGAGTTGTGCTCAGGAAACGAACCTGTCTCTGAACAAAGTCCAACTTCAACATGTTTCTATGGAAACGAAAAAAAAAAAAAAATTCAGAAATCTGAAAATATCAAAAGGCACCACTTCAGTTGGTGGGTAATACACATGCAAAGTTTCAGAAAGATATCATGAATGGTTTTCGAGTTCTGCTCCGGAAACGAAATGATTACGGACGGACAGACGGACGGGGCGATGACTATATCCCACGGTATAACATACCGGTGGGATAAAAAGGGATCGAGTAGCCCTCTATCGCCACACCAGCGCAAAGAACAGGAACATCGATCTTCATACTGAAGGTTCGTTGAATCCCAACTCGTGCAGGAATACCGCTCTCCTGGAGGCTATTCCGGACAATGGCCAAGCCAGCCACTGAATCCTGGGATTCGGGTGTGGCGCCCCTTCCTGAAATAGAATGTCTCGTCTCAAGGGTAACAGTACAGGAGGCTGCACTAGAAACCTGAGAACGGACGGGAACCAACTCTGCGCCGTCCAAAGCGGTGCGATAAGCACCAGGAGACGGGCTGCTTGATTGGTCAACTGGGCAAGGACCCTGGGGATCAGAGGAACTGGAGGGAACGCCCACAGCACTCTTGTCCGTCCAGTCGATCGCGAAGGCATCTCTGGCTAGAGCCCTTGGATCTGGTATTCTTGAGCAGAGCACAGGTATCTGATTCGTCGTCCCTGACGCAAACAGATCCACCTGGTACGACCCGAACAACAGGGAGATAGTTCCGAATATCCCCCGGTCGAGCATCCACTCGTGAGGTGTTAGGATGCGCCGTGACAAGGCGTCCACACGGACATTGTCCACTCCCGGGAGATAAACAGGAACCACCTGAATGCTGAACTGGTCGCACCACAGTAGGAACTGCCACGACTCCTGAAGGAGAGATTGAGACACTGTGCCGCCCTGTTTCAGAATGTATGATAGGGCTGTCTGGTTGTCCATTTCTAGACGAACCACAAGCCCCTCGATCCGCTCCTTGAAGCTGAGCTCTAGCACGTTGATGTGCAATTTCGACTCCTCCTGTGACCAAATGCCAGAGGCTGTCAGGTCTTCCAGGACTCCCCCCCCCCAGCCTGATAGGGAGGCGTCTGTCTGGATGGTGACCGCAGGCGTTGGAAGCTCTAGCGGTAGACCCTTGAGAAGGTTGCTTTCGGAGACCCACCACCGAAGGTGCTCTAGCACCCATACCGGTGTAGTTAGAACCTTCTCGAAGCTGTCCCAGTGTGACCACGTTCGTGCCAGCGCTTGCTGCATCGGTCTCATACTCAAGCAAGCTCTCCAAACCACGTCCACTGTCGCCGCCATATGACCCAGTAACTGAAGCCAAGTCCTGGCTGAGTGGGTGGGCGACTGAAGGAACAAGTGGACTGCCCCGATCACTCTGGACACCCTGTCCGGGGCCAGGGATTCAGAACCGGAGGCCATATCGAACCTTGCGCCCAGAAAGACCAGGTCCTGCCTGGGGACGATGTCTGACTTCTTCAGGTTGATGATCCAACCCAGCTTGGCAAGATGTCTAACACCTGCTGGGTGGCCTCCTGATTCAGTTCTCGAGACAAGGCTCTGATCAGCCAGTCGTCCAGGTACGGATAACAACACCTGCCCTGCGACCTGGCGGCCTGCGCCGGTACCAACATCAGCTTGGTGAACACCCTCGGTGCAGTTGAAATGCCGAAGGGTAACACCCGGAACTGGTAGCATGTCCCGTCAAAGGAGAACCAAAGAAACTCCTTGAACTTGGGGTGCATTGGAACATGCAGATAAGCATCTTTGAGGCCTATTGACGACAGCCAATCTCCCCTCTCCACCGATGCTATCACCGTCCTCAGGGTTTCCATCTTGAACGTTGGAACCTGTAGACTGTGATTCAAATACTTCAAATTCAGAATCGGTCTGAACCCTCCGTCCTTCTTAGGTACCAGGAAGTAGGTTGAGTAATAACCGCTCTGTTCCTGACCCTGTGGAACTATCTCGATGGCTGCTTTGTCTTGCCATCTTGGGTTGGATCATCAACCTGAAGAAGTCAGACATCGTCCCCAGGCAGGACCTGGTCTTTCTGGGCGCAAGGTTCGATATGGCCTCCGGTTCTGTATCCCTGGCCCCGGACAGGGTGTCCAGAGTGATCGGGGCAGTCCACTTGTTCCTTCAGTCGCCCACCCACTCAGCCAGGACTTGGCTTCAGTTACTTGGTCATATGGCGGCGACAGTGGACGTGGTTTGGAGAGCTTGCTTGAGTATGAGACCGATGCAGCAAGCGCTGGCACGCACGTGGTCACACTGGGACAGCTTCGAGAAGGTTCTAACTACACCGGTATGGGTGCTAGAGCACCTTCGGTGGTGGGTCTCCGAAAGCAACCTTCTCAAGGGTCTACCGCTAGAGCTTCCTTGGACAACTCGGGCACCCTCGTGGCTGTATCCTGGAGAAAGTCGGTGGGTCGTACTTCCAAAGTGGTAAGTGGCCCTCCCCCAGGTATTGGAGGTGACTTTTTCCCACTCCGAGATGAAGTGAGATAGTCTGCCGCCCACTGGAAGATTCTCGGAAAGACATTGTATCCCCGTCTCCGGCAGCGTTCGAGCTGCCGAAATTTGGTGACACGGGCAAAGGGGGAACCTAGGTCTGCTTGTTTGGCTTCCCTCTGCTCCGAAAATTCCGCTGGCCATGATTGCCCCTGCGGTTTTGCCCTTTCTTTCCCTTCCCCTAGAACTTTTTCTTACCCATTGGAGCGTTCCAAGAAGGTTGACTCGAACCCCCCGGCGTGGGGTAGAGACAATCAAGGGGGGGAAGGCCGCACTCGCTTTTCTTGCGGAGCTGGGTCCTCGAGGAGCACCTTAGAGTCCCCGAAGGCAACTACAGCCTGCGATCCAGGGAAGAGGGTGGACCCCAACCTGTAAGGCAGATCCAGCAGTGTGAGGCGTGTGGGCTGCGAGTACTTAGACGTCGACAGCCACAGCTGGCGCATCCCCATTACTGCGCCCATTATCTGGCTCACGGCACTCCGAATTGAGTCCCGGGCCAGATAGCTAAAAACCTCTGACAGCTGCTTCTGGAGGACAGTCACCTTAGTGCCCACTTCCTGCATCTCCGCCTGGTCCTTAGCCTGCAAAGCAGCAAGGTAGGCCCCGTGCAGCGCCACCCTTAGTTGTTGGGCTCCGTTCCTGTATGTGTCCTCATGGGCACGGAACTCGGCCTTGAACATAGCAGCGTGCGACGGAAATGGAGGCAGTCGCCGGCCCTGTTTGCCTAGAGAAGGCTGCGCCTGAGCGCCAGACAGGGTGACAGAGGTCAGGACGCATTCATCGATCACCGGAAGGTCGAAGAGACCGTCCTCCCCCAACTGGTACCTCTTATTGAGTTCAGGCAGATCAGCCTTCGTACGGGAACCAGAGAGGAGAGGATTGATCGCCTCAACCAACAAGCTATCAATGACGCGGAGCCTGGTCGCCGGAGACTTGCTGGGAGCAAAAGCCTCCCCCGGTAGACGGAATTCCTCGGTGACCTGCTCCGGGATGGGAACAAGCGTCTGAGGGATAGCGATCACTATACTGTCAAGCGTCTCCTTCAGAAGCTCGGCGAGCGAAACAGCAGAGCCGGATTCCTCATCCTCCTCAGAATACTCGGAACCGTCCTCAGACCGATCCCTGGTACCAGAGCCACTCAGCAGCGACACGGTATCCGAAGACCAATCACGGACAGTCCGTTTGAGAGGGATGCAAAACGCAGCGCTGCCCACCGACGCTCGTTCCCCAACCGGAGCCGGTCCCCGAGGCTGCGGCTGCGACTGCACCGACGCCGGAGCGCCGTTGCCCTTGCCCTTTGGGTTACCGGTGCCCCCCGACGTGCTCGGTACCCCACCGGCGGGGGGACTTTGTTAGCTTGTGTACGAGGCAGCGCCGGAGCAGTCTCTCGGATGCCTTCGTCTGGAACCACTACCTTGCCAGGGCCTGCTCCCGGTTCAGTAGAGGTCCCGAGGTCTTTACCGGCCCTGGAGCATCAGGTTCCGGCAGGGCGACGACGGTCAACTCCTTGCGGAGCTGTGCCATCATCGTCCCCACCATCCCCGTCATTTGCCCCTGGATGATAGCGGTGATTGCCGCTGCATCCAAATTAGGATTAGGGTTAGGATTAGTAGCCACAGTAACTGGTGTGCGTGGTTGTGGAGAAAGAACTTGGGGGCGTGATGTATCCCCCACAGCAGGTGACCCCACCTCCATATCCACCTCATCCAATGATGAAGATGGGATAGGAGGGGAGTTCACCTTCTTTTTGCCTTTACCCTTCAACTTACTCTTCCTCTTTTCCTTAGAGGGGGGGATCGAACCCTTAAGTTCTTGACCCGCCTTTAGGAGGTTGTGGTAGAAGATGATATCCATCCCCCTCTCATTTTTGGCCCGAGGGGTGAAGTTAAGACACAATTCGCAGGACTGGTCGTCATGCTCGTCCTCTACGAGACACACCAGGCACCGGTCATGTTTATCGGCCGGGGGCAGACGGGCCTTACACCCCACACATTCGGTGAATGACTGCAAAGTCATACACAGAATGTTCAGGGGCTTGCATGTGTGTAAGTGCAATGTTTATGTTTCATAAAAGTGCGACATACAAACAACAAGCGCAGAGGCGAAACTATATTAACTAAGCACTAGGCAAGCAATAGATAGTAAGCCACTGAAAGAAATAAAGCATGAAATACCTAGTATATCTTGCCGACTGAAAACGATAACCCCGAGAATGAATGAAATTCAAAAAGGGAGAAATCCTCGTCAGTAAAATGCGAAGCACGATAAAGAAGCTTCAAAACATTCAGATCTCAATACAAAATAGCAAAGCACTAACACATTGCATTTTGTTTGAGCATCCGCCATTTTGAGCGTTTTCCATCAGCCATTATTCGGTGAAGTTGAAGCACGTGCGAATTGAAAAACGAAATTACAACGCGAAAAACAACCAGATATGTAACCTAACATTCGCCTCTACGAATAAAAGGGGTTAGCACACATACAGAAGCCTTCGCTTTGTCCATATTCTTAGAAAGAACTCAAACTCAAGTTAAACAGTCGACTGCAGAAACACGTCTTGTCAGCTCGATGACAGATTGATAAGTGGTGAGAATAGAGTTACTTCCCTTGTTTTGCACTGGGATGGGGCTCTACACAGGGTGGTCACACGTTCGGAAAACACTTATTTTGTGTTTTTTTAACTTATTTTTACTGTTATTTTTAAAAATTAAGTTACAATCTGTCATCAAGTTAAAAATAGAATTTTTATGCTATATGTACCCCAAGGAGGATCCCTTCTGAAAAAGAATGTTTATGTGCTCTACGCACAGTGAAACACCAGGTAATAAGTTGTTTTATCGGTATAATGGTGATAACCAAACAACATATTTTAACATCTTGAGGTCAGGATTAGCACCTATGTGGACACTAACAACTGAGCTACACCGTGGATGGGAGGTAGGAGACGACAAAGAACATAAACGTCACCTCTTGGTATCCTTCCGTCCCCAACACGCGGCCGGTTGCTGTCGTTACTGGAGGCGTTGGTTGCACTACTAGACAGACTGCTCTTGGAGGGACTGCTGTTGATACGGTGGTACTTAATTGACCCAGGGTCAACAACGAATAGGCGGTCGTTACGTTGTCGTATCACCAGGGCGCCGATACAGATGGAGATACACGTTGCTAACACCACCACCGACACGATAGCCTGAAGAAAATGTGAAAATGCTAATTATTCTTCTAACTTTATCACTATCAATTGCTTTATGATTAATTTGGGGTTGAAATGTTTGATAAATTCATGAAGTAATGATACTGATAAATTCATGAAGTAATGATACTGATAAATTTATAATTAGTGAAAAAAAGAAAGATTGTCTCAAGAAATATCCATATATCTAAGTGGATTAAGTGTGGATATATAAATATATATCTTTTTGTATGTTATTTTGTTTCCATCTAATGGATAATAATTTTTTTTAAATTTGAATTTGTAAAAGTAAATTGAAGGTCAAGAAGTTTTATGACACATTTAGAGATTTGAAGGTTTGTTTTAAATATAACTTCAGGAAGCAATATTGCAAGGCAGGAAAACAGTAACATAGAATGCAGCATGGCATACAGGTCACATGTACAATAGTCAACAGTATCAGCATGCCCAGTAAACATCTCAGTCAGTTCTCATTCACCGTAAACAGAACAGGTAGTCTTCACTGTGATGTCATCATGCATTGTATCCAACCTCATTATACTTTTTATAACAATGGGCACACTGAAATGCTAATTTAAATCTTCTATAACTATTAGATTGGATTTTGACTTAATCACACTCTGATATTACATTTATGTTCAAATATTTAATATTTGATGAATTCCTGTTGTATTCTGAATATTAATTGGTCACTTAGGGTTGTTATAGAGCCTCTAAAATTCAAGATTGTTTTTGTAGAATAAACATGCGCAGCACCTGACATGCAACAAGCTTAGGCTGGGTACATGCAGTTTAGAATAGCTTCTTTGAGTGGCTGTTATTATTGAAATAGCAGGCAATATATTATTAAAGATTGCACATTCTTCTTATCAATAATATTTAAAATACGAAGAGAACTGAATTATAAAATAACTTTATCAACAAGAATGAAATGTAATGAACCACACACAAACCCCTATATCGTCAACTTCCCAACACAAGGCGTAACTCTTGTCAGTCTACATCACTGGCGAATTAAAGCCTTGCAGTATTTCCTCAAGGTGTCCGTGCTAGGAAATCGGAGCCAACTTTGCATTTCAGGTTCAGCGTTCCACTATCTTGGCACGAAAAAAGCGAGGGAAATACTGCAAGGCTTAATCAGCCAGTTGTGGAAACTGACAAGAGATATTGGAAGTTGGGAAATTGTTATATAGTACAAAACACATTGCCATAAACACTTATCACAAGACAGCACATTGAATCAAATCTATTGTAGTCTTCTTCATCCCAACAAGCATATGGGTCACACTCGTTCTCAACAAGCATCACATAATTTCCTCAAAATAACATCACCATCATCTCATTGCTTTTTACCACAAAGTGCTATAATAGACCTGTATTTTTCATTCTAAATGCAGACAATATTTAATTATTTGATATATCCCAAATTTTGGACTTTCTTATATTCCATTTGTCCACTTATATTTCAGAATAATTCAAATACATAATTTTTATAATCAGTTTAACATTATTTGCTTCACCGATACTCAAGAGAATATTTCAGATCTGATATTATGAAAATTCAAATTAAGGTTATTTGTACTATTATCTTTCTCAATCAAAAAACCAACTCTGACCTTTCTGGTTTGACCTTTCCCAAAAGACCTTACGAGCTCATATCTCCCCACATCATGTTACATTACGAGGTCATATCTCCCAACATCATGTTACATTACGAGGTCATATCTCCCCACATCATGTTACATTACGAGGTCATATCTCCCCACATCATGTTACATTACGAGGTCATATCTCCCAAAATCATGTTACATTACGAGGTCATATCTCCCCACATCATGTTACATTACGAGGTCATATCTCCCCACATCATGTTACATTACGAGGTCATATCTCCCAACATCATGTTACATTACGAGGTCATATCTCCCCACATCATGTTACATTACGAGGTCATATCTCCCCACATCATGTTACATTACACCTCTATGTTGGTTGTTGCGTTACAGAATACTGATTGGTTGAAATTCCATTTTGTTCTCCAATCAGCGACATTGTTTCTATATAAGGATGTGGTATTTTCCTGAATTCTTTAAGCAGACAATTTCTTAATTACTCCCGCAAGGCGCACATATCTCTTATAGGACGCAGTTCAGTTCAGTCAATAACTAATCAAATATATATTGATTGATTAAAAATAATGGCGTTAATCAGTGTTGCTAATATTGCTTCTTAGTTGATCTACCTGTATTTGAGAAACAAGGCGAGATGGTGTAATGTGACAGAGGTTATGTAGGAAAATATGACTTGAGGTAGGCTCAGTTGGGTGAGAATATTACATAGTAAGAGATATTCAATGATATTCCCTTATAACTCATAGTGTAACGTAAGAGACATTCAATGATATTCCCCTGTAACTCATAGTGTAACGTAAGAGATATTCAATGCTATTCCCCTGTAACTTAGCGTAACAGCTCCTGACAAGCACAGTGCTACAAAGGGAAGTCTTATAATGAGGAGGTGTGTTATATCGAGGGGGAGGCGGGATGTTAATACCATGAGAAGAGAGAGGGGTCGATTTTCCGACTCAAAGTCCGCCTGCAATTAGAACCCGTCACACCGTCAAGTTATACATAGAGAAAGAGAGGATACAGGCCACAAGAAATTGTTTCTTTAAGCTAATTTTTTAAAATTCATAATAATTAATTCAAAAATTATTTATTTGCCCACCAAAAAAACCTTCTATTTTATAAGAAATTAATTAATATTTTCAACAACACCTTGAGCATGAAAAGTTTTGAAATTTCTTTAATTTCCTTGTGGCCTGTATTTTGTGCAAGATTAAAATCAACAGCAGAAAAGGTTAAAGACGATAGAAAGTGATCTAAACTACACTATATTTTCTCCAGAGTATATGCTTAGATTTTCTATTTTCTGTTTCGTTATATCATCAGAATGAAACTCTATCGAATCAAGTAGTATAAAACATGAACTAATTCATTTCACAAAGATAACACATTCATTTATCAATATTACAGATATACAAAGATTATACACAATCAATAATGATAGCACGTAGATATACTGCAATGATTAAGATATCGTTATTATATGATATATATGTCATGCAATGCTTTTTCATATAAATATTTTGCATTTTTACAGATAAAATACCATTTGAGAAATGATCTTTCATGCAGAAACATCTGTTTTAATCTGGTGCGGATTTACTGGTATAGATACAGACAGTATAAACAGATCAACAACTGATAATCTTGGGAAACTGAACACTCTGGTCCATAGAAACAAACTTAAGGTGACCAAATAGAAAAAGGAACAAAACAAAATTGTTTGTGCCAAAACAGATTGTGTGGTTTGTGAAGTCTAAAGGTAGGATTTCTACAGGTTTGTCTACAACAATAATGTACAGGGGTTACTCATAGACTTCTCATCAACTAGTGTTGTTAGTTGTAAAGCACATTCAAATTGTAAGATGATTCTGTCAATTAGTAACGTTCAAAGATGTAGTCTTATTAGATTATTAGTAAATATGGAGATGATACAAAGCTGTCAGTCATTGATAAATAGGTCATTAGACATAAATACAAGCATTATTAAAATGAACAAAGAAGAAATGAAATTACTGAAAAAAACCCTGCGTAGTATATTTACATAAAATCCCTATGAACAAACCACCCTGAAGGACCTAGTAGACTGATTGAGATGAGTAACTCGTTAAGGTAGGTGTGTAGGTGTGTACCTGTAGCTCTCCCAGATGGAAGGACGGGTCGATCTCGTGCGCTAGTTTGTCGTGGCCGACCAGGAACAGGATTCCTACCAAGATGAACGGGACTCTGAAATGGAGAGAAAACAGTACAGAAACCACACAAAGCCACCTGACTTAATTATCTGCCATTTCGAGAGTATTTCATTTATATCACGCGCGCTGGTTCTCCCTGGAACACCACTGCGGTTACACATTGCAGTGAAACCACTTTTCTATATTTAGGCATGCCAAGCATCTTGGCTCTTATTCTCTTTCCTCTCGAATTTCGTTTAAACAAAGAATAAATACTGAAAGAACCCTCTCTTTAATACTGATGGAGATGATCTAGAAGGCTAGAAGGGGTAACTGTCCACACCTGATCGCGTGACACGACGTGACGTGATGAAAGTTGAACGTACCCGATTCCGAAGAAGAGAAGCCAGACTTGGTATCTGATGACGGCACACAGTCCCTTGACGTGGAGGAGACACAGCACCATGGCGACCGTTGCTAGGAGACAGCGTGTACAGAAGACCCCGACGAGGAGCAGCGTGATCTGCAGGTACATCTGCCACTCCTGGATGCCCGTCTGGGACGTGTACATCGTCATGCCGATACACGACACCATCTGCAGACAGTGAGAGAGAGGCTTGTGTCATTCAACTAGCAACCACAGTAATACACAGTAACATTGTTATTGTCAAGGTGGCAGAGTGGATAAGCTGTAGGGACAGTCAGTGCTAGCGATTGGTGTCTGTCCCCTGAGAGTACAGGTTCGTACCCCAACAAATAAATATTTGCAGATATATATGCATCTGAGCCAAGTGTCTTCTGATATCAAATCAGAGTTACCAACAAGTGTTGATAATATCTGACATCTAAAGACACGAGGGTGAGATTCTATTTATCATAAAAAATCACTCTTAGTAACTTTCAATGCAAAAATGTTGATCTTTGAACACTGCACTGCCATTAAACATCCTGTGTGGTGTACAAACATGTTGATGACCTCACGGCAGACAAAGAGTGAACGTACCTGAGCGAAGACGAGACACATGGTGAACCTGTGGGGGACACGCCTCCACCTGCCGCTCAACACCATCACACCCATCACCCACACCTGAAACACGGAGAGAGATATAGATGTATTGTTTACATTTTCTGATTATTATATGCTTCTGTGATCAGACATGTATTGTTGTACATAAACTGCTTCACTTGATTTAGTTTTGGAGCTCTGTGATATTTTCACTGTGTTCAGAAAGCGATATCTTAAGCTTTCACAACTTAGGCTGCATAAAAAAAAGTTAAATGTTTCCCGGGCATTTTTTTCAAAAGTGACTAGGGCGGTAGGATTTATTTTTATTTTTTTGTTGAAAAAAATAATGATGCGGGAGAAGAACATTTTATTTTTCCATCAAATCTAGCTTGAAGTGGTAGAAGTATACTATAGAATGGAAGCACATCTGGTCCTGCAGGCCCATATATTTGTTGGACAAATATGTCATTTTTTAAATCTCTTGAAAACATTTCAACAAGACAATACCTTTCCAAAAAGTTCGAAATATATGCAACAATAAAGAATTCATGGTAACTATAGAGATTATATATATATATCCAAATCATCAACATCAAAACCCTTAACACTGCAAAGCATTGATAATTATGGGCTAAGGGGGATAACTCCGTTGTTCCTATCATTGACACAGATGAGCGGAAACTAATAAAGTACAAATAAACAAATGAAGAAAAAAAATGTTGCTGATGATAATTCTATACTAATTGCTACGATGCCGGTGTCAATATTTGGAGAAAATTGACATCTATAATCATCATCTCTGCATCAAAAGATATATTTGAAGAAAAGTAAAGAACTATGAATTGTATCAACACAATTACGTCCCAATCTGAGTGATGGAGACCCTGACAGCGTGTACATACACAGCAGATGATGCTGATGATGCTGGTGTCGAAGTTTGTGTTGACGAGAAGAGTTTTGTAGTCCAACTCGGAGCTCACGACCACCGTCATCATCTTCGCAGACACAAACATCAGCGGAGCGGAAATAAACGTGCCGGCCACCATACCTGTAGCTACCTGGAACACCATGAATTTTCATCAATATTACTATTATAATTATTATTTTACCGTGCCCGCAACCATACCTGTAGCTACCTGGAACATACATGAATATTCATCAATATTAGTATTATAATCATTATTTTAACGCCAAAATGGATTTAAAACTTTACTCAATTTATCATGAAGATGTAACATGAATAATTTTTATTGAAACATTTTAGCGAATTTCATGGAATGAATTTTTCAATAGTTTGGAGAGACCGCAAACTCTTTGCCAAACAGCTGAAGATTCTAATCCTGGCTGTAAAGTTTTAAGACTGTTTTGTAGAATAAACATTCTGGTACTCACAACGTCCTGAGCGATCCCGTACTGACTCGCGTACAGGAAGACCGAGGGCGCGGTGGGGAACGTTCCGTACAGGAAGCCGTACATGCTGAGAGCCTCCGTCTCGTTACACGCCGAGCGCGTGTCCATCCAACCAATCACCTCCCACGTGATGAGTGGTAGCAGCAACCTGCAGCGGGGAGAGACGTTGAATATTTTCATTGTTATTTTAAACTTTATACAGGAGGAAATGAATGAACAGAATGCATGAAAAATGTTTTGTAAAACTTATCACCAAAACTTTGACTTTGAGTTCATCCATATATTTTACTTAACTAGAGAAATGAAAGCTAGGACTCTGGCCATGTGACTTCAACCAAATCCTGATATTTCTATGTGTTACATTTCTGTCTGCATTAAAAGAAGGTCTACAGATTTGATAGAGAATTGTTTTGAAATAATGAATTTCTAATTTTAAACACATCATGTAACTTCACAGGAATCACATAAACCTCTCTCCGTTTATTTTCAAAATTGATAGAATAAACAATTCCCAGAATGCAGCAGTACCCACGTTTTAGCGCCAATGAGGAGAACGGGTCCGAGGAGAGCGAGGCCGGTCTGACTCTTCACCTTGCCGACCAGACTGAGTCCCAGGTAGAAGAGCGCCGCCGCACTGAACGCATTGCCTGCAGGAATAGCGGGATTTGTTATAATGATAGCACATTGTATAGCACCTTTTCCATTTGGAATAGGGACATTTGCAATATTTCGATGACATTGAATAAATAAATAATTTCTAGACAATAAAACTATTCGGGAACATTTTCAAATTTTTATCAATCCATTTGATGAAGAGTAAATGTCATGTCTGTTCACAATAAAGAAGTTGTAATTGAGAAATGTTGCTCTCTAAGCACATTATAGTTCAAACACTGTATAATATTTCGAGGATACCAATACCAGATAATAAAACTATACAAGAACATTTTCATATTGTCTACCATCCATCTGATGAAGGAGTAAGTGTATACTATCATGACATTGTATATCTGTTCACAATAAAGAAGTTGTTATCTGAGCACTTTTAAGTTTGGTCACTGTGGATATAATGAACCATTTGGACAAAACCTCTGAACTTGAGAACCAGTGTTACATCCACAACTGTCCAAGGTACAAGTTGTAGGTGACTTATGCTAGAGAGTACCAGGCCAACAGTTTGCAGCAAAATAAAACAGGAGCACAAAAGCATTTGGATCAGAGTTTGTTTTCATCTCTAGGTCACTTTACAGTATCTAATGACGAGAAAGGACTGACTTATATGAGTAGATCTCCTAGCGAGGTAGGGGAACAATGCTAGTTTTATTCCAGACCGCAGGAGGAACTCACCCAGCACCGTGAGGATATTGTCCAATATGAGGGGAACGTGTTGACTGAAGATGAAGTTGCCCGCGATGCCGATGGCGGTCATGAAGACGATGGGGTTGGTGATGACTCCCTTGATCACGTGATACACCAGGCGCCATTTGGTGTCCTGCACCGTGTTGTCTCGCTCCGACCGGCGCCGCTCGATCTCCATCAGCGTGAAGCCGATCGGGTTGAGGAATACAAGTGATATCGGCGCCACCAGATAGATGTACTGTAGGTATTCAGGGTGACTCTCCTCGTATAGCGCTTGTACTGCGGAGATACGAGATATATCATGTAACCATGGCGACAGACATCAGACTTACTTATACATGGATTTAGTAATTACATTGCATAAAGAGAGTTTCCATCAACATAGGCCTAGGCATTGCGACACATGTGTTCTCTTAGCATATCTTCAAGACTATTATATATATGTATATTTTTATGTATATATGTATACAAATTAATGTGGAAACTGTGGATTCAAATTTGAACATGTCAACAACCTCCCAAATTATGTTCAGTTTAAGAATTCAGATTAAATATTTTCAGGGTTATCTTCTTTCTTAGAGATGCATAATACACCGATCCAAAACTTTGCGCATGCGTAATTTCAGCCAATCAGAGCGGCGAGATTACCACGCGGCTTTGTCAATTTTACTTCCGGGGACAAACAAACCGATTTGGCGATAGTTCGGTGGTTGCAGATTTCAAAACATCTTGACGATCCTTTTAACTTTAATGTATTTATTTCACGACATGGTGGTTTCTTATTATATAAGGATTAAATTATTGCCGTTTTGAATCGCTGACAACGTGGGAAACACTCATCATCCAATAAAAAAAACACTAGCGTGCAACACTATCTGCAACCAAGTAAACAAACCATGTTAAACGTACGTTGTGATGTACATGTACGTACTCAATGTCTTGAAATTATACGTGTATGTACGAGCCAGAAAAGATAATTATATGTCTTTTTTTTATAATTGATGTAATCAAACAACTGACAAGTTTGCAGTATTAAATATTCCATGTATGTAAGTTCATTTTTTTAAAAACAATTGGGATAATAAATATCCATGCATGCAGGATTTTAAAAAAAAATATAAGTACGTAGTAGAAAAATACCAAGAAAATATGCTCATCTTTCAGTGGAAAACTAATATTAATTTTGCTGTTTTTTTCAAGTTGTCTAATTAAAACATTTTTCAAACTATAGATTTCATTTCTTCATCACCAAGTTCATATCTGGTCAATACATATACCCATATAACTCATATTAAAGGCTATGATTTTTTAAACAATTGTTTGAGACATTGCCTTAACAAAATTATGCCATTTAAAAAAGCTCATTATTTTATAATTAAACAATCAGACACTTTCTAAATGATAAATAAACATATACTATATTTATTTATCACTTAGAAAGTGTCTGATTGTATCCTCTGATCTGCTACATCCTGACCATGAAAACTGAAAAAATAGGTATATTATTTATAAGTTGTAGTGAAAACCTTATCAATGATTTATAAAAGTGTATCCAAAATAAGTTGCAACAAATAATCATGTGTTTATCAGAAGAAAAATTAATGAATTAAACTTTCATTTACCCAATGTATTCAACTGAAATTAAACTATGTTATTTGTTTTCAGAAATATTATTCTATCAAATAAACACTATTCATTTCTATACATGGCTCTAATGTGCACATATAACATTACTCTTTTCTCAAAACTTATTCATGATTTTAATGACATATTTAGAAAACTTTACAGACAGATATACCAAAATCCAGGTTCAATAAATGTGACACTCATTAATATGTTGGTCCAGCAGTGATATAGACAGGAATTTGCTTTCATATCTTGAAACTGAAATGTATGATAAAACATTCTTAGTTTTTTTTAAAAATATATTATTATATTTCATTTATATTAGTATTAATTAAAACCAGCCTATTTTGTGAATACATCACCTTGCAATTTACAGTGTGTAAATATACTGTTAATCAATTGCATTTAAAAACAAATTATGTGTCTAATATTTTAAAAACAGTACTTAGATTATTAACTAATGAAGGCACGAACAGATAATTGCGTATTTGAACAAAGAAAATGATGTGTATCTGAAGACATAGGTTTAATATCATTTTCCCAGAAAAGGTAGCCTAGGCCTACAATGGCCTAATATACACAAACATTTTTTAAAAAATACATAATTACAGTCATAAATCTAAGATCAGTAGTTGAATTCAAAATTTTGAATACAATTTATGTTATTGAAACCAGTTCTATCTTTATTTAACAAATAAATATTGTTCAACAGAGGCTGCTTTTCTGAGTTTTCAAGTAGCCTAGGTGAAACTGTCAACAAGCATAGGCGACCTTGACCTCTGCTGATTTCAGTCCTTCGCTTCCGAGGTTTTTCTCACTGAAAGGAGTAGAGCTGCACTAAATGATAGTTCGTGAAATCATTTTAAACACATGTTAATGTTAAGCTGGAAATATTATGGATAATAATGACTTATCTAAGCGAAGGATGTGTACCTAAAAATGTGTTTGTTTACAAAATGATCGAGCTTGAATGGACCTCGATCGCTGTGTTCGCGGCTGATTAAAAAGTCCAAACACAACATGAGTTTTGAAGAAATGCAAGTTTATGGATTCAAAATTTATATGTTATTTATAATATTTACATAATTTAAATGTACAAACAGTTTCCTACTCAACGAAAGTCGAAATCATAGCGTGTGTCGTGTTGAGATTCGAGGCCCGGCTCGCTCTGAGCCTGTAACTTGTCCCCCCTAATATTTCAGCCAATCGCGTTGAAGGGGCGGGGCTTATACTGGATCGGTGTATTCAAGAAAACATTAACACATAGTCAACACATTTTAGGAATGAAGACTTAATACAGTCAAGATTCTTAATTAGATTGGAGCCCTACAATGTTCAATGTCAATGCATAATGTGACATAAGAAAATACCAACATCACAACTGATGACAGTACTGAATCTTGACATTACAATCAAGATTATCAAGATAACTTTAATACAGTCGTCAAGCTATCAGCTGACAAGAGAAATCCTCAACCTCCAGCTGATAACACTGGTAAACAAACTGCGCAGTTACATGCAGCAACTAGACTGACATGACGGGTGGTGTAATAGAAAGTTTCAATTGTACTTATACAGAATATGTATACATATATATAATGACAATTGCTGAAGGTGTTAAAACATCCACAACCATTTTAAATTAATCATTCAAATATGTAACCAATTATTCCAAACTCAACATCATACATATTACATTTTAATATGTGTTAATTTGGGTTGATATCCTCCTTTGTGCAGAGTTGTGTAAAACTATAAATACAAAATCTGTGTGGAGTTTCTGCAAAAATATCAAGCATATCATGTGAATGTGAATTATTCATTTAGATTTATATTATAAACGGATACGTTTTTGATTCAATGACTTTTTATGACAATTTGAGACCATGACATTCAATGTACTAATGATATATTTCACACAATTAATAAGTCAATGTACTGATAGTATACACAATTAATAAGTCAATGCTCATTAGATCAACTTTCTATACAATAAATAATTACTGTGACAAAAAATCATTGGAACGTTACAATGGTATCATATAGATATTATCGATCTCAGTCTCTCTGATACCATATATATATATATATATATGTATTCCTAATCCTATGCAGTTGTCAGCAGCTGTAACTGACACGGCAACAGCTGTAAACTGTTGTTGGGCATGTAAATATAGTTTCCTTCTAGTTTATATTGTATCATGAGAGAGTATCGTCTTGTCAGCAGTAATCCTTCACCTTGAATGAACCACGTAGTTCTACTTTCTGAGCTTGTTAGTGAATCTACTAAACTAACACCCCTCTTATCCAACACTCCCTGTAAACCAACACCCCTCTAAACCAACACTCCCTGTAAACCAACACCCCTCTAATTCAACACTCCCTGTAAACCAACATCCCTCTAATTCAACACTCCATGTAAACTGACATACTTATTTCGTCCTGATTGTCCGTATAAACTCATCTTAAACCAAAACTATGCCAGATCCCATGCAATGAAGTTTAAGAGAGAGATAATACTATATACAGAGTCCGGTAGCCCATGGCTAGTGAAAAAGAAGCTGGGCTTGTAGAGTGTGAAAACTGGAAGTCCGAATGACTAGTTAAATTTTGAGGTGAAATGATCATGAGCTGGAATAAGTCTGGACTAGTACTTTTAGAAATGCACTAGTCCGAATGACTACTGCATTGAAAAGGTTAATTTCGGTCTCTGATAGTTTCTCTTAATCATTTAATTTTATATTCAGAGCTTGTAACTTCTAGTGTGTATATTTGTGTATTCACGGAGACTATATTAAATCCAGTTCATATAAGGATACGAGGAGACTGTGAGCAAGGCTAGAAGAGGGTGGAAGTCACCATACACTGAGTGACACATGACATAAACAAGAATAACGAGTGTTTTTAAGTTTATAGATCAGCAGTGGAGTTATAATTACATTACACAGCTCATGTGTATATATGAGTCGTATGGTGCAGGACTACGTATTATAGTCAAGTGCTTCGTGTTCGAGGGACTGAGGTCAACACTATCATCAAAGCACAGACTAGTGCATTTCTGAGGCTAAATATGAAATAATTCTCTGACATTGACGCATCACTTTCATTTGTGTGTGTGACAGTCATTTTTAAAAAATAAATTAATAATTTTCCAGATCATTTTTGCTACTCAGAAATCCATTTGTCGACCAAAGCCAAAGTCTGCAGGAATGGATGTGCTTCTGTTTTACATGTACTGTAACACTTCAGAGCAATTATGATGAAAATAACAAAATGTACTTCTCCCTCATCATTATTTTTTTTAATTAAAAATAAAAGAAAGTCTCTTCCCCTTGGGCACTTTTGAATAAAATGTGCATGAGAAACATTAGACCTTTTTATGCAGCCTCAAGTATCAGGCATTAGTTTGAACTGATTCAGGCAGATTTCAACCTTCAGACAAACAATGTTTTCATTTCATTGTCCTAGCATCATTTTCACTAGGGGTGACTATTGACCCAAAGAGACTATTGCCACTTACTATTGCGATAACGATAGACTATTGTAACTCACTATTGCAATAACTATTGCGATAGGTTTTTTGGTACAAATATGCAATAACCAGCCAACCATTTCTTACAGGTTTTAGTAGAAATTTTTAATTGATGTAAGGACTATGGAACCAAAATCAGTAAAGAAATCATAAATGAAAAGACTCTTTGTCATTTTGCTATTTTCTATCTCTAGTTCTTCCCTTTTGACCTTCTAAAATGGAAAATCATGAATTAAATGCAGTGAGGCTTGTGTAAATCATTCATAATTAAGGGAAATTAATAGTTTCGATAGTATCGATAGTTAACCTTACTATTGCGATAGCAATAGTATTGTTGTATACACTATTGATATAGTACTACTGACAAGCCAACTATTGCAATGCATCGATAGTTCAATGTATTGTTACACCCCTAATTTTCACTGTCCAAACATCATTTTCACTGTCCAAACATTATTTTCATTGTCCAAACATAATTTTCACTGTCCAAACATTATTTTCATTGTCCAAAACATAGGCTAACAGAGCAAGAGTCAATTTTGAATGATATGTACATGATCACTTTGATACACCACAATCTTATTTGAGATAAATAAATAGTCACAGAAAACACTGAAAGTTATCAACCCCACCCATTGGCCACTGATGCATTACAGTGCTACACAATAGAAACGTGACAGTTTAGGTACAAATCATGTGCTCTATATTGATAAGTCATCAGATCTTGATAACAAAGTTTCTAAAGGTTCAAAGAAACTATTTAACTTATTAGAAGTAATAATAACATAACCCCAGCCAAACACTGACATCATCACGGTTTACCTATCTGAAGCTACCAGGTATGTAAGGTTTAAAGCAGTGTTTACATGTTGTAATCTCTCACTGTCTACTTGACAGTAAGTTTTTAAACTCACGCTCATGAGATACAGAAAGGTATTATGAGTAATTTATGACACGAATATATCACGATGTATCACAATACTTCAGAATGATTCTCAACACGATATGCTATTGTTAGTTCTTTAAATGTTTGGATAAGGTTGAAATTTAATTGTTCAATACAGGTGTTTTGACACAGAAATATCATGACATCATACGCTTTATTGATATCTTGGAACAATCCTTGTCATAATTCGCTGAATTTGATAACAAATAAACACTAAACAGTTTACATTTAAACATATCCCTTTATAATTCCTTGTGAAAATAATTAAATTCAAGATCAACAATGCTTAAAACATAAAAAAAAGCATCAAGATTCTATGAAATACTGTCATAACTACATTCTAATCTTATGAAACCACTTTCTCCCTAAAGAGCTCAATTATAATGGCTTACAGTCGATGAAACAAAAGAGACACTTGACAGCAATATATATATATATATACATGTATCAGTATATATAATCTGCCTATTAGCCTGAGGCACAAAGTGACACTTTGACTACTTTGTAACACATTTAGAGCTTAAAGTGCTACAGCTCTTACATGCTGCAGTAGTTATATCAACAATGTTTAATATCTTTCTCAACAATCATGTTATACATCAAGAGGCTTTATCTACATTCAGCTGTTTGTTTTATAAAGCAAACTCAACATTGTAATCTGTGATACTCCATACAACATTTTCAGTACCTAAGATCTATATTTATGTGATTCTTAAACTCATACTTTGATTATTGACAGAGAAACATATATTACCCGGTAGTTAAAGGCACTGTAGCACATTTTTTGCATATTATGTTTTCTCAAATTTGCCATTTATTGTTAACTATACATTCTATTGTTACGTTAGAGGGTAAAACATCTCATTACACAACCTGATAAGCCAGATCCATAGAAAGGTTATCCATAGTGGAAGAAAATGATGCGATGTATAAAGTGACAGTGGCAGGCCTACCATACAGACGGCACACAAATCTTCAAAACTGTACTAATATACCCTTAATCAGATCACATAACCACACAATAGTACGACAAACCTTCCTAAACTGAATTCAAACCATCGAAAACTGAATTCATATCCTCTTAAACGGGCAACAAATTGCTTGAAAGGGACATTTTGGCCGCAAAACGGACCACAAATCGTCTAGCAAAATGGCAGCTCTGCAACAAGACAAGGCAAAAGGAAGAGTTGTTTTCTTATACTACGACTCTTCTCTTCTACATCTTGACATCGATATATATATATACAAACTCCTAAATGTAATAAACTTCAGATTTATGTCCTTTGATTTCATTTCCAGGCTTGCGATTCTACATATTTTGGTACCCAGATTGGGGGTGTTATTCATTCTGCTTGGTTATTAAAGTTTACGAAGTTTCGATGTGGATTTGTATTTTTGAGTTTTAGAGGATATGAAATTAGTTTTAGAGGATATGAATTCAGTTTTCGATGATATGAATTCAGTTTTCGATGATTTGAATTCAGTTCAGGAAGGTTTGTTGTACTATTGTGTGGATATGTGATTTGATTAAGGGTATATTAGTACTCCAGTTTTGAAGATTTGTGTGCTGTTTGTATGGTAGGCCTGAGTGGTGAACTCTTCAGTGTGGGAGGTAGATTTGTGTGCTGTTTGTATGGTAGGCCTGAGTGGTGAACTCTTCAGTGTGGGAGGTAGATTCGTAAGTCTCACAGGAACTTGAAATTTCAGACAGCAAGATGGTTGACCTTTCCATCATGGTGCCATAATTAAAACTCTACTCTGAGTGTTTAGATCACTTGAACTACCTTTGAGCAGCCATATTAATGTGAACGTCTTAAAATGGCCGCTCCAAAGGGAAATGGATTCGCATGGCTTAACTGAACCATGTAGCCTACATTCGTTTTGTAACTCTTTTTATTGATTCATGAATGAGGAGTATTTTATAGCCAGTTGGTAACACAGTACCGACACTTACCGGTATTTATCATTTTGTGAGATCATTTTATTTCAGTAATTTATCAGGTTTTTATATATTTTTACCATGAAAATTGACAAAATCATAATTTAGTGCTGGTAAGTTGAACATTTCAGGTTCATATCGTACCCTGGATGTAGAATCTTATTGAGTTAACAAATGATCAACACAACACACCTGTCTGTCTATTAAGAGCACCTGCATGCACGACTAGACTGATGGACACGGCAGGTGTTGACAGGTGAAACAGGTAAATCTATATCTCCAATACAGTACTGCATTATCATCATTTGATTACATCTAAAACACCTTTCAAACTCAGACATTACAAAATATATCATATTATAGAATATCATAGGGGACAATATAGGCAGATGTTTCCAGAACAACATGAAGCATCGAATGAAGCATTTATTCATTGATATCACATATTGAGTATATAAATATGATAATGGAAGATGATTAATATTATTGGTTTATTGTAAATATTTATTTGTAATTATTATAAAATAGATCCGTTTTTTTATCATTTCTTCTATGTATACTACATTTATTGTTTGATTTGTATATTATAAATGATGTTTTGATAATATTTTGTTTATGTTTTTTACCTTACTTTCTGCTTCATACAGATATTGAATAAATAACTATTAAATTACAATAACATTGCATGTTTTTGTTTAATGATTAACAAATAAATTCCATTCTGAGTAATTGAAAATTATATTAACCGAAATGCAATTAATAAGAATATGTAAATTTTAGATAACAAAAAAAATAAGTGAACAATATTATACAGCCTATGTGTTTATTTTTCTGGATGTGTAGTACTCTGATGCTTTTAAAATATTCAAAGCAGATGATTTTTGTTTTAAATTTACAAAATGAAATGTCCCTCAGCAGTTCAAAATAAGCATTGTCTGCCGTCTGAGTACAGTAAACTATCAATGTCAAAATAAGGATTGTCTGACGTCTGTGTACAGTAAACTATCAATGGTAAAATAAGGATTGTCTGACGTCTGAGTACAGTAAACTATCAATGTCAAAATAAGCATTGTCTGCCGTCTGAGTACAGTAAACTATCAATGGTAAAATAAGGATTGTCCGACGTCTGTGTACAGTAAACTATCAATGTCAAAATAAGGATTGTCTGACGTCTGAGTACAGTAAACTATCAATGGTAAAATAAGGATTGTCCGACGTCTGAGTACAGTAAACTATCAATGGTAAAATAAGCATTGTCTGCCGTCTGAGTACAGTAAACTATCAATGGTAAAATAAGGATTGTCCGACGTCTGTGTACAGTAAACTATCAATGTCAAAATAAGGATTGTCTGACGTCTGTGTACAGTAAACTATCAATGGTAAAATAAGGATTGTCTGACGTCTGAGTACAGTAAACTATCAATGTCAAAATAAGCATTGTCTGCCGTCTGAGTACAGTAAACTATCAATGGTAAAATAAGGATTGTCCGACGTCTGAGTACAGTAAACTATCAATGGTAAAATAAGGATTGTCTGCCGTCTGAGTACAGTAAACTATCAATGGTAAAATAAGGATTGTCCGACGTCTGAGTACAGTAAACTATCAATGTCAAAATAAGCATTGTCTGCCGTCTGAGTACAGTAAACTATCAATGGTAAAATAAGGATTGTCCGACGTCTGAGTACAGTAAACTATCAATGTCAAAATAAGCATTGTCTGCCGTCTGAGTACAGTAAACTATCAATGTCAAAATAAGCATTGTCTGCCGTCTGAGTACAGTAAACTATCAATGTCAAAATAAGGATTGTCTGCCGTCTGAGTACAGTAAACTATCAATGTCAAAATAAGCATTGTCTGCCGTCTGAGTACAGTAAACTATCAATGGTAAAATAAGGATTGTCTGACGTCTGAGTACAGTAAACTATCAATGTCAAAATAAGCATTGTCTGCCGTCTGTGTACAGTAAACTATCAATGTCAAAATAAGCATTGTCTGCCGTCTGAGTACAGTAAACTATCAATGTCAAAATAAGGATTGTCTGCCGTCTGAGTACAGTAAACTATCAATGTCAAAATAAGCATTGTCCGACGTCTGAGTACAGTAAACTATCAATGGTAAAATAAGGATTGTCCGACGTCTGAGTACAGTAAACTATCAATGGTAAAATAAGGATTGTCTGCCGTCTGAGTACAGTAAACTATCAATGGTAAAATAAGGATTGTCCGACGTCTGAGTACAGTAAACTATCAATGGTAAAATAAGGATTGTCCGACGTCTGAGTACAGTAAACTATCAATGGTAAAATAAGGATTGTCCGACGTCTGAGTACAGTAAACTATCAATGGTAAAATAAGGATTGTCCGACGTCTGAGTACAGTAAACTATCAATGGTAAAATAAGGATTGTCCGACGTCTGTGTACAGTAAACTATCAATGTCAAAATAAGCATTGTCTGCCGTCTGAGTACAGTAAACTATCAATGGTAAAATAAGGATTGTCCGACGTCTGAGTACAGTAAACTATCAATGGTAAAATAAGGATTGTCCGACGTCTGAGTACAGTAAACTATCAATGGTAAAATAAGGATTGTCTGACGTCTGTGTACAGTAAACTATCAATGGTAAAATAAGCATTGTCTGCCGTCTGAGTACAGTAAACTATCAATGTCAAAATAAGGATTGTCTGACGTCTGTGTACAGTAAACTATCAATGGTAAAATAAGGATTGTCTGACGTCTGAGTACAGTAAACTATCAATGTCAAAATAAGCATTGTCTGCCGTCTGAGTACAGTAAACTATCAATGGTAAAATAAGGATTGTCCGACGTCTGAGTACAGTAAACTATCAATGGTAAAATAAGGATTGTCTGACGTCTGTGTACAGTAAACTATCAATGGTAAAATAAGGATTGTCTGACGTCTGAGTACAGTAAACTATCAATGGTAAAATAAGGATTGTCCGACGTCTGTGTACAGTAAACTATCAATGGTAAAATAAGGATTGTCCGACGTCTGAGTACAGTAAACTATCAATGGTAAAATAAGGATTGTCCGACGTCTGTGTACAGTAAACTATCAATGGTAAAATAAGGATTGTCCGACGTCTGAGTACAGTAAACTATCAATGTCAAAATAAGCATTGTCTGCCGTCTGAGTACAGTAAACTATCAATGGTAAAATAAGGATTGTCTGACGTCTGAGTACAGTAAACTATCAATGGTAAAATAAGGATTGTCCGACGTCTGTGTACAGTAAACTATCAATGTCAAAATAAGCATTGTCTGCCGTCTGAGTACAGTAAACTATCAATGGTAAAATAAGGATTGTCCGACGTCTGAGTACAGTAAACTATCAATGGTAAAATAAGGATTGTCCGACGTCTGAGTACAGTAAACTATCAATGGTAAAATAAGGATTGTCCGACGTCTGTGTACAGTAAACTATCAATGGTAAAATAAGGATTGTCCGACGTCTGAGTACAGTAAACTATCAATGTCAAAATAAGCATTGTCTGCCGTCTGAGTACAGTAAACTATCAATGGTAAAATAAGGATTGTCTGACGTCTGAGTACAGTAAACTATCAATGGTAAAATAAGGATTGTCCGACGTCTGTGTACAGTAAACTATCAATGTCAAAATAAGCATTGTCTGCCGTCTGAGTACAGTAAACTATCAATGGTAAAATAAGGATTGTCTGACGTCTGAGTACAGTAAACTATCAATGGTAAAATGAGGATTGTCCGACGTCTGTGTACAGTAAACTATCAATGTCAAAATAAGCATTGTCTGCCGTCTGAGTACAGTAAACTATCAATGGTAAAATAAGGATTGTCTGCCGTCTGAGTACAGTAAACTATCAATGTCAAAATAAGGATTGTCTGACGTCTGTGTACAGTAAACTATCAATGGTAAAATAAGGATTGTCTGACGTCTGAGTACAGTAAACTATCAATGGTAAAATAAGGATTGTCCGACGTCTGTGTACAGTAAACTATCAATGTCAAAATAAGCATTGTCTGCCGTCTGAGTACAGTAAACTATCAATGGTAAAATAAGGATTGTCCGACGTCTGTGTACAGTAAACTATCAATGTCAAAATAAGCATTGTCTGCCGTCTGAGTACAGTAAACTATCAATGGTAAAATAAGGATTGTCTGACGTCTGAGTACAGTAAACTATCAATGGTAAAATAAGGATTGTCTGACGTCTGAGTACAGTAAACTATCAATGGTAAAATAAGGATTGTCTGCCGTCTGAGTACAGTAAACTATCAATGGTAAAATAAGGATTGTCCGACGTCTGAGTACAGTAAACTATCAATGGTAAAATAAGGATTGTCCGACGTCTGTGTACAGTAAACTATCAATGGTAAAATAAGGATTGTCTGACGTCTGAGTACAGTAAACTATCAATGGTAAAATAAGGATTGTCCGACGTCTGTGTACAGTAAACTATCAATGGTAAAATAAGGATTGTCTGACGTCTGTGTACAGTAAACTATCAATGGTAAAATAAGGATTGTCTGACGTCTGAGTACAGTAAACTATCAATGGTAAAATAAGGATTGTCTGACGTCTGAGTACAGTAAACTATCAATCGTAAAATAAGGATTGTCCGACGTCTGAGTACAGTAAACTATCAATGGTAAAATAAGGATTGTCTGACGTCTGTGTACAGTAAACTATCAATGGTAAAATAAGGATTGTCCGACGTCTGAGTACAGTAAACTATCAATGGTAAAATAAGGATTGTCCGACGTCTGTGTACAGTAAACTATCAATGGTAAAATAAGGATTGTCTGACGTCTGAGTACAGTAAACTATCAATGGTAAAATAAGGATTGTCCGACGTCTGAGTACAGTAAACTATCAATGGTAAAATAAGGATTGTCCGACGTCTGAGTACAGTAAACTATCAATGGTAAAATAAGGATTGTCCGACGTCTGAGTACAGTAAACTATCAATGGTAAAATAAGGATTGTCTGACGTCTGAGTACAGTAAACTATCAATGGTAAAATAAGGATTGTCCGACGTCTGAGTACAGTAAACTATCAATGGTAAAATAAGGATTGTCTGACGTCTGAGTACAGTAAATGTCAGACAGACAAGGAAACTACTCCTGTAAGTTGGCAGCCAGTGGGACCTCACCGCTGATACATTCATACTAAGGTTATCATATAGACCAATTTATGTATAAACTTAACATACTGATAATTCAAATATACTAAAGATTATTTTCATTTCTCTATGGATAAGCGTACAAACACCAGTGGAAAGCATTATAGTCTGTGACAAGTGAAATTTGAAAATGATTTAGAACCTGTGTACATACCGGTATTAATTATTATATAATTACAGTGGCCAATCTAGGACATGCGATTTGGCGATTCAGTGATTCACACTGAAAGTTAGTGAATTGGCCCCTGAAAGAAAATCATAGTTGGGCCTGTTGTGCATTGTTATTTTATTTTTTACGTTTGAAAGTAATTAATATTCCTCTCCTATTTTTTCAAAATCCCTATTTTCTGCATTGATTTTATAGAGGATATCTGTCTTTTCTCGACTTATACCAAGTTTATCTTATCGAGGTAGAAAGTTTATATTTTCGCTAATCTATAACTATTCTTCCTCACATGATGAGATAAACTTGGTATTAGTCAAGAACGAACAGATATTCTATTCATTATATGATGTTATCCTTGTAATTGTGCGACAACACTGAACAGGGTCGTTTTCTTGTTGAGCGGTTGCAAGGAACAACCCGTCACGACAGTAACTGTGTGACGTCTTAATGTAATCGTTACGTTAAACGATTGTAAATTATGACCTCAAATTATATCAGTAACTGGTCACAGTGAAAATAAGATTGTGTCGTAGATTACATTTGTTTGCTCTTGTCATACTAAAAGTAATTATTCCTTGTATTATTAGAACGTATTGTATTATTCTTTGGTAGAAGCTAGATCTGAAACATGAATAACGTGAAAATTGACCAATAATGACTAAGAAATCATAACTAAGACACACAAATGATCATTGCAATTATACTTACGAATTGGGTAGCCCAAAGCAAAGTCATTACTTTGAGTGGCAAAAATCCCAAACAGTCCAGCATACCCCAAGTTGAGAGGTCGCTTAGCAACCAGTGTAACCAAGGTAACAACGATGAACACAACTGTCTTTGCGATGAGAATGCTACACAGGAAGCTCCAGTTGACCGTACTGAACTGCAACTCACACATGCTCTTGAAGAGGAGCGCTGGTAGGCAGAACTTGGAGACGAACGTACCGATACCCTTCCCCTGTGTGCTCGTGATGAGCCCAGCCCGACCGGCGACATACCCGCCGAGAATGATGACGAAGCACTGAAGAATAGCCGGGTACAGGTTGTTGAACGATACCTCGATCGGTCCGGTCGAGTTGCCCGTGTGGTTGGAGGTCGTGATGTTCTCCATAGCTGTTGGTTGATGAGGGATAACTGTGTTATTGTCTGGTTTGGAGTACTGAAGTATGTGATATTTTTAGTTTGTGGGTAAGTTCTTTATCACCTGCCAAAGAACAAGGTAGTCTTCATCGGTTGAAGCAAATAGGTGTTATCAAATCATGAAGGAGGGATATGGTGTTACCCGCAGGTGTGGAATGCGATTGATGTCACCTGATGAAGAATATACCTGTTATTATTATTCTTTGGGACATGGGGAGCGAAAGATGAATTCAGGTGTTATCTGTTGGTTGAATTTGTTATCACTTGGTGAAGAATTCAGGTGTTATCTATTGGTTGAATTTGTTGTATTGTGGAGAATTCAGGTGTTATCTGTTGGTTGAATTGGTTATCACCTGGTGAAGAATTCAGGTGTTATCTATTGGTTGAATTTGTTGTCTGGTACAGTATACTGTTGTTACTAAAGGAATTCATCGTGGCCATCAGACCGTTTCCTTGATCTGAAACAAGTAAAACAAAAACAGCATTAGCCTCTACTCTAACTCCAACTGATAAATTATTTCATTATTTATAAAATTTCTTGTAAATTGTAGCTCCATATTTTTATATTAACATAATAAGTAAACTCTTTGGTAAGGTTACAGGTAATGCAGTGTAACACAAAGACAACTTGGGACAATTATCTGGAAAATAATCAATATTTGGTAGCAGCAGTGCTCTAACTATTAACATAACACAGAATCATTGCTAAGGTCATTTATCATCCAAAACTGGCTCTCACAGTAGATATTGCTTGTGTGAGATAAAGCGATATCTACAAGATATCGCTACAATCAAATCGTCATAATCCTATTACATCATCAGTTAATGACATCACAGGGCTTTGACATCAATGAGAACACTGCTGACAATGTTATGATGTCACAAAGTTGATGATGTAACAATGCTATGAGGCCACAATGCTGATGACATCACAATGCTATGACATCACTGAGAAGTACTCAAATGGCAGTTTTGTGTTGCAGATATGTTCATTATTTTGCTAATAATTGTTGAAGAATGATTTTGAATGATTAATAAAATCTCACCCTCGTTTCTTCTGATATCAAATATATCAACACTCGTTGATTAAAGTAAAAATTTGGTACCTTAAATCAACGAGTGTTGATATATTTGATATCAGAAGACACTTGGGTGAGATTCGCTATTTGTAAAATGACAAGAGATTGTTAGTACGTCGATCAGTGCTGGCCATGGGTTCGAACCCAGCAAGTGACTCGGCCCGAAAAAAACCATCAGAATCTGTACTATTGAAGGTAGTGTTATCCCAAATGTAACAATATGTTATAGATTTGTTCACTGGCATGAATTTCTAATGTAAAACTCAAAATAATAAAATTATGATAGATCTTCAAACTACACTTGTCATTGGAACCAAACGTCTGTTTACCCTACCACTGCTGCCTACTGCTGCAGTGTTTATCACGATTTTTACTTGTTTATCTACGAGAAGGGTTTCTAGAATTAAAACATAAACAACCCTCTACAGCCTGTCCACTGGTTTCCCTGTCAATCACAGCACCGTTACACAGGATGAACAGATGAGATGAAGCGAATCCGATTTGACCGAATGGAATGACCCTGATGCCAGTGTTTAGTACTGTTTACATTTGCCGGTAGATTTTCTCCTGATTATTCACGCATAGGATCGGTCCAGATTTAAAAGAAAGTACAATTTCATTCATAGAGAGAAATATTTCATATAGAGTTACATACCCAGTCATGATAATATACCGTCCATCGACGTCAAACATAACTCACACATGGTGCTATGTACAGTAGTGAATGACTTTACCGCTAGGTGGCGCGCTGGATCTAATCTATCTAGACTTACTCGGGCGATAATTCTATATTTACATGCGAGTTGCCAACGTGACGATTGGTTTACATCGTAATATTTAGAAGATATGAAAACTGTGTCAAGACTGATTGTGTTGACCTCTAGTCTTGTTAATTTGTACATAATATCTGAGAATCAGCTTTATCAATATTATTCATTATATAAACACATGCACTGTGAATACCACATGTTAAAATAACCACACAACAAAAGATAATATGTTGTGTCGGTGTCATATTTTATGTTTGTGTATTATTTATTTTTTAACCCAGATAATTATATTTAAGTACAGGAGTAAAAGTCAAACATAAAGTATAGTTTTCAAAATATGGTATTTGCTTATGGAGCTTCATGCATGTTATATCTATGTATAGAATATCAACCTTCACAAAAAAATAATTGTTGTCCAGGAAATCCTGTTGAGGGCCTTTATGATATCGAAATAAAACCAATTTCAATATAAAAGACTATATCATATTCATATGAAAACGCGGGTTTGCTTTTTCCCCCCTATCTCATTTAAATATTTTTTATAAACACATAAAGTTTATATCCTGCATATATTTTAGCTAACAAGCAACAACCACCCACGTGAAACCACGTATACATCCGGGTCGGTGTTTACAAATAAATAGCGGGTTTGTTTCACAAGTGCATTTATTGTTTTCGTCTATATTAAACAAAAAGTCAAATAATATTTTGTACCATATTTTATATGCCTATGGGACGTTTTGGTGATTTGTGCTGTTTTCAACAGTATTCGATCACGTATTTCATGTTAGTACAAGTGTTATTTACTTGAGAAAGTCCACATATATATCTACTGTAAGGAACCCTGTGAAATTTAAAATCATCTTTGTAATGAAGACTGATCGAATGACGATAATTATATTAAAATCCACAATGTCAACAATCTCATTTAAATCAGACCGTAATTATGTTGAATGTTGAATGTTGAATGTGTTTAACGCAGTTTCTGATTTTAACGAGACGGCGGCGGTCAACTGCAGTGTAAAGACAAAACTGGGAAACAATGTCAATTTGAAATGATATATTCAGAAAATGTAATCTGTTATTACGACACTAGTACACTATTGTCCATCACTGTCACACGTGCATGTATCCGGCTCCTTATGTGTTAAGGCTTTAACAGGCTAGTTTCCTTATGAGTATATAATATATATATATATATATATATCGTTCAGGCAATATTCACCCATCCATGACAGTGAAAATAAACGTTCGCGTCATCTACCACAGGAAATTGCGATTGTTTCGATGTACTGGACATATTCATGTACATATCTGAAATGCCGTGAAAAGAAGTGTGTCGACCGTTGCATGACAATTACCTATTGTATACTTTTGTTTCCGCAGTGTAAGTACAGCTAACGTAGACTACAGTATACTTGAAGGGTCACATTGACCGAATGCTCCGCATGTTGCAGCATATGTTATTCAGTGTTGAAAGGGATAGTGCATAATTTATTTAACTTATTAAATCTCTCAACGCCCGATATGTATATGCATGTATAATGTGATGAACGCTGAACCATGCGTAACGCTTTAATACACCTTACACCATATATACTGACACTAACAACATTATCATTTGGTCATTGCTGCAGATGTTACCAATTAGAAAAGTGTTAACATCTTGACTTACTCTCAGTATCTCGAAGCCTTGTATCACATGAAAGCGGCAGCTGGTCGACATACCGTGGACATTTAAAAATGACTTGACATCTCCTGTCGGAACACGATATAATTACAAACTTTAAATTCTGAGAGATTGACAGTAAAAGCATAAAGATTTAATGAACAACACGGACGTCTGAGTGTGGTGCGTATATAATATTACTCGTTTTTCTCAGAAATCAGAAATATTTGAAAGGAAATGTTTATGCTCAACTTATCTCGATTAAAGTGAGAGTATTGAAAGGAATGACGAAATTACAATGCAATATTATAAGAACTACGTAAAGGCAATGACAATAGTAAATTGAAATAACTATGAATTTGTACCTACATTTTCTCTTCAAAAAGGTTATTGTATAAAATCATTTCGTCCAACATTACCTCTGTTACCGTTGACCAATAGTTCACGATTCTAGCAAAATCCCTAACGGTGAAGGAAAACTTTGCTTCACTAAAGTCTTCTCATCGATTGTACGGGAGCAGGCCGAATGAACAGTCTGAGACACCATCTCTGACAGCAACCAATCGCAATTCTCTATTGCTAGCCAAGAAAGTACTTCGATTCTAACAGATGTTGTGCGGGAAGATCTGATCTACGGTGGTGCCAATTGACAATTAAGTTGCGGCAAGCAAGCATTCAGCCAGAACATGCTTGTGATGGATCTGTGATGGTCTTTGTTATCATCAACACAGCATTCAGCCAGAACATGCTTGTGATGGATCTGTGGTGGTCTTTGTTATCATCAACACAGCATTCAGCCAGAACATGCTTGTGATGGATCTGTGGTGGTCTTTGTTATCATCAACACAGCATTCAGCCAGAACATGCTTGTGATGGATCTGTGGTGGTCTTTGTTATCATCAACACAGCATTCAGCCAGAACATGCTTGTGATGGATCTGTGGTGGTCTTTGTTATCATCAACACAGCATTCAGCCAGAACATGCTTGTGATGAATCTGTGGTGGTCTTTGTTATCATCAACACAGCATTCAGCCAGAATATGCTTGTGATGGATCTGTGGTGGTCTTTGTTATCATCAACACAGCATTCAGCCAGAACATGCTTGTGATGGATCTGTGGTGGTCTTTGTTATCATCAACACAGCATTCAGCCAGAACATGCTTGTGATGGATCTGTGGTGGTCTTTGTTATCATCAACACAGCATTCAGCCAGAACATGCTTGTGATGGATCTGTGGTGGTCTTTGTTATCATCAACACAGCATTCAGCCAGAACATGCCTATGATGGATCTGTGGTGGTCTTTGTTATCATCAACACAGCATTCAATAAGAACATCCTTGTGATAAGGTTTTTGAAGGACATTTAGAAGTGGTATCCATAAGAACAGGAATCATTGTGATGGATCTGTGATGGTCTTGGTTACCATCAACACAGCATTCAGTCAGAACCTCCTTGTGGTGGATCTGTGATGGTCTTCTTGGTTACCATCAACACAACATTCAGTCAGAACCTCCTTGTGATGGATCTGTGATGGTCTTGGTTACCATCAACACAGCATTCAGTCAGAACATCCCTGTGATGGATCTGTGATGGTCTTGGTTACCATCAACACAACATTCAGTCAGAACATCCCTGTGATGGATCTGTGATGGTCTTGGTTACCATCAACACATCATTCAATAAGAACCTCCTTGTGATTGATCTGCGGTGGATTTGGTATCGATTGCTTGCTTTTGAGGGGATTCAGATCGGGACTTCTCGTTGGCAAAATGAATTTGTCAGTCAGTGACGTTACCTTGAAGATATTCCCATGCTGCTTATACTCTGACGTACTAATTATATAGTGCGTGTTACCAAGAGGAGTACCATGTGCTTTACGTCACTAATTGTGCGAACAGAGGCAGGTCAAACGATAGTGGATGTTTGATATTCAATATTCGGGTTTATACATCATACTTCATGACAAAGATTGCAACGTTAGAGGAAACATGTGATGTGATGAAACATTTGTGTATACAGATATTTGCCTTGCTGCCATGTCACAAATACAGGCGCCAGACCCTGAATATATATATATATCTATATTTAAGTATACATGTACCTACCTATCTTTATAACATATAAAGAAGGTATATGACACGGTGAATCCTGCTATAGGACCGGAAGTGGAAACTTGGATCAATCTACGAACTTTACAAAGCGTATTGAGCCAGAAAACCAGTTTAACCATTTGCAGGATTCAACGTGTCATACCTTCTTTATATGTTATATAGGCATAGCTAGGTATACTTATACATGTATTTATGGTCAAGCGCCTATGATCACAACCACCTTGAGTTTTGACCGCATGTTTATTTCAAGTTTACAACATGTCTTTGATGCAATTATCCCAGAATCTTTAGGGTATCTGACACTATAATGGATACTATTTTCTCTTTTGTAACCTGTGACATCAAGTGTGTCCCCGTTCAGCTTCCGTAGAATATATTCAACCAGTTTACTGACACTACACCAGGTTCTTGTTATCACACGACTGTCTATCTGAATCAGAGATACACCCAAGTCCGTATCGTCTCGAGACGGGGGTGTCCGACCACATGTACTCACACGTGTCCTCCCACGTGGTTAGGTGACGTGCTCACCTGTCATGCGAAACAATCACGTGTATACCCCTGCACAATGAGACCATTTCATAAATACACATTTAATTTATTCTGCAAAGCCACATTTTGACTCCGAGTTTAATGACCCTGTAAAGTAAGACAAGGAATGAGACCCAACTATAAAGTATATCTATGTTCTCTGAATATCACCGGAGTGTTTAATGAGAGGGAACATATCCCTGTGTTGGTGTGACATATAAACCATCTTAACTTAACTGAAAGCTAGCTTTGTTCATTATAAATCATTTAGTTTGTTGTCATCATCTGTTTGAAGAACTGCAAGCAAATTATCTTTGTCAACTAACGGTCCCGGAGATGTGGAACAAGAACAGTTAAAGGTTAACTGTCTGGTTTTCGATCATAAATCACTACTTTTACTTTCACATTGTCAATGTACTGAGTCCACTATCCACAAAATGTTAGTTTTCGGTAACAGTGGGTACTTCTTGCGATGGTAATGCGTCAGCCACATCACCACGACTCAAGATATGTGTTGTTGTTATCTTCCAACATAACCTCTGTTCTATTACGACTGCATGTTTCTAGCGAGCGACTGAGAATTCTGATTGGTTACAAGCAAAGTAATTTTTGCAATCAGCTGTTTGATTTACTGATCATTACACCAGTACCGATAACGCTCGGTAAGACTTGATTTATTTCATATAATTCCCACAGGACAGACGTCTGTCGAAACTTTAGGACACTTTTGGATTGTATAAACATAAGGACTATATCCTTGTCTCAATGTTGTTCAGCTAGAATATGTTGAGAGAGCCGAACGGCATGGCCGTATTGTAACAGACCAAAAGTGTTGCAAGAATCGCCGTATTCCCATAAGATGCCATGGTAATTTAGTGTAGCATAACAAAATTTCCTGATCGTGACAGTGAACGAAAACTTATAAAATTCAACATGATTATAATCTATCATCTTGAGATTATGTTAATAATTTTCAAATTCATTAGTTTTGAGAATGGTTTGGGAAAACGGTAAAATAATGACTGGGTATTTTTACAGTATTTCCCAATTGCCACCATTATGTAATCAGGCCCAAAGGGCTGAAAACAATGGACATACCTTAGCAATCTTTTCACTGTTTTGTTAAAAAATAGCGGTGTATCTAAAACAATAAATTTGGTACGTGTTGCAGACCAGATTTCCTGTTTTCATGTCAATTTTCAGTAAAATATTTTGAAAACACTGAAATAATGGGGTCTTATGGCAGAATGGAGATTCTTACAACACGTTTGGCACAGTGATATATATGAGTTTAGTAACTTACGTCGAGAGAGAATGATTACGTCATAGCGATTGATAACATGTAAAGTAAAATATAAAACTAATGTGGATTCATTGGTTTATCGGGGAGTGCCGTTTCTTGCACATTAATATTAGTTCAATTCAAATATATAAAATAATAATAAAGTTTTTTCAACACCTACATATTTTGGTTTGCTTTGGCCAAAACCCCAGAACTACGTTTTTTTTGTTGTTGTTGAGCTTGTCAGAATATTCTAAAACATGAATTAATCAGAATTATTGTGTTGATTCACGATTACGGTGACTTACACATACGTGACGAGGTAATTTATTATCACTGGTAGATATAGGACATATCGATGTGTGGTGATAAAACAGTGGAGATATTGACAAGAATGAGATTGACAAGTGAACACCAGGATAACAACTAGACCAAGGATACCAGCTGTTATCACCCATTGTCTGTGCACGCCTACCCCGTGCTTAATGAAATGACTGAACGTGATTGACCATTTATAAACTCGGGTCTTGACCCAGAAACTTTGTAACAGTTTTTAAAGTTTTACCTTTTTAAGGTAGATACAAGGATTTTTGTATAAAAAGCTATTTACTATGGTCAGTCCTTGATCCTGGAATTAAGTTTGAACAGTTCACTCAACAGCGCTTCATGAATTATGTTTGTGCTTAGAATTCCTCATAAGTTTTAAGAAATAAGCAACATTGTTATCAATCACATTCCGCCTTTAGTACAGGTCGGTCAGATAAATGATAGCGATATATAGACTTTATATATATATATACGCATATGTACAATAATTAAGGATGAAAACTTAAGAAAAAAACGGTTAGAAGAATTAAAAGTTGCTCTGCTAAAACGTGCCTTTCCTCACAATATGATTGACAAAGGCATTGAAAAGGCAACAAATCACACCATTTCAGAATTGCGAACTCCCATAGAAAAAATGGTACCAACAAGTAGCATAACATTTGTAACTACCCATAACCCTAACAATCCTAACATCTACCCCCTAATACGAGACAACTTAAACATTCTAACACAAGACAAAAGGCTTAAAGCTATGCTTGATAAAACAACTATAATCAAAAGTAAACGACAGCCAAATAACTTGAAAAAAATACTCACAAGAGCAAAATACAGCAATGATGAAACTCAGCCCGAAGTTTCAAAATGTCAAGATAAGAGGTGTGGTACCTGCCCAATCATTATGGAAGGCCAAGAATTCCAATTTGAAAATGGACAAACTTTTAAAGTTAAACACCAAATGAGTTGCAAATCTAATAATGTAATATATGCAATCCTCTGTCCCAAATGTAATCTCACTTATATTGGCCAAACAAGCAATCTTCAAGCTAGAGTAAGGGTCCACAAACAACAAATAAATGACCCTAATCTCCGTCACCTAAAGATAAGCAAACATATAGCAGATTGCAACAATGGACAATTTATCATCTTCCCGTTCTATAACGTATTTTCCAAATCAGACAATTCAAGCTTAACTTTAGAAACCAAAGAAGCATTTTTTATCAAAAAATACTGCCCCTCACTTAACAGTTAGTTCACAGAAGGAAGTGATTACCTGTAAATTATTGCTTGTGTCTACCTAGTGATTAATGAGGCAGACTCATTGATCCTCACAAGGCTGCATTGTTCTAGAGTCACACCCAATTAGTGTGCTCAAGGCAATTATGACGTGCGTGATTATCAAACAATGACCATGTCCTACTGTCATGTAAGGATATTGATGTTGTAATTATTTATTGTTCTTGTTCATGTATATATATATGCGATCTTCCACTTGTCTAAACATACTTGAAAAGACCGATATACTGGTCGAAATGAGCTCATCGTATTAAAGAAGATTGATCCAGTCAAACCCATCTGATGTTTACTCTTTTCTATATATAACCTTACTTCACGTGAGAAACGACTCATTTTTATTTATATATATATATACAGTCATATCTGCACTTATTCTGATTCTCAGTGAAACAACTGAACGGTGATTATATATTTATAAACTCGGGTCTTGACTTGGTAATAGTTTGTTCTTCAATCCTAGAAGATATAAGTAATAGTGTTATCAATCCCATCCCGCTATCAGTACAGGTCCTAGAGAATTTTCATTGTCAAATACCAAAGACATCTTCAAGCACGCTTTTCTGTATATTTTACAAGCGCTTCATTGATACTTTCAGCCGCCAGGTTTCTTCATCTGGGATATCGTAGTTACAGTTACACTATAAATGTGAATACTCTGCGAAATTATAACAACATTACTCGTGTAAACAAATTTATTTATCAAGGCGCCCGCAATACAAAACGCAAAAATAGAACCAACGATAAAATATTTTGATTCATTGGCAGACAATGCACAAGCAAATAAGGCTCATTGCCACAGGAAGCTCCAGTGAATGCTGATTGGTTGACAGAGCGTCCAGGAACACAGCTGATATAGTTTCACATGATAGTTTACTTAGGAAAATATTGTGACGTCATCTCATAGTTTATTAACCAATGAAAGTAAGGATGAGACAGCTCAGGGTAGAATGACCCACGTTCAGATGAAGTAGTTAGATGCCATGATGTAACATCTCACAAAATTAAACCATTATCGGGGTTTCGATATATTGCAAATATTCAGTATGATATAACGTCACGTCTAGGGTTGAGCACCTACACTTTACTCGTTATTCCATATAGCTATTTATATATACTTGTTATTCCATATATATATAGGATGTTATCACCTCTTCATAACACCTCTCTGCATTCTCCTCCCAGGTTAATGCCTACAGATCTGAAGAGGTCGAGTAACCTCTGTGGGAAGAGGATGACCTTTCTGTTGCTCAGCACTATTTTATATTTTTTGATAAAATAGTGATCCCAGGAAGCCCAATGTATAGACTGACGATGAGTGGATGGTGAACCAAGGAACCCACTGTATAGATGGTGATCTCAGGAACCCACTGTATAGATGGTGATCTCATTGAGTTAGATTTAAAGAAGACATAATGTGATACCCGATATACCGACGAACACCTTCCCCGGAAGAACAGTAGGTCTGTTAAGGCTGAAGAAGCAACCTAATCGACTGGAACAATGTTAGAACAGAGGAATGCTATGTGACCTGATGTCAACTGGAAATACATGGTTCATTACTGGGGGATATTTCACCGGAAGACTCAACAATATTCTTTATGACGATATATAGTCAACTTTACAATGCAAGGCGTAACTCGAACAGTCTCCATCGCTGGCTGATTTAAGCCTTGCCGCATTTCCTCAAGGCTTGTGTGGTATCCCACTATGCATATCAGGTGCAGCGCTCCAGTATCTTAGCACGGAACCGCGAGGGAAATACTGCAAGGCTAAAATCAGCATGCAGTGATGGAGATCAGCAAGAGTTAAGCCTTGTGTTGGGAAGTTGAGATAGTGTTGACACATCATACGATTAAACCTAACAGGGACACCTTCCGTTAATCAACCTTAACTGAGGCTAACCTGAATTACGAGGACATTACATCAGGTATCCTCTGTGACAAGACGAGCTAACGCTTTGTGAGAGGAGGCCGGGTACACGCAGCAAGGTGGAGTAAGTTCCAAGATTGTCTAGAGCGTTGTGTGATTGATTCACAGTGAGAAATACAGTACAGATGCATATTGACATTAAGCGTATTTAGAACGTAAACAACTAAAACTTAACAACACTTTCTTGTATTAAATAGTAAAAAATTGGCCAAATACCAGCAAACCGTGATGGAATCGTCCTCTTAATATGAATTAAGTTCATTTTGAAATTATACTTATTGTAATACTGAGAAGTGTCCCAACTTTCCTTACAGAGAATGGGGAGAAGGTATTAGCACTTGTAGCATTCAGTCTCTGAAGTATTCAGCATTGAGCAAGATGTTTTGTTTAATGACCTCTACGTTTTAAAAAAAATATCTTATATTTGGAATTGTCGCTGTGTATTAAATGTGGACTCTCGTTTATCGATAGGCATTCAACGTTGTTGCGGAAACTAAATTTCTCCTTGGCATCCGTCTTAAGATATAATGAATTAAAACAGTACGGGAGAGAAAGTGACAGACAGACAGACAGCATGAATGACTTATTATCAAACAAGGAACAGTTTTGATTTGTCGCCATGACATTGACCTTGACCCTTGACCTCTAGTACTCGTCGCCCTCCTCGGGCTCTCCCCCCTCGATGGAGTCGACCCCGACCTCCTCGTAGTCCTTCTCCAGGGCTGCCAGATCCTCACGGGCCTCGGAGAACTCTCCCTCCTCCATACCCTCACCAACGTACCAGTGGACGAAGGCACGCTTGGCGTACATCAGATCGAACTTGTGGTCAAGGCGAGCCCAGGCCTCAGCGATGGCGGTGGTGTTGCTCAACATGCAGACAGCTCTCTGGACCTTAGCCAAGTCACCACCGGGAACAACGGTTGGTGGCTGGTAGTTGATGCCCACCTTGAATCCAGTGGGACACCAGTCGACGAACTGGATGCTTCTCTTGGTCTTGATGGTGGCGATGGCAGCGTTGACATCCTTGGGGACGACGTCACCACGGTAGAGAAGGCAGCATGCCATGTACTTGCCGTGACGGGGATCACACTTCACCATCTGGTTGGCGGGCTCGAAGCAGGCATTGGTAATTTCTGGCACCGACAGTTGTTCATGGTACGCTTTTTCAGCAGAGATTACAGGAGCGTAGGTTGCCAGAGGGAAGTGGATACGTGGGTAGGGCACCAAGTTGGTCTGGAACTCAGTCAGATCCACGTTCAGGGCACCGTCGAAGCGGAGAGAAGCAGTGATGGAGCTGACGATCTGACCAATCAGACGGTTCAGGTTGGTGTAGCTTGGCCGCTCGATGTCAAGGTTACGCTTGCAGATGTCGTAGATGGCCTCGTTGTCGACCATGAATGCGCAGTCGGAGTGCTCGAGGGTGGTGTGGGTGGTCAGGATTGAGTTGTAGGGCTCCACCACAGCAGTCGACACCTGGGGAGCTGGGTAGATGGAGAACTCTAACTTGGACTTCTTGCCGTAGTCGACACTGAGCCGTTCCATCAGGAGAGAGGTGAAGCCAGATCCGGTTCCGCCGCCGAAGCTGTGGAAGAGGAGGAAGCCCTGGAGCCCGCTACACTGGTCGGCCAACTTCCGGATCCGGTCTAGGACTAGGTCGACGATCTCCTTGCCGATGGTGTAGTGACCTCGAGCGTAGTTGTTGGCGGCGTCCTCCTTGCCGGTGATAAGCTGCTCTGGGTGGAATAGCTGACGATACGTCCCCGTCCGGACTTCATCTGAAACATTGAGGGGCACACATTAATTACATTGCTTAGATTTTTATGAATGCTTTCAAAGCTACTGGACGGAACTGGAATGGACTTAAAACGCGATGATATGCGTTATTTAGCATTGACATGGTCTGCTAAGAAATGGAGTTCATGTCAACGGTGGTCACCAAGGTTTGAAAAGCTGAGGACGTTTTCTTTAACCTTCCCGTTTGCAGAGACAGACTGAACCAACTCCCATTTCTTTATAAAAAAAAACCCATTTTGTTTGTAGGATGTTATTTAACATTGCTAACTTTACATTTCAAAATGTAAAAGTTAAAAACGTAACAATGCAAATCAATGAAAAGAGATTAAACTCAATGATAAAAGTTGTTTCGACTGGAGTGGCAACGTCAACTCAGGTCAGTGAGACAGCGAACAATAAACATGGAGACATGGGCAGGACCAACATCGACTAACATTGACTGTGTGGCTTTATCGTCAGCAGGAGACATGGGCAAAGCAAACTAACAAACAAGGCAAAAGGCATGTTGATAGACTCCGACAATGATACCTGTGTTCAGATTTCAATGGTATTTTAATCGGCCAATCCTTGGCATCCAAATATTGCATTGTATTCCTCTTTATGATGAACTAAATACCAACGATTTGCTCGTCTAACTACAAATTTGAAGAGTTTTACAGTGATAGAAAATGAATAACATCCTTTTTTGTAAGGTTCAACTAATATCGGGAAAATTTAATGTGTAAGTTTCCCTGGTTTATAGCAACGCATATTTTATATATATATATATATATATATATATATATATATATATATATATATATATATATATATATATATATATATATATAAATAATATTTATTGCATGTATTTACGCGGAAACCATGTCATCAACATAAACAATCAACACTTAGCTTCATTAATTAAATACAGACAGAAGAAATAATGTTGTGTATAAAACTACAAGGACTAGATGACAGGATAAAATAACCTTGCGTCATAATACAACATGTCGGTCTGTGTACTACCCAGCACTAGGACTGATGTCTGACTGTGTACTATCCAGCACTAGGACTGATGTCTGACTGTGTACTACCCAGCACTAGGACTGATGTCTGACTGTGTACTACCCAGCACTAGGACTGATGTCTGACTGTGTACTACCCAGCACTAGGACTGATGTCTGACTGTGTACTACCCAGCACTAGGACTGTTGTCTGACTGTGTACTATCCAGCACTAGGACTGATGTCTGACTGTGTACTATCCAGCACTAGGACTGATGTCTGACTGTGTACTACCCAGCACTAGGACTGATGTCTGACTGTGTACTATCCAGCACTAGGACTGATGTCTGACTGTGTACTACCCAGCACTAGGACTGATGTCTGACTGTGTACTACCCAGCACTAGGACTGTTGTCTGACTGTGTACTACCCAGCACTAGGACTGTTGTCTGACTGTGTACTATCCAGCACTAGGACTGATGTCTGACTGTGTACTACCCAGCACTAGGACTGATGTCTGACTGTGTACTACCCAGCACTAGGACTGATGTCTGACTGTGTACTACCCAGCACTAGGACTGTTGTCTGACTGTGTACTACCCAGCACTAGGACTGTTGTCTGACTGTGTACTATCCAGCACTAGGACTGATGTCTGACTGTGTACTATCCAGCACTAGGACTGATGTCTGACTGTGTACTATCCAGCACTAGGACTGATGTCTGACTGTGTACTACCCAGCACTAGGACTGTTGTCTGACTGTGTACTACCCAGCACTAGGACTGTTGTCTGACTGTGTACTACCCAGCACTAGGACTGATGTCTGACTGTGTACTATCCAGCACTAGGACTGATGTCTGACTGTGTACTACCCAGCACTAGGACTGATGTCTGACTGTGTACTATCCAGCACTAGGACTGATGTCTGACTGTGTACTATCCAGCACTAGGACTGATGTCTGACTGTGTACTACCCAGCACTAGGACTGATGTCTGACTGTGTACTACCCAGCACTAGGACTGTTGTCTGACTGTGTACTACCCAGCACTAGGACTGTTGTCTGACTGGGCTAGTGTGAAGGCACAGTGACATGTACCTACAGATCGATATACTCGGAGTATCATTAGACTAGACTACTGTAGAGCAGAGTTCCAGTGATCCTATGTGGATTGAAACACTAGACGAATGACTGGAAATATATTGGTTTCTAAACAGACTGAGAGACATGACTTGACCTAAGCTCTAACAGGGCCACAGCAGACTGACGGACAAGAAGACAGAGGGCGTCTAGGCGATCTCTTACACTGTGTCTGTACATTGGTGGAAAGCTATCGCCGGCTACAATCACGTTACTTTGAAGGACGGCAGCTCTCTTTGCTTTCTCAGCTTTAAATGTTCTTATGGTAGTAAATGAAAATTCCTTAAGAAAAATTACAATATCATCTTCTGGTGTTTTGACAGATTTGGAAACGCCACGCCATGGACTCAAGAATGAGTTGCTCCAATTTGATCGATATAACTACAACTGTAGTTGGTCTGACAGTAGTCATATCGTTCTTAGTAATGCAGCATGGCTTCACCAGAAACCCTGCATGATAGATGATGTAAGATGGGCGAGGAGTGCAGAGCTGCTGTTATAAGTATACCCAAACATCGTATTCAAAGTAATATAATTTTCAATCGCACATTTCGAAGCGCTCTTTGGAAGGTTAATATAAGATTTTTGTGATTTTATTCGCTTAACACATTGCTCAGAGTCGAGTTGCTAGGTTACAGTTGTAAATTCATAGAACATGTCAGTATTCAATTGAAAGGTCCATTGTGAACCTGTTGTTAGATGACAGTACTATAACTCACTTCAGTATTGTTTTACACCTGGCCGTCTGAAGCAATAAAACGGAGATGCTGCGGCTAGATCGATATTATTTCACTGTCAGTGGCATTTGTGATTAATAGTGGGACGAACATATGTCTTCGACAGTGGAGAAACACACGAAACAAGACTAACATAACCTTGGCGATGATTATATGTAATTGGACAAAATTACTTTGGTTTAAATAGGTTTACTTAAAATTCAGTCGACAAAATAATTGTTCAACTCATTTGAAAAAACATTATCTTCTAAATTGGCTTAGACTTTCGAATTTCTAAAAATGGCATGAACAATCGTGATCCAGATTCCAGTGTATGCAACTCTACCAAAGGTTTAAACATGGTGTTCGGTGTCGTCCAAAGACGTGGAAAGACTGATTTTTAGTAACTAACGACATGGGCATTTTGAAAAGATGATACAATAATTAGCGTTGAATGGTTAACAACATAAGCATATATACCCTGTACATGTACTTATATATGGTAAAAGCGTAGGGTCTATAGCTCTATCTTGCTAACAGAGAGATGCAAACACCTGTGTGACACCGACACCGACCGATATTATTGCACAATTCAAAGGGTTAATACATGGGTCTAGTGGTTGGCGACAGATGTTCCGGGTTAAATGAACTGAGCGTCAGGAGACAAACCCTTACCAATCAAAGACTAATTTAATTCTTAGAAGGATGGGTCTCTTATGAACCTATCTGTAATTGTAATTGGAATCTGCCCATGTAATCTACACTGTGTTAACTGTGTCTTAACAAGCAATTGTTACCACACGATGATGTCATGATCCTCAGCCGCAAATTAACAATTCAAAATTGAAGGGAAACAGAGCACAGGTCATAATTTATAGATGTCAAAATAAATATGATTCACTTAAGTTATTGATTTGTAGCATTGTGGTTCTGGAAACTCTAAATGTTTCAAACCAATCACTGTGGACTTGATATAACAATGTCAAGGTCGTGCTGACAAGTGCAAGTTCCGGTGCTGAAAAATTCAGTGTTTTACTGTGACCTTGAAAATATTGTCAATGTCCTCAAATTCGACCTGTCACTACTAATATGCGAGCTCCCAAGTTGAAGAATGTTTCGCTGTGATCTTGAAAATGAGGTGCCACGAATAGTTCTAGAACGAGTTCTTACGATTCGTTGGTACGCTGCGAAAATATCTATCCCTAACTTAATGATTAAAACACATATTACGGAAACTCGTTTCTCGGTCGGAAAGCGAAGGAGAAGGTGCATCCATTGTGTTTCATAAAACAATATTAGGCTTTAATACGTTCCAACTCACTATATGTGCTGTTTACAATACAAACACATTCACTCAAATCCCCTAATATATCATAATTACTAGTTTCCAATCAAAATCGAGTAACATAATTTTCCATGTGCAGAAACCGAAACTGCACGTTCCATTTACATGCACGGCAGTTATATGATCTATTAAACATTATCAACCCTAATTTCTTATTTGGTCTGTTTTAAATAAGATTCCAAAATTACGTTTGACTCATTGGCGCGCGCCACACGCAGTGCATTGTCCGGTTTTCGATCAGAAATCACTCCTTTTACCTTCATATCGTCAATATGCCAAGTCGACTATCATCAAAATTGTAGTTTTCGGTAACAGTCGGTACTTCTCGATAAAGTAAAACCAATTATAACGTTTGGAATTTGTGACCCCCAACAACACAATGGATGGACCTTTAAAGAAACGACACACTTACCACGTGTGTCTGGAGTAATGTGATGGTAATGGTGTGGATAGTTGCGTACAGTACATATATGGTTCCATCCTCGGTCACCCATGGTTTTATATATGCTCCGTTACTCTCCACTATATCACCCATGGGAAACCTTAACAGAAAAATCTGTACTCAAATTACCCGCCCTTGGCCGGCGTGAGCCAATCAAACTGCTACGCAGCTTGGACCTGCGAGCCAATGACAATTCTTATCACTTCGTTTCAAAGCAGGCGAGGTCATTGTGTATGCCCTCCGTCACCGGTTATCTCCCTTGGCCATTTCCGTCTTATCCCATTGAGCATTTTCTTTGGTTACTGACTTCGTCACGCTTGCCAAGGGCGGGTAATTTGAGTACAGATTTTTCTGATAAGGTTTCCCATGGGTGATATAGTGGAGAGTAACGGAGCATATATAAAACCATGGGTAACCAAGGATGATATAGTGGAGAGTAACGGAGCATATATAAAACCATGGGTAACCGAGGATGATATGGTTCATAACGTTGTCATAACACACTAGCTCGGAATACAGTCTACACTGAAGAGCCACCATGTTCTCTGTAATCCTACAAACGGATAGCAGTCTGAAACAACCGTGTCGTCTTATTCATATAGATCACTGATGTGCGCTTGTCATATGTAGCATATGTAGAATGATGTATGCTAAACGGGAGGATAAAACCCATTTTGGCAGGGAAGGTTTGAAGTGTAAGAATATGTTCATACTAGTTTGGAAGGGACTGGAGTCAACTCAAGAATGAATAAAGAGAAACATGTCAACTCATTGCGTTACGATACCCACCTACGACAGTTGGCTCCAGATCCACGAACACAGCCCTTGGAACATGTTTGCCCGCCCCGGTCTCTTTGAAGAATGTATTGAAAGAGTCGTCTCCCCCTCCGATGGTCTTGTCCGAGGGCATCTGACCATCAGGCTGAATTCCATGCTCCAGACAGTACAACTCCCAGCATGCATTGCCGATCTGGACACCGGCCTGGCCGATATGGACGCTGATACATTCCCTCTGGAAAAAAATGTTGTTAAGTTTATGTCAAAAGCTACATTATCAAAAAAGGAATCACAGGCATTTGTGTCCTTCCTCCAACCATCTTTATATGTTAATCTATTGACATTCAGGTTGGTCGGTGCAGTTTCCGGCACTAACTACTTCCGCTTCCGGTCTGCCTTCATCACCTTGGTGATCATCTGCCAGACAAATTGTTGCGCTGACAACTGTTCGCATCATATCATTTGTAACGATAGCCTATTCCTAAAGACAACGTTTCAAAGAAATAGAAGATTATACTAATTTATTTTATCACCTTTCGCCATCTACTTTAAATTCAGCACAAGCTTATAATGCACAGCCAATGAATAAATAACAGCATATATGCCTGAAAGCAAAGCAGTTGCCCTAGTAATTGAATATCGTTTAAAACAGACTCTGATGCAGCGCTAATCCCAAGGCGACTCTCATCCCATCGATCGATACAGTTGTACGAGATGTATCATCTCTGCGAGGAGTTGTGGGCTCCGGGACGGCGAAAATGCATTGATGCAGTAGGTTTAGAGACTCACTTATGCAGTAGGTTTAGAGAGCTTAACTCATGCAGAGAGTTTAGAGATTTTAGCATTGAAAGCATGGACATATAAACACTTGTTTAAAAAGAGAAACGTTGGTCAGACCCTCATTTAATCCAGTTGACCACACAATCGACCTGCATGTGTTACAGGTGACGCAACAACAGGTAGAAATGACGCAATGGCGAGTCATACAACCACTTGCATGCATTTGCTGGATATATAATAATGTTGGATATTCGCAAATACTAATGTTATCCGATGGGTATGATCTAACACGTTCACGTCTTCAATGACATGCATACATGTACATAGTTTCACAAGGCAAGTCTGAATATTTCTCTGACAATATGATAAACATTCGAATCTCCTCAATGAATATGTCTGTACGGGGACGAGTCTACACAACCACCCAGTACAGGTCTACTTTAAATTACTCAGGACATGCACGTGGTCACAAAACTCGAATTTAAAGATCTGAATAACAAACAAGACAAAGGAAAGGTTAACAATGCATGAGAAGCTTTCTTTTAGGCAACGACATTTGAAGTATATCTTCAGTGAAACAGCAATGTTGCATATTTTTTTTCCGATGGAGTACAGATTTTACCAATTTTATGAGAGCGCCATCATATCGGGATAAATTATCTAGATGCATGCGGGTTAGATCATCCGCTCTGCAAGTTGAAACCTCCATTATAGCGGATCTATTCTCCACTCACCATGTCTGTAGTTGATGTTAAATGTGCAGTCCTGAGAAATCCTAAGCAGGAAACCCTCCCTCACTCCGATTTAAAGATCTTGGTGAGACGAAGTGAAAGAGACGATGTGATGAACTCAAACTGGTTAGTTTGATCTGGAATCAGATCGAAGTGGTCCCATTGTTACGAGCGACCTGATTGGTCCGTCTTGACGTCAGTCGCAGATTCCTGCACCAATGTCCATTTCATTATCATGTTATTAGAGAGGTTCCCTGGCCAGAATTCTTTTTTTACAATTTATAATTTTTATGTTTATGAATGTCATTTGTACTGTTTAATTTTGCAACACCGTTCGATATGTTTTTGTTTGAATCAGAGAGTCTTTTGGTTTTATCAAGATAAATAATTATAAAGACGACTGTGAGGCAGTCTCTGAAACCACCACATGCGGAGTTTATTTTATCAAGCAGTGATGTCTTGACCGCGTGGCGTATTTCAAACACACAGAGTCTGATCTCAGTGTCCATAAGGGCTGCATGCTAGGTTGACTCACAGCAAACATGTGTGTGGACGGACAGCACATGGACGGGAGTTGACGGTCTACAGCGGACAATTGGACTGCTTGTTGCTCGCTCATTCTCCACAACTCACGGTCATCGTCGGCTTATAACTTTACTTTAGAGGGTAAAACATCTTATTACACTAATTCAATTATCCGTAGTGGTAATAACGATGTTGCGTATAAAGCGAAAATTGCATGGCGGCCATTTTTTAAATTATTTTATTATTATCATTTCGAAACTAGTCCCATAGCTTTACCGAAACATGAACACTCATGTTTAAAGGCGCTGTAGCACGTTTTTTGCAAATTTTCATTTTTTCAAATTTCTCGTTTATAATGATAGCTTATGTCATTTATATTTACTTTAGATGGTAAAACATCCTATTACAGAAACCAATAAACCGTAGTAGTAATAATGGTGTTGCGTATAACGCAAAAAATGCATGGCGGCCATTTTATTGTGAACACAATTTATTATTTTGAATGACAAAAACGATTTCCATGGCTTTACTGAGCCATGTACACTCATTTTTAACTTAATTTTCCGAAGAGCGAAGGGTGTTTTACTTTTGGTGACATTATTTTTCAAATCCGTTTCATCGACTTATTTCAGCGAAAAAACGTGCTACTGCCCCTTTAAACCTGATTTTCCGAAGAGAGAAGAGTGTTTTACTATTGGTGAAATTATTTTTCAAATACATTTGATTGACTTATTTGAGCGAAAAAACGTGCTACTGTCCCTTTAACCCTTTCACCCCTATAGGCTTCTACAGAGGCCAGAAAACGTATTAGCGTTCAGGTTTCTTAGTGGTGAAGGGGTTAAGGGGATGGAGGTGTTGAGTTTCAGGTGAACACTTGTTACAAGCTCATCCTCATGTGAGATTGACGCCGGACGCCCGTGCTGGGGAGCATTTCTATCCGCTTCCTGCCTTGGGTTGTCGAGGATGTTCCTTATTCGTTCATGCCTTTTTTCCAGCTTTTATTCGAATCCAAAGGAATGGCAACAGAAGATGCATACGTGAATATCGAGTCCATTCTCTCTAAAGAGGTTACTACCTTCACATTTTCCATCATATCCTCTGTTCTATTAGGACCATATTTCTCGTTTCTAGGAAAACACCCTAGCAACGAAAAGGGTGCCGCATATCCCTGCTTTTTATCCCTTGTTCTCACATCGACTACATCGATCGAGATATTCCAAACATCTGTAAATGGTCTGTCATTAGCAGGTCTGGTATTAATACTATTTTGCAGTTTTTATCTCTGATGTGGTCTTATTTTTTTATCAGCATGTTTGGGTTCAATTGGTTCCACAAATTCAAATGGCATACATCGAGGAAAACACACTAAACCAGGAAACGTTTATCAAAAATGCTTCTGTTTTCAAAAATTTGCAATGACGTGTCATTGGCAAACATCACGTTCATAACGACTTCGCTGATTGCACAACTAATTTCCAATGCAACCAACCAATCAGGATTCGAGAATTGTGCCCTTATGGAAGAGAGGCTACAATCGGAAATCTGAAGAGAGTTCCTGAAAGTGATATCGAGTCACGTTTGTCACTTAAAGGTGCATCCATTGAGGTCACATATGCCAAACGTTATAAATGGTGTTATTTTATCGAGAAGTGATGACTATTACCGAAAATTGCCATTCTGATGATAGTCGACTCGGTGTACCGACGATATAATGGTAAAAGTTTCAATATCTGATCGAAAACCGGACAATGCACGCGTGGCCCGCGTCAATTAATTAAACGTAATTTTGGAAACGTATTTACAACCACTGTGCATATAAATGGTACGTGTAGTTTCGACTTCTGCACATGCATAATAATGTTGCTCGATTTTAATTGGAAACTAGTAATTATGATATATTTGGGCATGAATATGCAAATTACGTGAAATTATTTAAACTGAAATCAGCACATATTGTATGTTGGTACGTGTTTAAAGCCAAATACAAGTTCATGAAACACAATTGATAAACCTTTGTTGTGCTCAATTGTCTAAACAATATAAATAAGTTCATATTTATTAATTTCACTAAAACATTGTACAGTATAAACGCTCAAAGAATGGCGGACAGCTCATTTAAATCTGTGATTCATGCCAGAACCCTACTTGTGTATTGTATAAAGTCTATTAAATTAAACTTGTGACGTCATCCTATTGTTCTTTCACTCCATTATTTTTCAGTTATTTGCAGTTACACATCACATCATATTTTTAAGGAGAAATTTAATCTTTTAGTTATTTAAAGTCATTTTTATAAAAGAGCATGACTCTCCATTGCTTAAAAATAATGGGCCTCGGCTCCATTATTTTTAAGGAATGGAAAGTTACTCGGACATTAACCTTTACTGATATCCTTGATATTTCATGATGTATGTAGTGAATAAATTCGTATAAAACTATGCAGCTGAAACGCCAAGATTGAAACGTGTAGATAGTCCTGCTTGTCAATGTCTTCAGATCAAGGAAGGAGCTCTTGCATATTTTACTCGCGCTTCATAATTCCCACAATCGTACATTTATCGTACATGTACTTGGATTCAGTGAATGGAAATACTGCGCTTGTTCGTTGTTCCCATGACATGTTACTCTTATTTGTATTACGAATGTCAATAATAGAAGCATTAGAAAGACATATGCCTAAAGACCTTATAGTAATAGGATGTGGTCTGTAGTCAATTATGTCTTTCTAACGCAATATCTAAGTAATAGACGTCCCGGTTTATTATAGGCCATGGTTGTTTGTAAAGGTGATATGTATTTTAGCCTCTCAGTCTGATTTGAGGGTGCAGTTATAGTTAGACTTAGCTGGTGCTACTTCTCCCGCAAGTCCTATCTCGCGCCAGTGTTTTTCACTGGCAGCTTGCTGCCTTTCGTTAATTGTTCTGTTCTTGCGTAGCAGCGCACAATGATGTTCAGTGCAGCTAAGTCAGAAAAAGTTAACGAAATGCAACAAGACTTAATTAAGCCAGTAATGACTGTCGCGGGGAAGTTAAAGTCAGTGCTACTCTAGGTCAGGTGAGGTGAGTTGGGGTTTAAAGCCGCTTTCAAGAGTATTTCACTTATATCGCGGCTGCTAGTATTATGACAGGGAGAAAGCCCGTAACGCCATGTGGCTATGCATTGCGGTGAAACCTGCGAGCATCGGCTGAAACTAGCGAACCATGGGTGGTACTACGCTGAAATTCAGTGTAGCATTGCACCCAAACCTTACTGCGTGTAAAAAAGTTCTTTACTGCAGACAAAGTTGCCGTGCCCCTGGCGGGAACTGGTAGCCAGGAATACGGTCAATACGACCAGTTGTAGCCAGGAATACGGTCAATACGACCAGTGGTAGCCAGGAATACGGTCAATACGACCAGTGGTAGCCAGGAATACGGTCAATACGACCAGTTGTAGCCAGGAATACGGTCAATACGACCAGTTGTAGCCAGGAATACGTCAAACTTTGACATATTTGGTCCTGTTTATACAAACACATGTGTAGAGGGTATGTGTGCCAACAAGTCCTTAACGTCCATCTAGATAAGAAAAGTTTTAATGATAAAAGGAAGCACTAAAGTGTAAGTACATAGACTATATGTATAGATTAACATTGATTTAATTAACATTGATTAGGGAAGGGGATAATCTGTGATGATCTGTGTCACAACCGTGTTCAACATAAAGTTCCACATCAATTGCATCTCTTCTCACATTATGACAGTTTAAACAGTTGGATAAGCACACAGAAACACAACACCATCTGCCAGATACTATCAAACTCCACTCCACGACTCTGGTAATCAGAACAGCGATCACGTCAGTGAAGTGTTTACCAGAGATACAAACTGTATAGAGGTGCAGAAACTATGACCACCGCACATGGAGACCGCGCTAGTGGTTGTACAACCTATTTGGACTTCCTGGGCTCCCTTCAAATCACTGTAGCCGATATATAAATTATAGATACAAGATACGCCATACTGGAACTTTAGGGGAATGAACATGACTCAACGTGGACGCATACATCTTCACTGTCAGAGCTTTACGCTGTGTCCTGTCACTTTGTAAAGAGTAGTTCAGGTGCCTCTGTACAACTAACTGGACTGTGGACACCAGCGAAGGGTAGCACAACTTCGGACGCCAGCAATTACTAGTCTCGAGGCTCATCAAGTATACAAACTGTGTGTGGCAGACAGTTTAGAAATACGTAGAATCCCCCACTAGACGAGCCTGAATCCCTTGGAGAGCTTGTAGACGACAGTGAAGGATAGCACAACCGCGGACGCCTGCCACAGCTTCTCGAAGATGAGGATGTTCTCGGAGGGATACATGAGTTGAGCTAGACGCAGAGCGGGCACCTCCAGCTCCTCAAAGATCTCGATGTTCATGATGAAGGCGAGCCGGGATTCCTCTATCAGCTGATTGTAAAGGTCGACATCGATCTCCATGTTGTTCACTCTGGCCATGAGGTAGTTCTTCAGTCGACAGGCGTTACGGACTTTGTCGAACTGATAAAACTTCGTCCCCTCGCCGGTTTCCGGTAGCGCCATCGACCTCGTCATCTTGAACTTGAGAATCTGACCCCCAGAGAGGTCACCGAGGTACCTGACAAATGCGTGCGCAAGAAGCAAACTGGGCCTCGTTTTCCCAATATGTCGGATGTGCTCAGCATACCTCAGAGCCGCTTTCGTCGGTTTCACTTCCTTCCGCCATTTTGGTCCGTAGAAGTAGGCCAAGTCGTCTTCCAGAGCTTTGACCCGGTTCAGTTCATCCGGGCAGTACATGACCCCGTATATGTCATCGTCCTTGACCTTCTCCGCGACGTCTTCCATGGCTGAGTAGACGACGTGAAGGTCGGCGAGGAGAAGTCGGTACTGAGGTCGGGAGATCCGGCTCTCCACCATGCGCAGTATGAAGCTGCACTTCTCCGCCTTGTCGTGCAGGTCCCACGTGTCCCGCATAATCGACTCGGCCAGCATGTCCCGCGTGCTCAATTCAGTGGGCGCCATCTTGGAGGTTGTGTCTGGGGACGAAGAAACAAGGGTTTTACTAGATGATTCAAATGTAAAGAAGTTAATCTAATTCAGATCAGCGTTGTTTAGGGGATCGACTTGGAGACAATGACTTACTGACATGTCTCGGTTACTGACTTCAGGAGACAATAACTTACTGACATGTCTCGGTTACTGACTTCAGGAGACAATGACTTACTGACATGTCTCGGTTACTGACTTCAGGAGATCAATGACTTACTAACATGTATCGGTTACTGACTTCAGGAGATCAGTGATGATCAGAGATGAAATAGTTTTCTGAAAATCAACATTTTCCTCGTAAGTCGTAACTCGAGCCAGTTTCCATCATTGGGTAATTTAAGCCTAGCTGCATTTCGAAACATTTCCTGTGTTAACCTGTGAAATGCTAGCACAGAAAAGGTAAATAAATGCAGCAAGGCTAATACTTATCAGTGAAGGAGACTGGCGCGAGTTGTGACTCAAAGCACCTTCTTGTGCCTTTCACTCCAACCAATCACCGACAAGCACCTTCTTGTGCCTTTCACCCCCAACCAATCACCGACAAGTCCGTTGGACAGATTCGATATCTGAGCGGCACTGTGATTTGTTGGTTTTAAGGAAGGTGAAGGATCACAGTCAGGTCAGGAGAAGTATTCAGTACGCAGCGAGGAGTGCTACGTTCGATCTGATGTTAGTGATAGTGAACAACAGGGTAATTCTCGTTGCATTATGTCAAAATGAAGCATGAGAATATCAATACAAGGATTAGACAATTTTCCAAATTCATGAAATTGATAATATTAACTTCAATACTTGGACGATATGGTCTGAAGTCCTGCTGGACAATAATTAGACTAATGATTAACAATCGGTCAAACGATAAAAATGTCAGATTTTGTTTTCGAATGTCCGTCTCGAAGTCCTACATTGCAATCTTCAACATGCTTTACTCTTTGCTCAATGAGGCCAAATGACAGCGGACCGACTGACAGCTTTTGGACAGAGGGACGAAATCGTATCGTATCAAGTAGAACTGAAATATCTTCCAACTATTTACGCAGTTCCCTTGAATGGATACTTTGTCAAGGTGTTTGAAGAACTGAAACTACTTGACTTACCAAACGAAGAACCAGATTGCTAGAATTGTCAACGGTTCGAAAATATCCCCACACCGCAGGCAAACAACAACTACTACTGCCGGCACTTCAAGAAGTGACCACCTCGCCACCTAGCGACACTGACCACAGTGACCATCCCGACTTGACCGCAGACAGAGGTCAACAAACTCCACCAATGAGGAGCCAGTGGCACAAAGACTTACAACTACCCTGACATAGGAGCTATTGTATTGGTTCACATCTTCTCCTTAACGATAAGCCGGTACTCTCCCTGATACCAAGACTACAATTAGAATTTTAATATGTATCCGACTCATTACGATGTTAAAACATTACACATATTCTTATATCAAAGTTTTGAATATTTATGTATATGTTGTCCAGAGACTGGAGGTAAGTCTCACTGACCACGGGCACCTGTCTGGGGTGTGGAATATGACCGATAACACACGACCTTTGATCTCAGGACATGTCCATCAGCTGACCAGCACAATCTATTAAACCAACTTAGTAAACACAACATCGTGACTATTTAAACAATAATGAAATAATCACACCCTCCTGTTATTTTGAGATCATACAGTTGCATAAGCAAAATGATAAAAAAAATTGATATTCTTTTCAATCAGAGGCACGAGTTACGCGTGCTTTATGTATATAATTATTCATATCTATAGTAGTTTTATGTTTATAAACGTTCAATGAGTTATCTTCCAATCAGTTTTAAGTTTTAATAGATTTCTATCCTCAGTGTTTTCTTAGTTCAATTTGAATCAAAATAGAGAGAAAAATTCAATTGATTAAAATCTTACTGTCAAAAGGCAAAAGGCAAAAGGCAAAAGTTCATCACTTGCGTCATAATTCTACCAAACGCCATGTTAACTTTCAAGTTAGCTCTATCATTCACCTGTACATTTTGTATGTTCAATGTTTAATTATCAACTTTAGAAAAACACAATTGCAGAACTGTTTTACAATAAAAGTATCCCGCAACTGCGATTTCGCCATGATATCTTCAACCTGTTTCTAGTGAAGGTTACAAACCTCCTCTTGAAGAGGCATCCATTTAGTTACATAATATTTGGCTTTAATACGTGCACAATGGATGTGTCCTTAAAACAAAGGGAACGAACCGACGGCACCCACTCCTAGACTGCCTCCCACTTTGAGGTTAACTTAGGTTGAGCATTAAGCAAATCAAAGAAGATTAATTGTGCATAATAAAATGTAAACATATTTGTTAGCTCAAGATTTGCCTTTTCAAAACTCGAAATGGCCCCTTTTAACAAATCTGAAAAATGTTTCAGAGAATTGTTTAACATATTAAAGGCGATGTAGCACTTTTTTGCATATTACGTTTTCTGAAATTTGACATTTATTATCAAATTTTATGCAATATATTGGTACGTTAATGGGTAAAACATCTTATTACACGACCCGATAGCCTTATCCATAGAAAACGGCTATCCTTATTCGAAGAACATGGTGCGACGTAGAAAGCGACTGGTGTGTAACTATTCAGTGTGAGAGGTAGATTTGTAACATGTATGAGTAGGAGTTCAGACAGCAAGATGGTTGACCATTCCACCATTGCATCATGCTAAAACTCTACTCTAAGTGTTTAGGTGTCGCTTCATCAGTCAAATCACTTGAACAACTGGCCGTTTTAATGTGAACACGCTACAATGGCCGCTCAATGGGAAATGAACTCGCATACCGTAACCGAACCATGTACATTTATTTTAGAAGCTTTTTATTGATTTAGGAGTACCATTTAGCCAACGGTAGCACTTATTTATATTTTTGCGCGAGTAAGAAATCGTCCTACAGCGCCTTTGAGTGTAAGACTAAAGAATTGTATGAAATGATAAATGTTATCGTAAGTTGCGATACGGCGGCATTTAGATTTGTGAAGGTTAATTAGTACTCAGATAGCTTTTAGTCAACAAACTAAATTTTCTCAAAAAATACAATAGTAAAAATAATGTCAAATGCCTAAATGTCAAACAAAATATCTAAGAATACATTCTTCATAGAATGCATGTTTGTTCCCCCAACCCACTGAAATGATCTCTCCCAACATTGTACCGCCCCTTCAAAATGATCAGCACAGTTTTAAGAACAGTTGACTTCACCCCCAGCCTCAGCTGCTATAAAGAGCCTGTGATGATGTATGGTCAGAATCACCCCCTGGAACCCTCTACTGCTGATCTCCAGTGATAGTCATTTTATACAGAGAGAGATGCAGTGATAGTGATACGTTAGTGTATTAGTTGATGAAAATATCTAAAATTATCGACAGAAACAAATCATTACTTCCATGTAAACAAAGTTTAGGTATGTGGAGGCTTCAGTGTATCCCTATATCTCTTCTGATACAGGAAAGTGGAAAATTGAGAAAGTTATCGGCAAGTTAATTTGGTAGCACTCTGTTAAACAGAGAAACCAGCCAGCATGTAAATAATATTAGATTAAAAAAAAAACAATGGGAAATTATATCCTAATTGTTCAGGTTAGGTGATCATTTGGGCAAAGTTTTTAGTTGTTTACGTTAATACTTTTAGAGAATTTGTGAAAAATAGTTGATGAAGTGATCGTGATCGTCCGACTGGACATGTTCTGTACATGCCTTCAATGATCGTGGTTTGTGGTTGCTGTGATCGGAATTGGGGTAACAATTAAAGGGTAAATGCAGTGTAGGAAACTTACCTGAAACTTGACCAGACACCAGGGCTGGTAACTTTGAAAACTTACCAGCCCTCTGCCAGTCCTACTAAGTGTCACATTTCAGCTCAGCAATAGTGAACAAAAGCAGAGATGCATTCGGGTTTTCATTAACGTTGGCTAATACGTAATACTATCTCAACGCTTTCTGTAAACAAGCTAATTTCTTTCGCTCGCTTTGTTTTTAAATACTATGTCAAGGCAGGGCCAGTGAAATTATGCTTCAGTTTTACAGGACGATCTTAAATGGAAATCCAGTTTGATGGTGGGAGTCACATATACCAAACGTTATAAATGGTGATTTTGGTTGTTAATATTATGTAAATTAGAATCTGAAGTTTCTGGACATTTACAATGTATAAGGGTGATTTCAAGTATTAATCATATATTTGGCGATTTGGGATGAATATGCAAGTTGAGTGAAACTAAATTTATTTCAAATGAGGTCAGCACATATGGTGGTTGGCACTTATTAAAGCCGAAAACAATATTATGAAAAACCACTGGATGTCACTTTGTCATGACCCAGTCATTTATATATCAAGTGTAAATTTGGCAAAACAAGTAGTGCAGTTTTCCCTTATGTGTTTAATGTAAGTAGAAGGACACTTGAAGGATAGGCAGAATTTTTAAAACTCAATTGCTCTTATGCATATATTCTAGAAACTAAACGGTTTTCATGATGCCAATTATTTTCGCAGTAAAATTAAACCAAATGATAAAGCTACCTTGTAACCCAAACATAATGATTCCTGACACATGCATTAGATAGTATGTTAATAATAATTGATGAAAATATGTGTCATATATTCTCACAAATACGCATTTGTAGATCACTAATGCTGTTTCATGCATTTCAAGAAATCATTTGGACCATAATAACAATGATTTTTATTACCCTTTCAAGCTACGGCTTTCAAATTTCAATATTGTATTCTCTGTTAACTTACCTTAACTGCAACATTTTGTGGCATTAAGACAGTTGCGTTGCTTACCATGTTAACGTATGTTAAACAACTCTGGGTAATTCCGCTTGGTTACTAAAAATCTAAAATTCAAGTTTTATTTCAACTAAATAGTTTGTTTTAATACCAGACATGAGTCTGACACAGATAAATATACCAGCTCGGCCGTCGGGCTGGTGGGATTTATATTTTACCTGCCCCCAACGAAATTAACCCGTCTCGGGCGTTCGGGCGGGCAGCTGTTTCCTACATTGGTACAGGTAAATGGCTTCAAAATAATGAAAATTACTGACATCTGACACCTGAATATGAACTTAGTTTGCAACGGAAGTGAAACAGAAGCTTTTAGATCCCATTGAAATAACAAACATACAACAGAACATGTAACATGAAAGTGCATTTGAGAAGTCACAACATATCAAGCTACCATTTGTACCATAACAATAATAATATTTCCTCATGTTATCGATTTACTATACTCTTGAATATGAACACAGCTTCTTGTATTGCCCAGATGTGTGTGTGGCATAATCATCTTCCATTTAAGCTGCCGAGAGGTATCGTGTTAAACACTTAGCATCAACTAAATTTTGAAAAGTTATTAAAAGATGAAATAGTTGTGCAGTCATACCATTAAGGTACGTCCATGAATAGGTGAAAAAGTATGATTTCCAGTGGGAAGGATTCATTGTCTGTGGACTTTGCAAGAAAGTTGATGTTGTCAGTATGACCACTGTGTAGGACCGATAGTATGACTGATTTAAATTAAACGGACAGTGTCATGTTCAGTTATGTAAATCACATTCACCAGTACCACTTGATATGATCAATGGTATTCATCTCCATCACTGTTTTATGATTGTGAACAATGGCACATACATAATGTCATTTTTAATGTAATGGTTTTGGGGAAATTGTCTAACAGTGAGGGAAGATATTGGAAGTAGTGACTGCCTCTACTTTCATTATAGTTTACAGCCAGTATCTTAATGTTGGTCTCTATATGGAATTGTATACTAGAATTTCCACATCCTGCAGTATCTTCTACAATGCCTCACCTGAAACTGATTACAAGTTTCTTTTTTAAAATTCAGTTAATCATGGATTCCGATGCTCTTTTTTTAACTATTTACTAATTTCGTACAGAAAATCACGATCACTGCACATTTATCCAAACCACGATCACTGATCTGTGCTGATCACGATCACTGCGAGGTGTGTACAGTACGATATCTTATAATATCTTTTCACAGAATACGCACATATTTCCCAAATTTATACAATGTGGTTTCTGAAATCTAAAGTTCGTGTTTATGCTATTATTTGGTCGATATGATGCGTAGTATTTGCATACATATTCAAATAAGATTTTGTTGTGACGGCCCTGACCAATGAACCACATGACCACAAACATATGCATTAAACAATGTTAAAGTAAATACACTGATGAATGGGCTATAGATTCAGCTTGACAACAGTCATAATCATTTACTGTGTATTACTCATATGTTGCTTTACAGCTCCATTTTGTAAACACTTACAGCAAATATTCTCGCTAATGTGATCACTATCACTGCATCTCTCGCTGTACAAAATCACTATCACTGGAGCCCTGCAGTACAGGGTTCCAGGGGTTGAGAATAGTATAATTTTAATACACGTGAAATGCAGCCGGGGTTTGTTAAATGCACTCCAAATATCACAAATACTCATGAATTTTCATTTACACTTTTAAAGAAACACTATGTGTAATAGGAACGCTAAGATTTACGTCGCTTGTGCACGTCTTTAATAACCCAAATGGGTGGTTCACGTTTAACCTTTTACTCCGATCTCTTATCTGACTGATAGTTACTGCCATACTGTTTGCATATCTGTATATGTGTCAGCAGAAATTATATGTGAAAGTAACGCTTTAAACGCATCGCAGCTGCTATATAAAAATTATATATAACTGAAATTATCATTTGTCTTGACTTTTGTATAGAAATTATTGTACCTGTTTATAGCCCCTGCACCACCATTGGTGATGATATCGATCAATGAAATTCTTAAGTAAAATGATGATGACTAATTTGATGTTCGTGAGAATTACACGTGATTTTCAAATATAACGGACACGTGTGACACATACATTGCACATACACATGATGCATTGCGTTGGATATTAATTATGTGAATACTAACAATAGGAGTACCACATCACAACGGAACACTATGTTAACATACCTACACACACGACATATACAAGGAGAACACAAAAGTTCAAACCCTAAGTGCACATCTACATTGATATGGGGAGGCAGTTGTCACGAACTGGATTCAAACTCTATCAAAGCTGGTAGAACCCAGAACCCAGACATCAAGAGCAAGCTGACAAGGTGGTGAGCTAAGCGTGTAAAAAGCATGCAAGGCATGAGACGGCAAGCTATATAATGCAAGGTTACAGGGAAGCTGTCACTTGCATTGGAATTGTTGCCGGGGCTGTTTATGCAGTGGTGAGTTGATTTATTGATGTACATTGTTTTGTGCTTTTGATGTTGAAACTCTTGACTTTGTGTAAGAATGTTGTATTTAATGTATGAAATGTTGTACAGGTGAGAAACAGCTGTTTGGGACTGATGTTTTACATCACATGGTAAATAAGTACCAGATGTCAACAGATCCCTAGGGACAGAATGTTTGTCAAGTGTGGAGTAAGTATTTTTGAAGTGTATTTGATTAATTACCAATGTAGAGTGCTTAATTAATAATTAATTAATTATTCGGTTTGGTATTTTTGGTTAAGGTTTGTGTGGGATATATTGTAAGGTTTTCATGGTTGTGTGTTGCAGTGCATCCAACCGTAGTCTTATCTACAGACGACCTTTGACCTCTGACCTGTGTCAATGTCAACCCTGCAGCTGGTGTGGTCAACCCAGTGAAGTCATGTGTGGACCAGGGGGTAGCCAGTACTGAATGTCTGGGCCTTGGATCTGTGTGCCGTGTTGTGTCGCGGATGTTGCTGTATGTTGCAGCTGTAGTCGTAAACGTTTTGCGATTGTACCTTGTATGTCAAGGTGACCTTGTGGAGTCAGGCACAAGGACGTTTGCCCCATAAATGTTTTATGGGAGATTTCCGGACTTTGGGACCGGGTGTGTTGTGAAGTGAGGTGGTGAAAGTTATTTGATAATTGTATTTAGTCTTACGTGAATTTTGAATGTATAATGTTGTGAGATAATTGTGTGTGATTTTGATATGTACATGTAAACACTTTGAGTGGTGTTACATGGTGAGAGTTGAAGATTTTCTGGTATTTTCATTGATCTGATAATGTAATCTTTCATAAATGTTAAATATATTTATTACTGTAAAGTAATTTGAAGGGAAAGTAATTATCAGCGTTTCATTGATAAATCAGTGTTAAATCTTTTGTGTCTTTTGGTTAATGTAATTGTTTTCTTGTAAAGTTAACAGTTTTTTTTCTTCTGTATGATGCCATAGGTGAGTGATATTGATAAACATATGGGTAATTGATATTTGTTTTGCAGCTCCAGTTTCATCTAATATTCGACTAACATCACGTGGGCACTATGACGTTCTGCATGGCACCTGGGCACCGCTAGCAAACAATATATATTTTCTTATTTCAGATTGGATCCAACACCTATGACATCAAACTGAACTTCGCGTCTTGTCGTTTACCTTGTAACCCTATTTTTTTTGTGGTGTTTGTTAAATAAATTTTTGTATTACAAATTCCTGTTGTGTTATCACTGAGTACCAAAGTCACATTGTGACAATTTGGTGGCAGCGGTGGGATTCTAAAACGGTACTCAGTGTAGTGATAGGGTTATTAATCTCAATCATTTTGTGTGTGTATGATTGAAGATGGATTTGGAGAAATATGTTAAGCTTGGTAAGGAGCTTGGAAAGAAGGGTGAGGATTTGAATGAATGGGTTGCATCGGAAAGACAGTTGGAGAGAGAGGAGCGTCTGAAGGAGCGAGATGAGCGTCAGCAGGATCGTGCTGAGCAACGAGCATTACTTGAATTGGAATTGGAGATTCAGCGGGCGGGAGGCAGACCGGAGCAACAAGGTCAAGGCCATGACCGGAAGATGCCTAAGATGCCACCGTTCGAAGATGGGCGAGATGACCTAGACGCATACCTCAAACGTTTTGAGCGACAAGCCACACTGGAGAAATGGGTGAGAAATACTTGGGCAAATAGGTTGAGTTATCATCTCAAAGGCAAAGCATTGGAGGTTTATTCCAGGTTGTCCGATGTGGAAGCTAATGATTATGACGTGTTGAAAAATGCTCTTCTTCACAGATATCAGTTGACAGAGGATGGATTCAGACAGAAATTCAGAAATAGTAAACCGGAAGTGGGTGAAACATGTGGTCAGTTTGCACTTCGTTTGGAAAGTTACATGATGAGGTGGCTTGAGTTGGCACATAAGCACCATAACTTCAATGACCTGAAGGATCTTTTTCTGCAGGAACAATTTTTACAATGTTGTAATAAAGAAATGAAATTGTTTTTGAAGGAACGGAGTCCGAAAAACATCAAGGACATGACAAGCCTTGCCGACAACTTTCTAGAGGCCAGAGGTTGTAATCTCAGCACAAACCGGTACTTGTTTCCTGGACCAGTTGAGGCACAGACAAAGAAACCGGGATCTTCAACGGATATGCAGTCCACTTCAAGGGATACACCTCAGAACAAGTTTGGTAAATTTTCCACTTTTAAATGTCACTTATGTCAACAGATGGGCCATATTGCCAGGTTTTGTTCACAAACTAAAGGTAAAGCATCAAAAGTTGCAGCTATTGAGGAAGTGTCTACCGAGCCAGAGAAAACTCCAACAACGGAGTCGGAGCTATTGGACTGTGGCTGCAGGATGACTGTGCTGAGTATGGCATGCGAACGACAGGAATCGGAGACTATGCCGGTGGTGGATGCAGAATTCCGGAATCGAAAGGTAAAGGTTCTAAGGGATTCAGGATGCAGTGGTGTTGTGATTCGAAGATCGTTAGTTGATGAGTTCGATATGACGGGTGAGGATCGATTGTGCAAACTTGGAGACAGCAGTGTCAAGGTTTATCCCATGGCAAAGGTACAGTTGTTTACACCAAATATTCGACTAACATCACGTGGGCACTATGACGTTCTGCATGGCACCTGGGCACCGCTAGCAAACAATATATATTTTCTTATTTCAGATTGGATCCAACACCTATGACATCAAACTGAACTTCGCGTCTTGTCGTTTACCTTGTAACCCTATTTTTTTTGTGGTGTTTGTTAAATAAATTTTTGTATTACAAATTCCTGTTGTGTTATCACTGAGTACCAAAGTCACATTGTGACAATTTGGTGGTTTGGTGAACGCGCCCGCCACTTTTAGCAGAATGATGCGGAAACTACTGAAAGGTATGAAGGGAGTGGATAATTTCATAGATGATATTCTGATATTTTCAGACACCTGGGAGGAACACATGGAAACCATCTTGGAACTACTGTTACGCCTGAGGAAAGCTGGATTGACTGCGAAACCCAGCAAATGTTCGGTGGGCTGGAGACAGTTGGATTTTCTAGGTCACATCGTGAGTGAAGGTCAACTTTCATTACAGGAGGAGAAGGTGAAGGCCATTGTGGAAACGCCATATCCTAGAACCAAGACACAGATGAGATCTTTTCTTGGACTAGCAGGATTTTATCGTAAGTTTATCCCAAACTTTTCGACTGTAGCAGCACCCCTTTCAGACATGACCAAGAAAGGACAACCGAATCAATTGATGTGGGGAATGGATCAGGAGCGGGCGTTCAACATGTTGAAGGCTCAACTGTCACAGAAGCCAATTCTGAGATTACCAGATGACGGTAAGATCTTTACACTTCGTACTGATGCTTCTAATCTTGGAATCGGCGCCGTCTTGTTACAAGAGCATGATGGAATACTCTTTCCGGTAAAGTATCTCAGCAGAAAGCTGCTAGTTCGTGAACAACATTACTCTGTGATCGAGAAGGAATGTTTGGCATTGGTATGGGCAATCCAGAAACTACAAATGTATTTGTATGGTCGCACTTTCATCTTACAGACAGATCATGCTCCTTTGATTTATCTCAACAAGGCCAAAGTTCAAAATGGACGGATTATGAGATGGAGTCTAGCATTGCAACCCTACAGATTCAGGATCGAGGCTATCAAGGGAAGCAGAAACGTGGGAGCGGACTTTCTATCAAGAAGGGATTGAAGTGTATCAAGTTCGTGAGTGGTGTTAAAATTGTGTATTTTAATCTTAGTGGGGAGGTTTTGTCACGAACTGGATTCAAACTCTATCAAAGCTGGTAGAACCCAGAACCCAGACATCAAGAGCAAGCTGACAAGGTGGTGAGCTAAGCGTGTAAAAAGCATGCAAGGCATGAGACGGCAAGCTATATAATGCAAGGTTACAGGGAAGCTGTCACTTGCATTGGAATTGTTGCCGGGGCTGTTTATGCAGTGGTGAGTTGATTTATTGATGTACATTGTTTTGTGCTTTTGATGTTGAAACTCTTGACTTTGTGTAAGAATGTTGTATTTAATGTATGAAATGTTGTACAGGTGAGAAACAGCTGTTTGGGACTGATGTTTTACATCACATGGTAAATAAGTACCAGATGTCAACAGATCCCTAGGGACAGAATGTTTGTCAAGTGTGGAGTAAGTATTTTTGAAGTGTATTTGATTAATTACCAATGTAGAGTGCTTAATTAATAATTAATTAATTATTCGGTTTGGTATTTTTGGTTAAGGTTTGTGTGGGATATATTGTAAGGTTTTCATGGTTGTGTGTTGCAGTGCATCCAACCGTAGTCTTATCTACAGACGACCTTTGACCTCTGACCTGTGTCAATGTCAACCCTGCAGCTGGTGTGGTCAACCCAGTGAAGTCATGTGTGGACCAGGGGGTAGCCAGTACTGAATGTCTGGGCCTTGGATCTGTGTGCCGTGTTGTGTCGCGGATGTTGCTGTATGTTGCAGCTGTAGTCGTAAACGTTTTGCGATTGTACCTTGTATGTCAAGGTGACCTTGTGGAGTCAGGCACAAGGACGTTTGCCCCATAAATGTTTTATGGGAGATTTCCGGACTTTGGGACCGGGTGTGTTGTGAAGTGAGGTGGTGAAAGTTATTTGATAATTGTATTTAGTCTTACGTGAATTTTGAATGTATAATGTTGTGAGATAATTGTGTGTGATTTTGATATGTACATGTAAACACTTTGAGTGGTGTTACATGGTGAGAGTTGAAGATTTTCTGGTATTTTCATTGATCTGATAATGTAATCTTTCATAAATGTTAAATATATTTATTACTGTAAAGTAATTTGAAGGGAAAGTAATTATCAGCGTTTCATTGATAAATCAGTGTTAAATCTTTTGTGTCTTTTGGTTAATGTAATTGTTTTCTTGTAAAGTTAACAGTTTTTTTTCTTCTGTATGATGCCATAGGTGAGTGATATTGATAAACATATGGGTAATTGATATTTGTTTTGCAGCTCCAGTTTCATCTAATATTCGACTAACATCACGTGGGCACTATGACGTTCTGCATGGCACCTGGGCACCGCTAGCAAACAATATATATTTTCTTATTTCAGATTGGATCCAACACCTATGACATCAAACTGAACTTCGCGTCTTGTCGTTTACCTTGTAACCCTATTTTTTTTGTGGTGTTTGTTAAATAAATTTTTGTATTACAAATTCCTGTTGTGTTATCACTGAGTACCAAAGTCACATTGTGACAGCAGTAATATATCATTTGGTGAGGATTTGTCAGGTTAGAGATCTCCTCCGGTAACAATCCCTACCCTTCAAAAAGACTAAGTCCGAATCGTTAACACTGAAACAAAAAAAATTTATAACATGCTGAAACCACCAAAAGGCACAATTGTGTGAATATTGTTAAACTATTTTTAGAGTTAAGCCCCAACAATCGGAACGCCGACGGAAACTCAAGCTTGGGATATATGTTTCTAAACTCATAGAAATCTAATGAATATATTCCAAGAACTCACCTGAACAAGAATTTCGTAGGAGGAAGAAAACCAGAAGAGAACGGTCGTTAACAATAAAAACCCGACCATTATGCTGGTGCTTTTAACAGCTTAATTGCAGAGGTTCATGGTTGAAGTATACTGAACAAAAATAGTAAGGGATATTTTTATATGTTTAAATAATAAAGTATTTATTACTCTACATACTAATGAACATCCAATATCTCTAACTTGTTCTGGACAGTATGTTATGAGAGGGAACAAATCAATGTTTTACAAACAGTTTCCTATGGTTCGCCTTACCTCGGACTTTGTTTAAAGACTTGAGACCAGGTAGAGACTGATATCGACTCTTATAGTTCCACAGGAATAGTACCAATCCTCAGTCACCTAGAACATAACCTTCAAGTCACCGATATTGCTCAATTTTGGTACAGCGAGAAAAAGATTTACTTTGATCGACCTGCATGACTTTAGTGACCTCGTATTGTATTCAATCATTATATCCGGGTATAGCATTTCACTATACACGTCAGGGCCGGTGTTTCTGTGCATACATCGCAATCTCTGTAAACTATATCCGTGTATGTCCGCATTCCATCTGCATTGCTTGTGAAACGATTAGTGTCAGGGTGCGAACAGATTTCGGAAAAAAAACCTATAAATAGATGTCGACAATAGTTTAGCATTATGAAGTTGCACCATTTTTGCACAACATTTCGAAATGTCAAACTTGTTACAACAGAATGGTGGATGTTATAATGAGAGAGGCACCGGTTCAGTATCGAACAGTGTTTAATTAGTGATATGACGTTTGAAACAGAGCAACAATACATGACACAACTCGCCCTGAAGTGCCGATGACGCAGCAGACGTACATGGACTCCGTTCAATAACAGCGAGATTGCTCAATGTAGCGCTCAAGTAGCGCTCAAGCTAGCTAGCGCTCTTGAACGAGACGGTGCAAATTCCTCGAAATTCGCCCGCCTTGCTACGTAGCGCTACATTGAGCAATCAGGTTCAAGAGAGGTTTAAAAGTAATCGCTCATTGACACCTCTCTTGAACACGGCCCTGGTCACGGTGCAAGATTATCAACCGGATGTAGCGGTCTTCATTGGGCATGTTTTTTTAATAAAAAAGTTAATCAATGGAAGTACAAGAACAGGAAGATTTTCTGGATAACAACTTCTTTAATGTGAAAATACATGACGTTTCGGAGTACATACTCACTCCTTCATCAGTTGGATCACATATCCTTTTTTCGGAATATTCTTGGCTACCTTCAGGACGCAGACTGCGCATGCCGACTTATACCAAACAGTGTTCGTTCGTGCAATGACCTATTTATTGAATAATGTCATATTTTTATTTGATCAAGTGAATTGTGAGTGTGACTGACTAGGATGTGTTCATGTTAATTAGTCAAATTCTATTATGCAAAATAATATTATCATGTATATTTTGTTTGCGATGTGTGTTTGAAACTGGAGAACTGTATATATGATGTAAAACAAATTTCCCTTGGGACAATAGACATTATCTTATCTTATCTTATCTTATCTGAATGTAAGGAAATAACAAAATATAATACATTTATATAGCAAACAAGACAATGGTGAGGAAACTACACGAATGCAATAGACTGTCATATCAATAATGTTTTCAGCATAACGCGAAGCCCACAATTGCATATTTAAGAAAATATTTATTCTACATCTTTAAACAAATTAGGCGTTTCTTTTGGCTGTTGGTTTTGTTTGAAAGAATAATTGATGGTTGGATCTAGTTGACACAATGGAGATGTCAGTATATAATATGGTATATTGTGTAACAGATGTTTCTTGTATATATACCATTTTAATTCTTTCCCATGTAAGTTTAATAACGTATCTAGGAATATAAATACTTTAGCTTCCCCATTATGGCATATGCCTTGCAAAGGAGATCCCATGATGAATTATAATGAAAAGAGAATACTAAAAAATTAACACAAACTAACGGTAAAAATTGTTTTTATCAAGAATCAGCAAACCAAAGTAACACGTTTCATTGAGTTGGGGGTTTAACGCCGCTTTCAAGAGTATTTCACTTCTATCGCGGCTGCTAGTATTATGGCAGGGAGAAAGCCCGCAACGCCATGTGGCTATGCACTGCGGTGAAACCTGCGAGCATCGGCTGGAACTAGCGAACCATGGATGGTACTACTCTGAAATTCAATGTAGCATTGCACCCAAACTTTACTGCCTTACTGCAGAGAAAGTTGCCGGGATTCGAACCCCGGATCTCTTGATCCGAAGCCGAACGCGCTAACCACTGCGCTATCCCGCCCCCCGTTCCATTGAGTACAAGTTTCACTTTTGAGTTGAACTAGTCTTTAGAAGATGACATATCCCACCGGTCCCACATCACTTGTAAAACCGACAGTTTTATATATCAATTACTTCAGTAAGTGGGTAATACACATGCTGAGTTTCAGGAATGATGAAGGATTTTTGGAGTTCTGACCCGGAAACAGACCTATCCCTGAAAAAAGTTCAAATCCAACGCTTTTCCATAGAAACGAAAAATATCAAAGGCACCACTTCAGTTAGTGAGCAATACATATACATTGTTTCGGGGAGATATGATGAAAAGTTTTATAGCCGAGCTCCGGAAACGAACTTTTCTCCGAAATGGAAACGAATTTGTTTAGAAATCTGAAAATATTAAAAGGCACCACTTCAGTTGGTTGGTAATACAAATGAAAATTTTCAGAAATGAAATTATTACGGACGAACAGGCAGACAGACAGGGCGACGACTATATGCCATGGTATAACATACCTGTGGGATAAAAAGGGAGCAAGTCCAGCCTTTCGTGAAACCTGGATGTAAAGCCCAGCACACCTGTACACTACTAATGCAACAGGTGCACGCCAATTGAATTAAAAATATAAATAATACATGGAGAGTTGCATGTTTTATGACCTAAAACAGCTAAAGCTCATACAATGTGAAACTGTCTTTAAAATACATTTATTTATGATCATTATAGACGTATAGTATGGATAAACACCACCTACAATTAAACCTACATTTCTGTTTCTATGAGTGACTGATAAATGCGGAGATTCGCCGACAATCGCAGATTTTTTCAGACTAAATTCCCGTCACAAAATCATTGATGTTTGTGCACTGTATGTAGACATACAGTGAATCATAAAGTAGACATACAGTGAACCATAAAGTAGACATACAGTGAATCATAAAGTAGACATACAGTGAATCATAAAGTAGACATACAGTGAACCATAAAGTAGACATACAGTGAACCATAAAGTAGACATACAGTGAATCATAAAGTAGACATACAGTGAACCATAAAGTAGACATACAGTGAATCATAAAGTAGACATACAGTGAACCATAAAGTAGACATACAGTGAACCATAAAGTAAACATACAGTGAATCATAAAGTAGACATACAGTGAACCATAAAGTAGACATACAGTGAACCATAAAGTAGACATACAGTGAACAATAAAGTAGACATACAGTGAACCATAAAGTAGACATACAGTGAACCATAAAGTAGACATACAGTGAATCATAAAGTAGACATACAGTGAACCATAAAGTAGACATACAGTGAATCATAAAGTAGACATACAGTGAACCATAAAGTAGACATACAGTGAACCATAAAGTAGACATACAGTGAACCATAAAGTAGACATACAGTGAATCATAAAGTAGACATACAGTGAACCATAAAGTAGACATACAGTGAACCATAAAGTAGACATACAGTGAACCATAAAGTAGACATACAGTGAATCATAAAGTAGACATACAGTGAACCATAAAGTAGACATACAGTGAACCATAAAGTAGACATACAGTGAACCATAAAGTAGACATACAGTGAACCATAAAGTAGACATACAGTGAACCATAAAGTAGACATACAGTGAATCACAAAGTAGACATATAGTGAATCATAAAGTAGACATACAGTGAACCATAAAGTAGACATACAGTGAACCATAAAGTAGACATACAGTGAATCATAAAGTAGACATACAGTGAACCATAAAGTAGACATACAGTGAATCATAAAGTAGACATACAGTGAACCATAAAGTAGACATACAGTGAACCATAAAGTAGACATACAGTGAACCATAAAGTAGACATACAGTGAACCATAAAGTAGACATACAGTGAATCATAAAGTTGTGAGTTAGTGAGTGAGTTATTGTTTAACGCCGCTTCGGCAGTATTGCAGCCATTAGCGGCGATTATCATATCATTATCATATAGTGAATCACAAAGTAGACATACAGTGAATCATAAGAGGCAAAGTGTAAAATGCACATCACATCCACAATTCTGTCAAAGAATGGAGCCCTACGCCACGTTTCAACTCTGCACAACTGTGATTATTGTGGTTGACGCACATTATAAACTTCCCTCTAAATATAATACATTGGTGAGAGTATATAGCGTACCGACACCGATAAATGACAATTATTTCGTATCTATCTATCTATCTTTCATAACATGGTTTGACAATCTATATGAAGATATTACCCATACGGGTGAGAAGACACAGGTGATTATTTTTGTGATATTTGCACATGTGCTTTCAAGTGATTCTCAACGTTGATTGGTCGGTTACCCGGAGAGAGAATGACTATGACGTCATAAAACAATGGTCTGACGCGACGAATTATCTTATGACGTCACAATGTTACTGTGGTGACGGGTCCTTCACAGCGGCCGCCCACCATGAAAATGTAATAACCAAGCGTAATTTGGTCAATTTAATTGCATAATGGGTAATATATCGAATAACCAACTCGGTACGAGTGATTGCGGGAAAAATCCACTCGTCAAAATAATGTTCAGAGCCACTCGCTAAAGCTCGTGGCTGAACATTATTTAGACTCATGGATATTTCCCGTAATCACTCGTACCTCGTTGGTTATTCTCTAAATATGTTAATAACTATTATCAAATATTTTTGAAATATTAGACTCAATGTACAATGCGTATCTCCCACATAGTCCGTAAACTATACCAAGAAACACCAAGAAAGTTCTTACATGCATACGCCTGAATTATTCTCGGTACTCGATGATTGTCTAACCTTTTAGTAAGATTGTAATATTTGGGTTAGGAAAATATCGATGATTGTCTAACCTTATAGTAGGATAGTAATATTTGGATCACACTTTCTGCAATAGTACACATTCTTAACAAATCAGAATTTGTTTTATTGCAGATAATGTGTCACCAAATATAATCATGTTACATTTGTTCACAATTTAAACTGCATGTATTTCATAAACGATAGTATTGGCAGTAAACTCTCTACTAATTATGCATTTCAGATATTCAAATTACAATTAAGTTGACATATTATTTTCAATTGAGCAGATTAATTTTGGATACTTTGTGAAAACCTGAAATAAAGTTGTTCCAAAAGTTTCGATAACAGACTGTGATGAAGACTGGTGCAGAGAGTCTACTGTACGAGATGAAACACGAGAACTAACCTGCCAGTTGTTGCACTGTTCTTCCACCGAGGGAGGTGCCGGGAGGTTTACTGTACGAGATGAAACACGAGAACTAACCTGCCAGTTGTTGCACTGTTCTTCCACCGAGGGAGGTGCCGGGAGGTTTACTGTACGAGATGAAGCACGAGAACTAACCTGTCAGTTGTTGCACTGTTCTTCCACCGAGGGAGGTGACGGGAGGTCTGACTGGTATCCAGTAGTGGTTCACACTATCACATGCAGTTGTCACACATTAATTAAATAAGCTGCCCAGTCGGAGAAGTACAAGGGAAACATAGTAAGTGGACTGGTCTGAAGAGCGCCCCTCTTAAAAAATAGACTCGCCCACGTGTCACATGCAGGAGAAATTGACAAGCGTACAGTCCTCCGTGGAAGGCGCTTTTCCGACAGATAAGCGTGCAGCTACAGATAACATATATACACTTAGAGTGAGGAAAGTCGATATGTCGCTGATTTTAATATAAACTGGAAACAAAGATCTAGAGAGAGGTCGTTAAAAACAAGAACTTTTCAAGTGTACATTAAACACGACTCGACGTAACTGGCTTAGGATGTTTGATTGTCATATTGGTAATATTGGCTGTTTGATTGTCATATTGGTAATATTGGTTGTTTGATGTCATATTGGTTATATTGGCTGTTTGATTGTCATATTGGTTATATTGGCTGTTTGATTGTCATATTGGTGATATAGAATGTTTGATTGTAATATTGGTGATATTGGTTGTTTGATTGTCATATTGGTGATATTGGCTGTTTGATTGTCATATTGGTTATATTGGCTGTTTGATTGTAATATTGGTGATATTGGTTGTTTGATTGTCATATTGGTTATATTGGTTGTTTGATTGTCATATTGGTAATATAGGATGTTTGATTGTCATATTGGTAATATTGGTTGTTTGATTGTCATATTGGTAATAATGGCTGTTTGATTGTCATATTGGTAATAATGGCTGTTTGATTGTAATATTGGTGATAGTGGCTGTTTGATTGTAATATTGGTAATATTGGTTGTTTGATTGTAATATTGGTGATATTGGTTGTTTGATTGTCATATTGGTATTGGCTGTTTGATTGTCATATTGGTAATATTGGTTGTTTGATGTCATATTGGTTATATTGGCTGTTTGATTGTCATATTGGTTATATTGGCTGTTTGATTGTCATATTGGTGATATTGGTTGTTTGATTGTCATATTGGTAATATTGGTTGTTTGATTGTCATATTGGTAATATTGGTTGTTTGATTGTCATATTGGTTATATTGGTTGTTTGATTGTCATATTGGTAATAATGGCTGTTTGATTGTAATATTGGTGATAGTGGCTGTTTGATTGTAATATTGGTAATATTGGTTGTTTGATTGTAATATTGGTACTATTGGCTGTTTGATTGTCATATTGGTATTGGCTGTTTGATTGTCATATTGGTAATATTGGTTGTTTGATGTCATATTGGTTATATTGGCTGTTTGATTGTCATATTGGTTATATTGGCTGTTTGATTGTCATATTGGTGATATTGGTTGTTTGATTGTCATATTGGTAATATTGGTTGTTTGATTGTCATATTGGTAATATTGGTTGTTTGATTGTCATATTGGTTATATTGGTTGTTTGATTGTCATATTGGTAATAATGGCTGTTTGATTGTAATATTGGTGATAGTGGCTGTTTGATTGTAATATTGGTAATATTGGTTGTTTGATTGTAATATTGGTGATATTGGTTGTTTGATTGTCATATTGGTAATAATGGCTGTTTGATTGTCATATTGGTGATATTGGTTGTTTGATTGTCATATTGGTAATATAGGATGTTTGATTGTAATATTGGTAATATAGAATGTTTGATTGTAATATTGGTGATATTGGTTGTTTGATTGTCATATTGGTAATAATGGCTGTTTGATTGTAATATTGGTGATAGTGGCTGTTTGATTGTAATATTGGTAATATTGGTTGTTTGATTGTCATATTGGTTATATTGGTTGTTTGATTGTCATATTGGTAATAATGGTTGTTTGATTGTAATATTGGTGATAGTGGCTGTTTGATTGTAATATTGGTGATAGTGGTTGTTTGATTGTAATATTGGTTATATTGGTTGTTTGATTGTCATATTGGTGATATTGGTTGTTTGATTGTCATATTGGTAATATAGGATGTTTGATTGTAATATTGGTAATATAGAATGTTTGATTGTAATATTGGTGATATTGGTTGTTTGATTGTCATATTGGTAATAATGGCTGTTTGATTGTCATATTGGTGATATTGGTTGTTTGATTGTCATATTGGTAATATAGGATGTTTGATTGTAATATTGGTAATATAGAATGTTTGATTGTAATATTGGTGATATTGGTTGTTTGATTGTCATATTGGTAATATAGGATGTTTGATTGTAATATTGGTAATATAGGATGTTTGATTGTAATATTGGTAATATAGGATGTTTGATTGTAATATTGGTGATATAGAATGTTTGATTGTAATATTGGTAATTTTGGTTGTTTGATTGTCATATTGGTAATAATGGCTGTTTGATTGTCATATTGGTGATATTGGTTGTTTGATTGTAATATTGGTGATAGTGGCTGTTTGATTGTAATATTGGTGATATTGGTTGTTTGATTGTCATATTGGTGATATTGGTTGTTTGATTGTCATATTGGTAATATAGGATGTTTGATTGTCATATTGGTAATATAGGATGTTTGATTGTAATATTGGTAATATAGGATGTTTGATTGTAATATTGGTGATATAGAATGTTTGATTGTCATATTGGTAATTTTGGTTGTCTGATTGTAATATTGGTAATATTGGTTGTTTGATTGTAATATTGGTGATATTGGTTGTTTGATTGTAATATTGGTGATAGTGGTTGTTTGATTGTCATATTGGTAATATAGGATGTTTGATTGTCATATTGGTAATATAGGTTGTTTGATTGTCATATTGGTAATATAGAATGTTTGATTGTAATATTGGTAATAATGGCTGTTTGATTGTCATATTGGTAATATAGGTTGTTTGATTGTAATATTGGTAATAGTGGTTGTTTGATTGTAATATTGGTGATAGTGGTTGTTTGATTGTTATATTGGTGATAGTGGCTGTTTGATTGTAATATTGGTGATATTGGTTGTTTGATTGTAGTATTGGTGATAGTGACTGTTTGATTGTCATATTGGTGATATTGGTTGTTTGATTGTCATATTGGTAATATAGAATGTTTGATTGTAATATTGGTAATAATGGCTGTTTGATTGTCATATTGGTAATATAGGTTGTTTGATTGTAATATTGGTGATAGTGGCTGTTTGATTGTCATATTGGTAATAATGGCTGTTTGATTGTCATATTGGTGATATTGGATGTTTGATTGTCATATTGGTAATATAGAATGTTTGATTGTCATATTGGTAATAATGGCTGTTTGATTGTCATATTGGTGATATTGGATGTTTGATTGTCATATTGGTAATATAGAATGTTTGATTGTCATATTGGTAATATAGAATGTTTGATTGTCATATTGGTAATATAGAATGTTTGATTGTCATATTGGTGATATTGGCTGTTTGATTGTCATATTGGTGATATTGGCTGTTTGATTGTCATATTGGTGATATTGGCTGTTTGATTGTCATATTGGTGATATTGGCTGTTTGATTGTCATATTGGTGATATTGGCTGTTTGATTGTCATATTGGTGATATTGGCTGTTTGATTGTAATATTGGTAATATAGAATGTTTGATTGTAGTATTGGTGATAGTGACTGTTTGATTGTCATATTGGTGATATTGGTTGTTTGATTGTCATATTGGTAATATAGAATGTTTGATTGTAATATTGGTAATAATGGCTGTTTGATTGTCATATTGGTAATATAGGTTGTTTGATTGTCATATTGGTAATATAGAATGTTTGATTGTCATATTGGTAATATAGGATGTTTGATTGTCATATTGGTGATATTGGCTGTTTGATTGTCATATTGGTGATATTGGATGTTTGATTGTCATATTGGTAATATAGGTTGTTTGATTGTCATATTGGTAATATAGAATGTTTGATTGTAATATTGGTAATAATGGCTGTTTGATTGTCATATTGGTAATATAGGTTGTTTGATTGTCATATTGGTAATATAGAATGTTTGATTGTCATATTGGTAATAATGGCTGTTTGATTGTCATATTGGTGATATTGGTTGTTTGATTGTCATATTGGTAATATAGGTTGTTTGATTGTCATATTGGTAATATAGAATGTTTGATTGTCATATTGGTAATAATGGCTGTTTGATTGTCATATTGGTGATATTGGATGTTTGATTGTCATATTGGTAATAATGGCTGTTTGATTGTAATATTGGTGATATTGGTTGTTTGATTGTAATATTGGTGATATTGGTTGTTTGATTGTCATATTGGTGATATTGGATGTTTGATTGTCATATTGGTAATATAGGTTGTTTGATTGTCATATTGGTAATATAGAATGTTTGATTGTCATATTGGTAATAATGGCTGTTTGATTGTCATATTGGTGATATTGGATGTTTGATTGTCATATTGGTAATAATGGCTGTTTGATTGTAATATTGGTGATAGTGGCTGTTTGATTGTAATATTGGTAATATTGGTTGTTTGATTGTAATATTGGTGATATTGGTTGTTTGATTGTAATATTGGTGATAGTGGCTGTTTGATTGTCATATTGGTTATATTGGTTGTTTGATTGTCATATTGGTAATATAGAATGTTTGATTGTCATATTGGTAATAATGGCTGTTTGATTGTCATATTGGTGATATTGGTTGTTTGATTGTCATATTGGTAATAATGGCTGTTTGATTGTAATATTGGTAATATAGGATGTTTGATTGTCATATTGGTGATATTGGTTGTTTGATTGTAATATTGGTAATATTGGTTGTTTGATTGTAATATTGGTGATAGTGGTTGTTTGATTGTCATATTGGTAATATAGGATGTTTGATTGTCATATTGGTAATATAGGATGTTTGATTGTCATATTGGTAATATAGGATGTTTGATTGTCATATTGGTTATATTGGTTGTTTGATTGTCATATTGGTAATAATGGCTGTTTGATTGTAATATTGGTGATAGTGGCTGTTTGATTGTAATATTGGTAATATTGGTTGTTTGATTGTAATATTGGTGATATTGGTTGTTTGATTGTCATATTGGTAATAATGGCTGTTTGATTGTCATATTGGTGATATTGGTTGTTTGATTGTCATATTGGTAATATAGGATGTTTGATTGTAATATTGGTAATATAGAATGTTTGATTGTAATATTGGTGATATTGGTTGTTTGATTGTCATATTGGTAATAATGGCTGTTTGATTGTCATATTGGTGATATTGGTTGTTTGATTGTCATATTGGTAATATAGGATGTTTGATTGTCATATTGGTAATATAGGATGTTTGATTGTCATATTGGTGATATTGGTTGTTTGATTGTCATATTGGTAATAATGGCTGTTTGATTGTCATATTGGTGATATTGGTTGTTTGATTGTCATATTGGTAATAATGGCTGTTTGATTGTAATATTGGTGATAGTGGCTGTTTGATTGTAATATTGGTAATATTGGTTGTTTGATTGTAATATTGGTGATATTGGTTGTTTGATTGTCATATTGGTAATAATGGCTGTTTGATTGTCATATTGGTGATATTGGTTGTTTGATTGTCATATTGGTAATATAGGATGTTTGATTGTAATATTGGTAATATAGAATGTTTGATTGTAATATTGGTGATATTGGTTGTTTGATTGTCATATTGGTGATATAGGATGTTTGATTGTAATATTGGTAATATAGGATGTTTGATTGTAATATTGGTAATATAGGATGTTTGATTGTAATATTGGTGATATAGAATGTTTGATTGTAATATTGGTAATTTTGGTTGTTTGATTGTAATATTGGTGATATTGGTTGTTTGATTGTAATATTGGTGATAGTGGCTGTTTGATTGTAATATTGGTGATATTGGTTGTTTGATTGTCATATTGGTAATAATGGCTGTTTGATTGTCATATTGGTGATATTGGTTGTTTGATTGTCATATTGGTAATATAGGATGTTTGATTGTAATATTGGTAATATAGGATGTTTGATTGTAATATTGGTGATATAGAATGTTTGATTGTCATATTGGTGATAGTGGCTGTTTGATTGTAATATTGGTAATATTGGCTGTTTGATTGTAATATTGGTGATAGTGGTTGTTTGATTGTCATATTGGTTATATTGGTTGTTTGATTGTCATATTGGTTATATTGGTTGTTTGATTGTCATATTGGTGATATTGGCTGTTTGATTGTAATATTGGTAATATTGGCTGTTTGATTGTAATATTGGTGATAGTGGTTGTTTGATTGTCATATTGGTTATATTGGTTGTTTGATTGTCATATTGGTGATATTGGCTGTTTGATTGTAATATTGGTAATATTGGCTGTTTGATTGTAATATTGGTGATAGTGGTTGTTTGATTGTCATATTGGTGATAGTGGCTGTTTGATTGTAATATTGGTGATAGTGGCTGTTTGATTGTCATATTGGTTATATTGGTTGTTTGATTGTCATATTGGTGATATTGGCTGTTTGATTGTAATATTGGTAATATTGGCTGTTTGATTGTAATATTGGTGATAGTGGTTGTTTGATTGTCATATTGGTGATAGTGGCTGTTTGATTGTAATATTGGTGATAGTGGCTGTTTGATTGTCATATTGGTTATATTGGTTGTTTGATTGTCATATTGGTAATAATGGCTGTTTGATTGTAATATTGGTGATAGTGGCTGTTTGATTGTAATATTGGTGATAGTGGCTGTTTGATTGTAATATTGGTGATATTGGCTGTTTGATTGTCATATTGGTAATAATGGCTGTTTGATTGTAATATTGGTGATAGTGGCTGTTTGATTGTAATATTGGTGATAGTGGCTGTTTGATTGTCATATTGGTTATATTGGTTGTTTGATTGTCATATTGGTAATATAGGATGTTTGATTGTCATATTGGTGATATTGGCTGTTTGATTGTCATATTGGTGATATTGGCTGTTTGATTGTCATATTGGTGATATTGGCTGTTTGATTGTCATATTGGTGATATTGGCTGTTTGATTGTCATATTGGTGATATTGGCTGTTTGATTGTCATATTGGTGATATTGGCTGTTTGATTGTCATATTGGTGATATTGGCTGTTTGATTGTAATATTGGTAATATAGAATGTTTGATTGTAGTATTGGTGATAGTGACTGTTTGATTGTCATATTGGTGATATTGGTTGTTTGATTGTCATATTGGTAATATAGAATGTTTGATTGTAATATTGGTAATAATGGCTGTTTGATTGTCATATTGGTAATATAGGTTGTTTGATTGTCATATTGGTAATATAGAATGTTTGATTGTCATATTGGTAATATAGGATGTTTGATTGTCATATTGGTGATATTGGCTGTTTGATTGTCATATTGGTGATATTGGATGTTTGATTGTCATATTGGTAATATAGGTTGTTTGATTGTCATATTGGTAATATAGAATGTTTGATTGTAATATTGGTAATAATGGCTGTTTGATTGTCATATTGGTAATATAGGTTGTTTGATTGTCATATTGGTAATATAGAATGTTTGATTGTCATATTGGTAATAATGGCTGTTTGATTGTAATATTGGTGATATTGGTTGTTTGATTGTCATATTGGTAATATAGGTTGTTTGATTGTCATATTGGTTATATTGGCTGTTTGATTGTCATATTGGTGATATTGGATGTTTGATTGTCATATTGGTAATATAGGTTGTTTGATTGTCATATTGGTAATATAGAATGTTTGATTGTCATATTGGTAATAATGGCTGTTTGATTGTCATATTGGTGATATTGGATGTTTGATTGTCATATTGGTAATAATGGCTGTTTGATTGTAATATTGGTGATAGTGGCTGTTTGATTGTAATATTGGTAATATTGGTTGTTTGATTGTAATATTGGTGATATTGGTTGTTTGATTGTAATATTGGTGATAGTGGCTGTTTGATTGTCATATTGGTTATATTGGTTGTTTGATTGTCATATTGGTAATATAGAATGTTTGATTGTCATATTGGTAATAATGGCTGTTTGATTGTCATATTGGTGATATTGGTTGTTTGATTGTCATATTGGTAATAATGGCTGTTTGATTGTAATATTGGTAATATAGGATGTTTGATTGTCATATTGGTGATATTGGTTGTTTGATTGTAATATTGGTAATATTGGTTGTTTGATTGTAATATTGGTGATAGTGGTTGTTTGATTGTCATATTGGTAATATAGGATGTTTGATTGTCATATTGGTAATATAGGATGTTTGATTGTCATATTGGTAATATAGGATGTTTGATTGTCATATTGGTTATATTGGTTGTTTGATTGTCATATTGGTAATAATGGCTGTTTGATTGTAATATTGGTGATAGTGGCTGTTTGATTGTAATATTGGTAATATTGGTTGTTTGATTGTAATATTGGTGATATTGGTTGTTTGATTGTCATATTGGTAATAATGGCTGTTTGATTGTCATATTGGTGATATTGGTTGTTTGATTGTCATATTGGTAATATAGGATGTTTGATTGTAATATTGGTAATATAGAATGTTTGATTGTAATATTGGTGATATTGGTTGTTTGATTGTCATATTGGTAATAATGGCTGTTTGATTGTCATATTGGTGATATTGGTTGTTTGATTGTCATATTGGTAATATAGGATGTTTGATTGTCATATTGGTAATATAGGATGTTTGATTGTCATATTGGTGATATTGGTTGTTTGATTGTCATATTGGTAATAATGGCTGTTTGATTGTCATATTGGTGATATTGGTTGTTTGATTGTCATATTGGTAATAATGGCTGTTTGATTGTAATATTGGTGATAGTGGCTGTTTGATTGTAATATTGGTAATATTGGTTGTTTGATTGTAATATTGGTGATATTGGTTGTTTGATTGTCATATTGGTAATAATGGCTGTTTGATTGTCATATTGGTGATATTGGTTGTTTGATTGTCATATTGGTAATATAGGATGTTTGATTGTAATATTGGTAATATAGAATGTTTGATTGTAATATTGGTGATATTGGTTGTTTGATTGTCATATTGGTGATATAGGATGTTTGATTGTAATATTGGTAATATAGGATGTTTGATTGTAATATTGGTAATATAGGATGTTTGATTGTAATATTGGTGATATAGAATGTTTGATTGTAATATTGGTAATTTTGGTTGTTTGATTGTAATATTGGTGATATTGGTTGTTTGATTGTAATATTGGTGATAGTGGCTGTTTGATTGTAATATTGGTGATATTGGTTGTTTGATTGTCATATTGGTAATAATGGCTGTTTGATTGTCATATTGGTGATATTGGTTGTTTGATTGTCATATTGGTAATATAGGATGTTTGATTGTAATATTGGTAATATAGGATGTTTGATTGTAATATTGGTGATATAGAATGTTTGATTGTCATATTGGTGATAGTGGCTGTTTGATTGTAATATTGGTAATATTGGCTGTTTGATTGTAATATTGGTGATAGTGGTTGTTTGATTGTCATATTGGTTATATTGGTTGTTTGATTGTCATATTGGTTATATTGGTTGTTTGATTGTCATATTGGTGATATTGGCTGTTTGATTGTAATATTGGTAATATTGGCTGTTTGATTGTAATATTGGTGATAGTGGTTGTTTGATTGTCATATTGGTTATATTGGTTGTTTGATTGTCATATTGGTGATATTGGCTGTTTGATTGTAATATTGGTAATATTGGCTGTTTGATTGTAATATTGGTGATAGTGGTTGTTTGATTGTCATATTGGTGATAGTGGCTGTTTGATTGTAATATTGGTGATAGTGGCTGTTTGATTGTCATATTGGTTATATTGGTTGTTTGATTGTCATATTGGTGATATTGGCTGTTTGATTGTAATATTGGTAATATTGGCTGTTTGATTGTAATATTGGTGATAGTGGTTGTTTGATTGTCATATTGGTGATAGTGGCTGTTTGATTGTAATATTGGTGATAGTGGCTGTTTGATTGTCATATTGGTTATATTGGTTGTTTGATTGTCATATTGGTAATAATGGCTGTTTGATTGTAATATTGGTGATAGTGGCTGTTTGATTGTAATATTGGTGATAGTGGCTGTTTGATTGTAATATTGGTGATATTGGCTGTTTGATTGTCATATTGGTAATAATGGCTGTTTGATTGTAATATTGGTGATAGTGGCTGTTTGATTGTAATATTGGTGATAGTGGCTGTTTGATTGTCATATTGGTTATATTGGTTGTTTGATTGTCATATTGGTAATATAGGATGTTTGATTGTCATATTGGTGATATTGGTTGTTTGATTGTCATATTGGTAATATTGGTTGTTTGATTGTAATATTGGTGATAGTGGCTGTTTGATTGTAATATTGGTAATATAGAATGTTTGATTGTAATATTGGTAATATAGGATGTTTGATTGTCATATTGGTTATATTGGTTGTTTGATTGTCATATTGGTAATAATGGCTGTTTGATTGTCATATTGGTGATATTGGTTGTTTGATTGTAATATTGGTGATAGTGGCTGTTTGATTGTAATATTGGTGATATTGGTTGTTTGATTGTCATATTGGTGATATTGGTTGTTTGATTGTAATATTGGTGATATTGGTTGTTTGATTGTAATATTGGTGATAGTGGCTGTTTGATTGTAATATTGGTGATATTGGCTGTTTGATTGTAATATTGGTGATATTGGCTGTTTGATTGTCATATTGGTTATATTGGTTGTTTGATTGTCATATTGGTGATAGTGGCTGTTTGATTGTAATATTGGTGATATTGGTTGTTTGATTGTAATATTGGTGATAGTGGCTGTTTGATTGTAATATTGGTGATATTGGTTGTTTGATTGTCATATTGGTGATATTGGTTGTTTGATTGTAATATTGGTGATATTGGTTGTTTGATTGTAATATTGGTGATAGTGGCTGTTTGATTGTAATATTGGTGATATTGGCTGTTTGATTGTCATATTGGTGATAGTGGCTGTTTGATTGTAATATTGGTAATATAGGATGTTTGATTGTCATATTGGTGATATTGGTTGTTTGATTGTAATATTGGTGATAGTGGCTGTTTGATTGTAATATTGGTAATATAGGTTGTTTGATTGTAATATTGGTGATAGTGGCTGTTTGATTGTAATATTGGTGATAGTGGCTGTTTGATTGTAATATTGGTGATATTGGTTGTTTGATTGTCATATTGGTGATATTGGTTGTTTGATTGTAATATTGGTGATATTGGTTGTTTGATTGTAATATTGGTGATAGTGGCTGTTTGATTGTAATATTGGTGATATTGGCTGTTTGATTGTAATATTGGTGATATTGGCTGTTTGATTGTCATATTGGTTATATTGGTTGTTTGATTGTCATATTGGTGATAGTGGCTGTTTGATTGTAATATTGGTGATATTGGTTGTTTGATTGTCATATTGGTTATATTGGTTGTTTGATTGTCATATTGGTGATATTGGTTGTTTGATTGTAATATTGGTGATATTGGTTGTTTGATTGTAATATTGGTGATAGTGGCTGTTTGATTGTAATATTGGTGATATTGGCTGTTTGATTGTAATATTGGTGATATTGGCTGTTTGATTGTCATATTGGTGATATTGGTTGTTTGATTGTCATATTGGTGATAGTGGCTGTTTGATTGTCATATTGGTAATATAGGATGTTTGATTGTCATATTGGTGATATAGAATGTTTGATTGTCATATTGGTAATAGTGACTGTTTGATTGTAATATTGGTGATATTGGCTGTTTGATTGTAATATTGGTGATAGTGGCTGTTTGATTGTAATATTGGTGATATTGGCTGTTTGATTGTAATATTGGTGATATTGGCTGTTTGATTGTCATATTGGTTATATTGGTTGTTTGATTGTCATATTGGTGATAGTGGCTGTTTGATTGTAATATTGGTGATATTGGTTGTTTGATTGTCATATTGGTTATATTGGTTGTTTGATTGTCATATTGGTGATATTGGTTGTTTGATTGTAATATTGGTGATATTGGTTGTTTGATTGTAATATTGGTGATAGTGGCTGTTTGATTGTAATATTGGTGATAGTGGCTGTTTGATTGTCATATTGGTGATATAGAATGTTTGATTGTCATATTGGTGATAGTGGTTGTTTGATTGTAATATTGGTGATATTGGCTGTTTGATTGTAATATTGGTGATATTGGCTGTTTGATTGTAATATTGGTAATATAGGATGTTTGATTGTAATATTGGTGATAGTGGCTGTTTGATTGTAATATTGGTGATATTGGTTGTTTGATTGTCATATTGGTGATATTGGTTGTTTGATTGTCATATTGGTAATATAGGATGTTTGATTGTCATATTGGTAATATAGGATGTTTGATTGTCATATTGGTAATATAGGATGTTTGATTGTCATATTGGTGATAGTGGCTGTTTGATTGTAATATTGGTGATATTGGCTGTTTGATTGTAATATTGGTGATATTGGCTGTTTGATTGTAATATTGGTAATATAGGATGTTTGATTGTAATATTGGTGATAGTGGCTGTTTGATTGTAATATTGGTGATATTGGTTGTTTGATTGTCATATTGGTGATATTGGTTGTTTGATTGTCATATTGGTAATATAGGATGTTTGATTGTAATATTGGTAATATAGAATGTTTGATTGTAATATTGGTGATAGTGGCTGTTTGATTGTAATATTGGTAATATAGGATGTTTGATTGTCATATTGGTGATAGTGGCTGTTTGATTGTAATATTGGTGATATTGGCTGTTTGATTGTAATATTGGTGATATTGGCTGTTTGATTGTAATATTGGTGATATTGGCTGTTTGATTGTAATATTGGTAATATAGGATGTTTGATTGTAATATTGGTGATAGTGGCTGTTTGATTGTAATATTGGTGATATTGGTTGTTTGATTGTCATATTGGTGATATTGGTTGTTTGATTGTCATATTGGTAATATAGGATGTTTGATTGTCATATTGGTAATATAGGATGTTTGATTGTCATATTGGTAATATAGGATGTTTGATTGTCATATTGGTAATATAGGATGTTTGATTGTCATATTGGTAATATAGGATGTTTGATTGTCATATTGGTGATATTGGTTGTTTGATTGTCATATTGGTAATATAGGATGTTTGATTGTCATATTGGTAATATAGGATGTTTGATTGTAATATTGGTGATAGTGGCTGTTTGATTGTAATATTGGTGATATTGGTTGTTTGATTGTAATATTGGTGATAGTGGCTGTTTGATTGTAATATTGGTGATATTGGTTGTTTGATTGTCATATTGGTGATAGTGGCTGTTTGATTGTAGTATTGGTGATATAGAATGTTTGATTGTCATATTGGTGATATTGGTTGTTTGATTGTCATATTGGTAATAATGGCTGTTTGATTGTCATATTGGTAATATTGGCTGTTTGATTGTAATATTGGTAATATAGGATGTTTGATTGTAATATTGGTGATAGTGGCTGTTTGATTGTAATATTGGTGATATTGGTTGTTTGATTGTCATATTGGTGATATTGGTTGTTTGATTGTCATATTGGTAATATAGGATGTTTGATTGTCATATTGGTAATATAGGATGTTTGATTGTCATATTGGTAATATTGGCTGTTTGATTGTCATATTGGTAATATTGGTTGTTTGATTGTCATATTGGTAATATAGGATGTTTGATTGTCATATTGGTAATATAGGATGTTTGATTGTCATATTGGTAATATAGGATGTTTGATTGTCATATTGGTAATATAGGATGTTTGATTGTAATATTGGTGATAGTGGCTGTTTGATTGTAATATTGGTAATATAGGATGTTTGATTGTAATATTGGTGATAGTGGCTGTTTGATTGTAATATTGGTGATATTGGTTGTTTGATTGTAATATTGGTGATAGTGGCTGTTTGATTGTAATATTGGTGATATTGGTTGTTTGATTGTCATATTGGTGATATTGGCTGTTTGATTGTCATATTGGTGATAGTGGCTGTTTGATTGTAATATTGGTGATAGTGGCTGTTTGATTGTAATATTGGTGATATTGGCTGTTTGATTGTAATATTGGTGATAGTGGCTGTTTGATTGTAATATTGGTGATATTGGCTGTTTGATTGTAGTATTGGTGATATTGGTTGTTTGATTGTAATATTGGTAATATTGGCTGTTTGATTGTCATATTGGTAATATTGGTTGTTTGATTGTCATATTGGTAATATAGGATGTTTGATTGTCATATTGGTAATATAGGATGTTTGATTGTAATATTGGTGATATAGAATGTTTGATTGTAATATTGGTGATAGTGGCTGTTTGATTGTCATATTGGTGATATTGGCTGTTTGATTGTAATATTGGTGATATTGGTTGTTTGATTGTCATATTGGTAATAATGGCTGTTTGATTGTCATATTGGTGATAGTGGCTGTTTGATTGTAATATTGGTGATATAGAATGTTTGATTGTCATATTGGTAATATAGGTTGTTTGATTGTAATATTGGTGATAGTGGCTGTTTGATTGTCATATTGGTGATATTGGTTGTTTGATTGTCATATTGGTAATAATGGCTGTTTGATTGTCATATTGGTGATAGTGGCTGTTTGATTGTCATATTGGTGATAGTGGCTGTTTGATTGTAATATTGGTAATATAGGTTGTTTGATTGTAATATTGGTGATATAGAATGTTTGATTGTCATATTGGTAATATAGGTTGTTTGATTGTAATATTGGTGATAGTGGCTGTTTGATTGTAATATTGGTGATAGTGGCTGTTTGATTGTAATATTGGTAATATAGGATGTTTGATTGTAATATTGGTGATAGTGGCTGTTTGATTGTCATATTGGTGATATTGGCTGTTTGATTGTAATATTGGTGATATTGGTTGTTTGATTGTCATATTGGTAATAATGGCTGTTTGATTGTCATATTGGTGATAGTGGCTGTTTGATTGTAATATTGGTGATATAGAATGTTTGATTGTCATATTGGTGATATAGGTTGTTTGATTGTAATATTGGTGATATTTGCTGTTTGATTGTAATATTGGTTATATAGGTTGTTTGATTGTAATATTGGTGATATTTGCTGTTTGATTGTAATATTGGTAATATAGAATGTTTGATTGTCATATTGGTAATATAGAATGTTTGATTGTAATATTGGTGATATAGAATGTTTGATTGTAATATTGGTAATATAGAATGTTTGATTGTCATATTGGTGATAGTGGCTGTTTGATTGTAATATTGGTGATATTGGTTGTTTGATTGTAATATTGGTGATATAGAATGTTTGATTGTCATATTGGTAATATAGGATGTTTGATTGTAATATTGGTGATATAGAATGTTTGATTGTAATATTGGTAATATAGAATGTTTGATTGTCATATTGGTGATAATGGCTGTTTGATTGTCATATTGGTAATAATGGCTGTTTGATTGTAATATTGGTAATATAGGATGTTTGATTGTAATATTGGTGATAGTGGCTGTTTGATTGTAATATTGGTGATATTGGTTGTTTGATTGTAATATTGGTGATAGTGGCTGTTTGATTGTAATATTGGTGATATTGGTTGTTTGATTGTCATATTGGTGATATTGGCTGTTTGATTGTCATATTGGTGATAGTGGCTGTTTGATTGTAATATTGGTGATAGTGGCTGTTTGATTGTAATATTGGTGATAGTGGCTGTTTGATTGTAATATTGGTAATATAGGATGTTTGATTGTAATATTGGTAATATAGAATGTTTGATTGTCATATTGGTAATATAGAATGTTTGATTGTCATATTGGTGATATAGAATGTTTGATTGTCATATTGGTAATAATGGCTGTTTGATTGTCATATTGGTAATAATGGCTGTTTGATTGTCATATTGGTGATAGTGGCTGTTTGATTGTAATATTGGTGATATTGGCTGTTTGATTGTCATATTGGTAATAATGGCTGTTTGATTGTCATATTGGTGATAGTGGCTGTTTGATTGTAATATTGGTGATATTGGCTGTTTGATTGTAATATTGGTGATATTGGCTGTTTGATTGTCATATTGGTGATATTGGTTGTTTGATTGTCATATTGGTGATATTGGTTGTTTGATTGTCATATTGGTAATATAGGTTGTTTGATTGTCATATTGGTGATATTGGCTGTTTGATTGTCATATTGGTAATATAGGATGTTTGATTGTCATATTGGTAATATAGGATGTTTGATTGTCATATTGGTAATATAGGATGTTTGATTGTAATATTGGTGATAGTGGCTGTTTGATTGTAATATTGGTAATATTGGCTGTTTGATTGTCATATTGGTGATATAGGATGTTTGATTGTCATATTGGTAATATAGGATGTTTGATTGTCATATTGGTAATATAGGATGTTTGATTGTCATATTGGTGATAGTGGCTGTTTGATTGTAATATTGGTAATATTGGCTGTTTGATTGTCATATTGGTAATATAGGATGTTTGATTGTCATATTGGTAATATAGGATGTTTGATTGTCATATTGGTAATATAGGATGTTTGATTGTCATATTGGTGATAGTGGCTGTTTGATTGTAATATTGGTAATATTGGCTGTTTGATTGTCATATTGGTAATAATGGCTGTTTGATTGTCATATTGGTGATAGTGGCTGTTTGATTGTAATATTGGTGATATTGGCTGTTTGATTGTAATATTGGTGATATTGGCTGTTTGATTGTCATATTGGTGATATTGGTTGTTTGATTGTCATATTGGTGATATTGGTTGTTTGATTGTCATATTGGTAATATAGGATGTTTGATTGTCATATTGGTAATATAGGATGTTTGATTGTAATATTGGTGATAGTGGCTGTTTGATTGTAATATTGGTGATATTGGTTGTTTGATTGTTATATTGGTGATAGTGGCTGTTTGATTGTAATATTGGTGATATTGGTTGTTTGATTGTCATATTGGTGATAGTGGCTGTTTGATTGTAATATTGGTGATAGTGGCTGTTTGATTGTCATATTGGTTATATTGGTTGTTTGATTGTCATATTGGTAATAATGGCTGTTTGATTGTAATATTGGTGATAGTGGCTGTTTGATTGTAATATTGGTGATAGTGGCTGTTTGATTGTAATATTGGTGATATTGGCTGTTTGATTGTCATATTGGTAATAATGGCTGTTTGATTGTAATATTGGTGATAGTGGCTGTTTGATTGTAATATTGGTGATAGTGGCTGTTTGATTGTAATATTGGTGATAGTGGCTGTTTGATTGTAATATTGGTAATATAGGATGTTTGATTGTAATATTGGTGATAGTGGCTGTTTGATTGTAATATTGGTAATATAGGATGTTTGATTGTAATATTGGTGATAGTGGCTGTTTGATTGTAATATTGGTAATAATGGCTGTTTGATTGTAATATTGGTGATAGTGGCTGTTTGATTGTCATATTGGTAATAATGGCTGTTTGATTGTAATATTGGTGATAGTGGCTGTTTGATTGTAATATTGGTAATATAGGATGTTTGATTGTAATATTGGTGATAGTGGCTGTTTGATTGTAATATTGGTAATAGTGGCTGTTTGATTGTCATATTGGTAATAATGGCTGTTTGATTGTAATATTGGTAATAGTGGCTGTTTGATTGTCATATTGGTAATAATGGCTGTTTGATTGTAATATTGGTGATAGTGGCTGTTTGATTGTAATATTGGTAATATAGGATGTTTGATTGTAATATTGGTGATAGTGGCTGTTTGATTGTAATATTGGTAATATAGAATGTTTGATTGTAATATTGGTGATAGTGGCTGTTTGATTGTAATATTGGTAATAATGGCTGTTTGATTGTCATATTGGTAATAATGGCTGTTTGATTGTCATATTGGTAATAATGGCTGTTTGATTGTCATATTGGTGATAGTGGCTGTTTGATTGTAATATTGGTAATATAGGATGTTTGATTGTAATATTGGTGATAGTGGCTGTTTGATTGTAATATTGGTAATATAGGATGTTTGATTGTAATATTGGTGATAGTGGCTGTTTGATTGTAATATTGGTAATAGTGGCTGTTTGATTGTCATATTGGTAATAATGGCTGTTTGATTGTAATATTGGTAATAGTGGCTGTTTGATTGTCATATTGGTAATAATGGCTGTTTGATTGTAATATTGGTGATAGTGGCTGTTTGATTGTAATATTGGTAATATAGGATGTTTGATTGTAATATTGGTGATAGTGGCTGTTTGATTGTAATATTGGTGATAGTGGCTGTTTGATTGTAATATTGGTGATAGTGGCTGTTTGATTGTCATATTGGTAATATAGAATGTTTGATTGTAATATTGGTAATATAGAATGTTTGATTGTAGTATTGGTGATAGTGGCTGTTTGATTGTAATATTGGTGATATTGGTTGAGTCAAGGTAAGTGCAAATATGCGAGGTGTGATTATTGTATTATTGTAGCGTTGCACACACTTGAGTGTATGGATCCTGGAGTAATAGCGCAGTGGCTCTCTCTATATATATTTATATTATATATATATATTTATATTCTGCAACTTTCTACCGTGAAATCGAGAAATCAGTTGTACAGGTGCAGATGTCAGATTAAGCAACTAGGAATCCCGAAGAGTAAGTGAAAGGTGGTAATAGTTCTACTTTTTTAAAGACGAGGTAATCATTTCAGCATCAATAAGGTTTTAAAATCAAGACTAAAACACGTGCAAGCATTCTCTACCATGTTGTTCACCGTCCATGTGCTCCTCACCAATTCTACACAAACAAGGAATTTCAAACATTCAACTTCACATTACTTACATGTACTTACTCACCTTGCAACACAAATAACGAGTCAAGCAGTGCACTTAACGTATAAAATATTTTAAGGAAACTGGAAGACATTCACGACAAGATGATCTGGAGGTGTCAAGCTACTGCTCGAGGGTCGATCACGGATTGTGAACGCTTAGTTCAAATTGTAGTTCAAACGTCTAATCCTTTCATGTGTTTAAGTGTAACTCGAACAGATAAACGAATCCAGAGACCCACACTTGACGTGCATCAAACAGACGACCTCAGTTAATGATGAACATCTCATCAGCAACACGTGTACGAGTTACTCTGGTGGACACGTGTTGTGACACCGGTCGGAAATGAACTTATATGAGAATTTATCTTCAGTATGTCATTTTTTAAAGAATATCTAACGCATAATCGCCGCTTATGACTCCAGAAGCGGCGTTAAAGAATAGCGCACGCACCCACGAACACATGAACCATGAACAATTAATATATATATATATAGTTCTTTGGTGCATCATATTCGTTGGTGGACCTGTAATGGTCTGGGGATGCATTTGTCATGATTGTAAGCTCGATTTGGTGACTGTGAGAGGTAATCTCAATGGCGATTGTTACATTCGGGAAATTGTGCAGCCTGTTCTTGTGCCACCTTTTGACAAACATCCATTGGTCACTTGTCCTGTATTCATGAATGATAACGCTCGGCCTCACCATTCTCGACTCGTGGTTGATTTTCTGCATTGAATGCAGTATCCAAACTTCCATGAGCCCGGATATCAATCCACTGGAACACATTTGGGATATGATTGGATGCCGAGTGCAAGCCATGGACCCACCAGAACAGGATGTAGTCGGTTTAGAAGCAGCTATACATCATGAGTGGCAGCTGTTACCTCTGCAACGAATCAAGATCACCACAAGGATGTGGAGGATGGTTGAAGCAATCACCCGGACACGTAGCGGATACACCCGTTATTGATAACGTGATGGTCATTTGTTTCCTTAAGACAGTAAAGAACATTGTCCAACTGCTTAACAAACATTTTCACCGTTTTTAAAGTTCACAGAGCAATAGTTGAAGCAGGAGTGAGTTTTCAAGTAAAACCCCTGTTCATGTTCATCTAGCAATATAATGAGATACATTTTACACATTGTATTCAGTGTTGTCTTTTTGTTTAGCTAAGATGATGCACTTTCATAAAATAACAGCATTTCTTCGATTAATTTCACAAGCTTTTCACAGTGGTTGGGCATCCTCACACACATCTGAAAATATGAGGTGGTGCTTGATTAAGTTCTTTGTATATATATATATTCTTTATTTTCTTCCCACAGAGGTTACTCCCCCCAGATTGTCTAACATTAGAAAAGGTAGAACCTACTTGGGAGAAGAATGACATAAATTACCAAGCAGATGTCCTCTTTCACTGTTCCACTGCAAGGGCATGTAACTTTAATTCTTGTGTGAATGACTTGCTGCATCAAATATGTGTCATTTATTGTATCTCCCCTCTCGCCTTAACGGCTGTATTTCATGTAAGTACATGGACGTTTCACATTTCTACATTTAAACTGATACACTGGCTGAAATTAGATTAGATAAGATAAGATAAGATAATATAAGATAAGATAAGATAAGATAATTCTTTATTGCCCGTTAGAGAATTTGTTTCACGTCTGAGTGAGCATAAATACAAAATTATAAACATTCATTTATAATAAATACATTGCATATATACATGGTTATATAACATGGACAAAGAGTATGATGATGGGAACATTAACGCTTATTCATTAGAGTAATTGACTTTGGTACAAAATAAATTTTATAACGTTTGGTTTTGCACGTCGGGACATTATACCGACGGCCGGAGGGTAACAATTCAAAACATTCATGTAAAACATGTGAAGGGTCATTGACAATTTTTAAAGCTAAATTTTGAGTCTGTTCTTCATGAAGTTCATCTCAAGTCTTAAAGATACGATTAGAAATGTTCTCTCCTTGTTTAATTATCTTATTTAATTTGTTTCTATTTGTTAGTGACAGGGAGCCGAACCATCATTGGATAGAGAACATGCATATAGACTGAACACAGGTTTTATAGAAAAGGGCCAAAATAGTTAAGTCAATGTGGTAAGATCGGAGCTTCCTGAGGCGAGATTAACACTTGCTATAAATGCGATCCGTATTTTCAGAGAAATTCAACTTATTATCAATTTAAGTTCCAAGATATTTGTAACTACTAACTACCTCAAGAACATCACCATTAATAGTGATTGGACTCACTGCTGGTTTATTGCTTCGAAAATCTATAACGAGTTCCTTTGTTTTTGATACATTTAGTTCAAAAAAGTTGTCAGGGGACCACCTTACAAAATCATTTATTTCAGCTTTATATGTATTCTCAATGTCAAAGAGTAGACTGCTAATAGCTGTATCATCGGCGAACTTGAACCTAGAACAGTTTGGTTGAGAACTCACACAGTCATTAGTATACAATGTGAAAAGTATTGGAGACAATACATATCCTTGAGGAGCACCGGTGTTAATAGACACAGTCCGGGAACAAGTACTTTTCATTTTGACATATTGGGACCTGTCAGACAAGAATGAGGCTATCCATTTAACCAGAGAGGGACGTATATCTAAATCGATTAATTTCTTAATCAAAATGTGAGGCTGAATGGTGTTAAAGGCTGAGGAGAAGTCAACAAACAGTATTCTGACATAGGCAGCATGTTTCTCAAGATGTTGATAAACAGAGCTTAACAGAGACACAGTAGCATCTTCTACGCCTCGCCTGCTCTGTAAGCGAATTGCAATGGATCTAAATGCGGATTAACATGGTAATGATAAGCTCATTGTATTGTAATTTATATTGATCCAGTCAAAACAATCTGATGTCTACTCTTATAACCTTCCGTCATGTGAAAAACAACTCATATTTATGATATATGTTAATTAATTGATAGAATGCTTTAAAGGGGCAGTATCACATTTTTTCACTCAAATAAAATAAAATAAAAGAATGTCCCTAATAGTAAATCACCCTTTTCTCTTCGGAAAATCAAGTTAAAAAATGAGTGTACATGATTCGGTAAAGCCGTGGGAATCGTATTTGTAATCCGAAATAATAAAATGTGTTCACAATAAAATGGCCCCCATGCAATTTTTACCACATACGCAACATCGTTATTACCACTATGGATAATTGGTTTGTATAATAAGATGATTTAACCTCAAAAGTAAATTTAAATAACATAAACTTTCATTACAAATGGGAAATTTGAAAAAATAAATTTTGCAAAAAACGCACTGCAGCTCATTTAATACACATGATGTATACACGTGCTTTTGTACATATTTATAAACAGTCAAAATAGTTTCCAACTTTCATGTCCCATGAAGAGGAAACGTGAAATATGTAAATATTTATCATTTGAATATATGATATATCATTTATCATATTATATGAATATATCATATATCATATATCATTTATCATATCAATGAATATATCATTTATCATATCATATGAATATATCATTTATCATATCATATGAATATACATATGAAGTTGTTTGCATCCTGTGTAGATATGTGATATGTGACATATCTCGACTCGCCGCTCCGACAGCCAATTAATCAAACATACCTATGCACTGTTTACCCCGCTACAAGCTCTGCCCCACTGAACAATTCCACACCACGACAGTTTACCCCGCTAACAAGCTGAACAATTCCACATCAAACTGAACAATTCCACGCCAGGACTGTTCCCCTGTTATTTGTGTCACATCATGTTTGTAACGGCTCTGTACACGCCACTAGTAAGTGCAAACTGTCGGTCCAAGTGTTATGTGTCAACGGTTTTATTATTTGTGGTGTACATAGGGTAAATGTATCACAGGGGTTCGAATCGCTGTTAAGATAATATTTAAAAATAAGTCAAATTCTAGATTTGTGCTATCATGTACTGTTTAAATACGGTGTGGTGAGCTTATATTCCAAATTTGAACGAAATCGGTGAAGAAAAACATATTTTAGAGATAAATATCCCCGCTATTGATATAAATAGCATTTTACTAAGTCCTACATAAAAGCATTCCAACACAGGTTAATCACTTCAGATTGTCTAACATTAGAAACCCTGAAGGAAGAACTAAGGTCAACATGGGAGGAGAATGACATAAATTACTAAGCAGATGTCCTCTTTATAATACACTGTTCCAGAAAAGGGCAGATTCTATTCATATACATATAACTTTAATTCTTGTGTGAATGCCTTGTTGCATCAAATATCTGTCATTTATTGTATCTTAACTGCTGTATTTCAGAAAAGTACACGGGCGCTTCACATTTCTACCTTGCAGTAAAGATTGTGGCCCGGGAAAGCGTAAATTACAAAACTAGGTTGAAATTTAAATTTGCAGTCTCGGTACTAATCAAGGTTCGGTGATTACAGAATGGTGCTTTACCGGTACTGCGTTCCCTCTATTTAAAAAAAGAGTTAACAATACAACTAATTTTACCAATATATGTATTACATCCTTGTTTTGCAATAAATATGACATCAATAACAAAAAAAGTAAAAAAAGTAAAATAACATAAGCACTGCATGGTAATAATGTCATCTCGCTCTAAAAAATGCAAAAGTTCCGATACTTTTTGTCCTTGTGAAGTTTCTTATCTCTGTACTTGTGTCCAGCGTACAACAAGTGCTGACCGCCTCTGACCGTTTCAATGAAAGTAACCCGAACCTGTTGTGATTCTACATACTGTGCAATCCACGCGTTTCCGAAGCCAATAGAAAATAGAAATTCTCTTACCTTGGAGGCCCAGTTTCTTTGTCCATTTTTATCGTACAATAACATGATACTATAACATGGTTTTTCGTATTCTGTTAGAAGACATAGATAAAAGTTTTAACCAATATTTGATGGCAATAATGGAGGAGTGGATATGTAGTGGAAACTTCCAAGTTCTCCATATCCTAGTTCTACCTTATCACTTGGTGTATTCAACTTTACTCTTAAGAATTTCTTGCATGCAAATAAATGAACTTTTTAATAACTTCTGTATTCTGTAAACCCCATATTTCTGAGCCATACAATAAACTCGTTTATATTCTTACGTCAAATATTTTGAACAAGGTCTGGAGCCAGAGGTCGCCTAAGACATGTGTCTGTTTACAAATACCTTAAAACAGTTTTTAGCTTGCGTTGCTGCTTGGTTTAAATGTTTATGCCATGAGAGGTTTCTACTGAAATAGACGCCTAGAAGTTGTCTCTAATAGTTCCCCTTGAAGATATCATTTTTCTGCTTTGGATAATCCCCCCCCCCCCATTTTTAAAGACCATGACTTTAGATTTAGATCTATTTACCTTCAGCTTCCACTCATCAGAATGTTTTTTTCTACTTCCCACTTTCTACACCTTACTACAGTGTGGGGGAATTATAAATTTACATTACAAATGTCACCCCATTAAACGTTATAAATTGTCTTTTGTACCAAAGTCAATTTCTATATTAAATAATCGTTAGTGTTCTAATCAACAAACTCTTTGTACGTTTGATGTCCATGTAATTTATTCTATAAATGAAAAAGAATTTTTTTAAAAATTGTTTATGTTTTTATTCCCAAGATTTCACATTACATGGCATATGTATACAAGCATATAAGACAATGTCCACAGTTGTTGGTATATATGAATATGAGGATAAACAAAAAAAACAAAACCTGTTGATTTGCATGATGTCATCTCAAATTAAAAAGAGTGTTGACATTCTTCGTACACAGTTATATGGTCTAATCAATGTAAACAGTAACTTCTTGCACATGAAATAAAGGGATTGAATGGAAGAAACAAGATGATCATTGTGAATAAGGTCATATTAATAGAGTGTGGAGTGATGACCAAAACGCAAAGAATTGTGTTTGTTCATTGTTTGAGTAAGCAATGTAATTGCGTAATTTATAGTATCTTCTTATTTCATTTTTACAATGATAAAAAATTGTCTTTGAATATTTTCTGCTCATATTGTAAATGGTTTTTTTCACAATCAGGCAGATTACATTTAATGGATTGTTATTTTCCCCTTTAAAGCCAAAGAGTATATTTTCAAGATTTAATTCAATATGTCCTTCGTTCAAAGTTCCAAGCCATGATGCCAAATCTCTCCACACTCCATATACAAGGTTACATTCAAACAGTAAATGCTGTACAGATTCTTGCGTCTGTTTACAGAATGTACATAGTGGTGAATCAATAAAACCAATCTTGTACAAATACTTATTGGTTGTTAAAATGTTTTGAGTTACCTTGTATTGAAAATATTTCAAATTCACACTTTGTGTGTGTATTAGATTATTATTATTATTGGGCATTAGATTAATATTTTCCCATTCGGTCTGTGTAAGTTCTCGTCCCAATCTTTCTTCCCATTTCAGCTGACCTGATGTTCTAGCAAATGCAAAGTTACATAGCATTTGATAATAATATTTACTTGTCTTACCCATGCTCATCATACCTATGTTAAAAGCGAGAATAGGATATAGTTGTCTATTTTCCAGCATCTTGGCTGTTACACTTTTTTTCTTCAAATAGTCAGCTACTGCTTTTTTATACTAAGATATTCAAGGAAGTTAATATTAATGTTAAACTTGTCTTTCAGATGCCCTAGGGAAGCAATATTTCCATCTTCTTTTAAAATATGACAGAGAAATACAATTCCTGACTGGCTTCCTATCTATCAAAATATTATTATTGCACCATAGTGCCTGGCATAGAATATCTTTTCCTTCAGTGATGTTTTTATAGTGAATATTTAGGTATTCTGACCATATCTTTAATGTAAAGATAGTATTTTTAATATTTGGAACATTAATCCCTCAAAAATTTGTAGTGGATGATATTATTGCCCTCTTTACCTTATCTTTTTTACCTTGCCAAATAAAGTTAAAACATTTCTTCTGCAACCGATCAATTATCTCGTCTGGTGGGCTTGGAATAGAGGAAACAAGATGGTTTAATTTTGCAAAAGTAGTGATTTCAATACAACATTTCTTCCCATTGGTGTGAGGGATCTCAATGACCAAATTTTCATCTCCTTATCTATTTTTACTAGTTTTTCTGTGTAATTAGTTCTACCATTTCGTCTAAATCAACATCGAAAGTAATGCCCAAACGTTTGAAATTTGATTGTGACCAATCAAGATTATAATCTTTACATAGTTTGTGTCTAGATCTCTTTTTTGATCCAATCCAAATCAACCTAGTTTTGTCTGTATTTACCTTTAGGCCGGAAAATCTAGCAAAGAAATTTAAAGTATTAAGTACTCCATACAGAATTCTTTCTGTTCCATCTAGTAACACGGTTGTGTCATCTGCAAATTGTACTAGGAGGCTTTCAATATTTCCAATTTTAATACCTTTGATATTATTGTTATTCTTTATCAGAAGGGCTAGTATTTCAGCGCATAGAATAAATATATATGGGGAGACAGGATCTCCCTGTCGGCAGCCTCAAGAAATTTTGAAGAAGGAACTCCCGAATCCATTTACCAAAACGCTAGACTCTATATCATTAAATAAAGTTTGTGTATGCTATGTCCAAAATTAAAGAAATTTAGGACATTTAAGATAAATTTTCTGTCGACCGAGTCGAAAGCTTTTTCAAAATCTATCATAAGTAATAATCCCGGGATCTGATAGTCTTCTGTATGGTCCATAATGTCGTAGATTAATCTCGTTACCTCACCTATATATCTGCCTGGAACAATCCATAATGTCGTAGATTAATCTCGTTACCTCACCTATATATCTGCCTGGAACAATCCATAATGTCGTAGATTAATCTCGTTACCTCACCTATATATCTGCCTGGAACAATCCATAATGTCGTTGATTAATCTCGTTACCTCACCTATATATCTGCCTGGAACAATCCATAATGTCGTAGATTAATCTCGTTACCTCACCTATATATCTGCCTGGAACAATCCATAATGTCGTAGATTAATCTCGTTACCTCACCTATATATCTTCCTGGAACAATCCATAATGTCGTAGATTAATCTCGTTACCTCACCTATATATCTGCCTGGAACAATCCATAATGTCGTAGATTAATCTCGTTACCTCACCCATATATCTTCCTGGAACAATCCATAATGTCGTAGATTAATCTCGTTACCTCACCTATATATCTGCCTGGAACAATCCATAATGTCGTAGATTAATCTCGTTACCTCACCTATATATCTGCCTGGAACAATCCATAATGTCGTAGATTAATCTCGTTACCTCACCTATATATCTGCCTGGAACAATCCTTTTGATCATTTATGATAAGAGGTAGGATAGGTTTTATTCTATTTGCGATAACAGCTGATGCTAGTTTATAAAAAGTATTTAGTAGGCTTATAGGGCGCCAGGATTTCAGAACTTGTTTTGGTTTGTTACTTTTTGGTAAGCAGGTTATTAGTCCTTGTTTTTGCGATACAGACAGGGAACCGCAGACATAAGCATAATTCTGAATTTATTTAATATTTATTTATGTCATTCCAGAAAAATTTTAAAAGCTCAGATGTAAATCCATCTGGTCCTGGGGATTTGTCATTTTTCATATTTTTAAGTGCCAGCAAACATTCCTGATATGTCAATATCCCTTCTAGTCTCAGAGATTCTTCATCTGGCAATTTTTATTTTGGTAAACTTTTAGTATGTTATTAAGTACACCAAACCTTCCAAGAATCAGTTTAGAAACCTTTTGTAGCAATATTTTGGGGGTTGAGGGGGTATTTTCCTTATATTGACCCGACTTCTATCTGACAGTCAGATAGAAAAAAATATATATGTCAATTTCCCACTTTTATTTGAGTTACTATGACCTCTCTAGCCTCAACCGTTAAAGATAGAAAATCATATATATGATGAAAAATTGACGTAAGAATTGTAAGAATCAGAGAATTTAAAAATAAAGTTATGATTAAATTAGGGGGGGGGGGGGGGGGGGGGGGGGGGGAATTAATTTCTTTCACTTTTTCCCCCCAAAAATAAAACAGTATGAAAATTTTGCGAGGCCTCTCGATCTGTATGTGATTATATGGGTATCAGCTACACTCGTGCCAAATTTCATGCTTGCATCACGATGTGCACAGTTATATTTATAGATATATAGATTTTTCAATGTATTAAACAACGTGAATTGCATAATGATGTTAAACATAGTTCATTCTGTGAAACGTATATCAACTATATTCCACCATGTTTTTCATTTTACACAACGAATATCATCTTATAATTAAATTAAAATTAAGATTGGTTACTTTTAAAATTTTAATGTAAATGATAAATTGTGTGATTTTTAATGAATGGTATTTTAAGCAATGAATTTCACTTTATAAATGTAAAAACATGAATTTACAGAGTCAAATATATAAGACGTTATCTTTGGGAGTGACCATCTTAACACACATTTATTAAACTATTGCAGTCTGCAGATAAATAAACTATATTATAAACTATATTATATTTATTTGAATTAATTAAACAACATAGATTTCCCCGGTGAAGCTTCGAAACAAGAAGCAGAAAATGCATACTGGAAGATAAAGTATTGATTATCAAAGTTGATATACGTCTTCTCTGTATTTTAGATGTTTCAGATATGTATGTATGAATTCATGTCCTGCCTCATACTCTGTACACATCATGCCTCTATTATTGTACTGTACACATCATGTCTGTATTATTGTACTGTACACATGTCTGTATTATTGTACTGTACACATCATGTCTGTATTATTGTACTGTACACATCATGTCTGTATTATTGTACTGTACACATGTCTGTATTATTGTACTGTACACATCATGTCTGTATTATTGTACTGTACACATCATGTCTGTATTATTGTACTGTACACATCAAGGCTGTATTATTGTACTGTACACATCAAGTCTGTATTATTGTACTGTACACATCATGTCTGTAATTGTACTGTACACATGTCTGTATTATTGTACTGTACACATCATGTCTGTATTATTGTACTGTACACATCATGTCTGTATTATTGTACTGTACACATCAAGGCTGTATTATTGTACTGTACACATCAAGTCTGTATTATCATTATTGTACTGTACACATCATGTCTGTATTATTGTACTGTACACATGTCTGTATTATTGTACTGTACACATCAAGTCTGTATTATTGTACTGTACACATCATTTCTGTATTATTGTACTGTACACATCATGTCTGTATTGTTGTACTGTCCACATCATGCCTCTATTATTGTACTGTACACATCGTGTCTGTATTAGTGTACTGTAGAGTTCAAGGACGGAGTCTATCTATGTGTCCTACTGCCAAAGGAGAAAGGAGAATGTTTCATCACTTCCTCGTGAATTTATTTCTCCCGGGGAATACACTAAATATATCCTGTCCACTCACCACCGACCCTGGGGAATACACTAAATATATCCTGTCCTCTCACCACCGACCCTATATCCAGTATTAGTCAAATCGGCTTAACAACTGATAACGTGTCTTGGACAATACGTGTGACAATAACTTGACGTCGTTTCCTAATTGTCAACTATTAAGATTAACCCTTAGCATTTCATCCTCGTTGAGTCAAGGCTATTGACGAAATGTATACGTATATGACTTGACTTGACGAAATATATACGTATATGACTTGATACAGTGTCTTGATGAGATGAACTATACATGGTCTGGATGAGATGAACTATACAGGGTCCGGATGAGATGATCTATACAGGGTCTGGATGAGATAAACTATACATGGTCTGGATGAGATGAACTATACAGGGTCCGGATGAGATGATATATACAGGGTCTGGATGAGATAAACTATATAGGATCTTAATGAGATGAACTATACAGAGTATGGATGAGATGAACTATACAGGGTCTGGATGAGAAGAACTATACAGGGTCTGGATGAGATGAACTAAACAGGGTCTTGATGAGAAGAACTATACAGGGTCTGGATGAGATGAACTAAACAGGGTCTTGAGAAGATGAACTATACAGGGTCTGGATGAGATGATCTATACAGTGTCTTGATTAGATGAACTATGCAGAGTCTGGATGAGATGAACAATACAGGGTCTGGATGAGATGAACTAAACAGGGTCTTGATGAGAAGAACTTTACAGGGTCTGGATGAGATGAACTATACAGGGTCTGGATGAGATGAACTATACAGGGTCTGGATGAGATGAACTATACAGGATCTGGATGAGATGAACTATACAGTGTCTTGATGGGATGAACTATACAGGGTCTGGATGAGATGAAATATACAGGGTCTGGATGAGATGAACTATACAGGGTCTGGATGAGATAAACTATACAGGTCTGGATGAGATGAACTATACAGGGTCTGGATGAGATGAACTATACAGGATCTGGATGAGATGAACTATACAGTGTCTTGATGGGATGAACTATACAGGGTCTGGATGAGATGAAATATACAGGGTCTGGATGAGATGAACTATACAGGGTCTTGATTAGATGAACTATGCAGGGTCTGGATGAGATGAACAATACAGGGTCTGGATGAGATGAACTTTACAGGGTCTGGATGAGATAAACTATACAGGGTCTAGATGAGATGAACTATACAGGATCTGGATGAGATGAACTATACATGGTCTTGATGAGATGATCTTTACAGTGTCTTGATGAGATGAACTAAACAGGGTCTTGATGAGAAGAACTATACAGGGTCTGGATGAGATGAACTAAACAGGGTCTTGATGAGAAGAACTATACAGGGTCTGGATGAGATGAACTAAACAGGGTCTTGAGAAGATGAACTATACAGGGTCTGGATGAGATGATCTATACAGTGTCTTGATGAGATGAACTATACAGGGTCTGGATGAGATGATCTTTACAGTGTCTTGATGAGATGAACTATACGTACAGACTAGGAAGACATCGTGATCATGCTGATAATACTATCATGTCAAATAATCACATAGGTCCATCTACGACGTCCCGAGGACAACAATAGGAAATGTGTTAATTAAATAAACATTCGTATTTACATCCTGGTAAGGAGACACTGGGAGGACGAGTCATATGGACACGTCATGGTGCGGTCTCATGCCGGTAAGCACTACTTGTCTCCATGTCAGTATATATACTGTAATGGGTATATAGATTGTCAGAAACACTCTGACAATAACCCATACCCCAACACAAAAATAATCTGACAATAATCCATGCCCAAATACAGAAACCCTCTGAAAATAATCCATGCCCAAACACAGAAACACTCTGACAATAATCCATACCCAAACACAAACAATCTGACAATAATCCATGCTCAAACTCAGAACCCCTCTGACAATAACCCATGCCCAAATACAGAAACCCTCTGACAATAATCCATGCCTAAACACACAAACAATCTGACAATAATCCATTACCAAACACAGAAACCCCTTGACAATAATCCATGCCTAAACACTGAAACCCCCTGAAAATAATCCATACCTAAACACAGAAACCCCCTAACAATAATCCATGCCTAAACTCAGAAACCCCCTGACAATAATCCATGCCTAAACTCAGAAACCCCCTGAAAATAATCCATACCCAAACACAGAAACCCCCTGACAATAATCCATGCCTAAACTCAGAACCCCTCAGACAATAATCCATACCTAAACTCAGAAACCCCCTGACAATAATCCATACCTAAACACAGAAACCCCCTAATAATAATCCATGCCTAAACTCAGAAACCCTCAGACAATAATCCATGCCTAAACTCAGAAACCCCCTGACAATAATCCATGCCTAAACTCAGAAACCCCCTGACAATAATCCATGCCTAAACTCAGAAACCCTCTGACAATAATCCATGCCTAAACACTGAAACCCCCTAACAATAATCCATGCCTAAACACAGAAACCCCCTGACAATAATCCATGCCTAAACTCAGAAACCCTCAGACAATAATCCATGCCTAAACACAGAAACCCCCTAACAATAATCCATGCCTAAACACAGAAACCCCCTAACAATAATCCATGCCTAAACACAGAAACCCCCTGACAATAATCCATGCCTAAACTCAGAAACCCTCAGACAATAATCAATGCCTAAACTCAGAAACCCCCTGACAATAATCCATACCTAAACACAGAAACCCCCTAACAATAATCCATGCCTAAACACAGAAACCCCCTGAAAATAATCAATGCCTAAACTCAGAAACCCCCTGACAATAATCCATGCCTAAACTCAGAAACCCTCAGACAATAATCCATGCCTAAACACAGAAACCCTCTGACAATAATCCATACCTAAACACAGAAACCCCCTAACAATAATCCATGCCTAAACACAGAAACCCCCTGACAATAATCAATGCCTAAACTCAGAAACCCCCTGACAATAATCCATGCCTAAACACAGAAACCCCCTAACAATAATCCATGCCTAAACACAGAAACCCCCTAACAATAATCCATGCCTAAACACAGAAACCCCCTGACAATAATCAATGCCTAAACTCAGAAACCCCCTGACAATAATCCATGCCTAAACTCAGAAACCCCCTGACAATAATCCATACCTAAACACAGAAACCCCCTAACAATAATCCATGCCTAAACACAGAAACCCCCTGAAAATAATCAATGCCTAAACTCAGAAACCCCCTGACAATAATCCATGCCTAAACTCAGAAACCCTCAGACAATAATCCATGCCTAAACTCAGAAACCCTCAGACAATAATCCATGACTAAACTCAGAAACCCTCAGACAATAATCCATGCCTAAACTCAGAAACCCCCTGACAATAATCCATACCCAAACACAGAAACACTCTGATCATAATACATTGAAGCTAACGAACAGAAACACTCTGACTGTAATCTATTGAAATCGTAACAAGCTAAAACAATGAAACAGATCGGCCTATACAAATATCCAGTCACTACGTGTTTTTCATGAAATTTTATTTAGATTTGATACATGAAAAAATATCAAATATCCTGATTTACAACCAAATCATCTCACTCGACTTGAATATGTATCCCCTAACGCAAATAATTTGATAATAACCTGATTTCAATGAAAATCGAGCAGCGGTCACAGGGTCGACGAAAAGCCGACTTCATGCGCCCCATTTACAAGTATGCCAGTTACATGTTCGATTGAACAGTACCATCCAATATCTGTATATTTATCTGCTACATATGAGTTTTCAAAATAACGTTTGAACACTTCATGCGCGATAACCGCGGAACAATATGTCCGGTTTTCGATCATAATCAAGACTAAACATCTTAATACTGTAATCACGGACTTAAATTAATTCAAGTCCGTGCTCTAATGTAACAGATCGACACAACAACTAAAAGTGTAATTTTCGACAACAGTCATTGCTTTTCGATAAAATAACACCCGTGGTAATTTTTGACCTATATTACTAAAATAACATACGAAGTGTCCCTTTAACAGTCGACAAAAATAAGCAATCTAGCCTCGTGTTGTGAAAAATTCATTCAAACCAGTACAAACATGAAAATACACGTTTCACATGTTCTCTCCATCTTCCTCTCGTGAGATGTAGTTTCGGAACTCAGACATGGTGAACGAATAAAGCAGACAAACTCAAATAAAATTGGTCTTGTTTATAAATATATATCTGTTATTTTCTCACCTCGAAATGTGCGACTTCCCTGGATCACACTACTGTCTGTGTGTCTGTGTGTCTGTGTGTCTGAGAGTCTAACGAGCGATTGTTTGATGGATTTTTGCGAGATTTCCCTAAAGTCACGTGACAAAACACGGCCTCTTCATTGGCTGGTTATTACGAAAGTTTAAAAACTAAAATGGATTTTCCTCACAAACAAGTGTGTAGCTTTATTTATAGCATGGGAAGAAAGCCCGTCTGTTGGTTGATTAGACAGGCGATTGCTTGGTGTATATATACGTGGTCATCAACATAGTATAGCCTCTATCATAGAGGATAGGAAATTAAGATAATAATTACCTGTACACATACATGGCAAAAATTTGAGAGAAAAAAACCCACATGATTTTTTTAAATATTGAAAGGAGGAGAAGTTTTAAGTTATAACGTCATGTGCATGATATGAAAATAGATAGAAGGCAAGTGAAACAGATTACTCGATAACTAAATCTTGAAATATATAAAGTATTTCAACGTGCCAGATAAGCGTTATTTAAACTTTCTATTCCGGATATAAAATTAGATGGGCACGTGTTCACGCATTTTCACAGCTTGTAATGTTAAGAAGTGTTTTCTTTGATAAAAGAGGAATTAAAAATTAAAATTATATATACAAAATAAAAAAAGACTTTTCATTCACTCACTTATACACACCCTTGTAACCTCTCTTCTCTTCATTAATGTATCACAATGTTAACATACAGCGCTCATTTACTTTCATTAAGCTTTAACTTGTTCCAATATCTAGTTTTTTCTATTGAATAATAATACTTTAAATATTTCTTGAAATGTGATAATGTATGTGTTATTTTCCTCAACTTACGTTTATGAATGTAGTATTTAGTTAGAACTAATATCAGATCCAATTATTCATCGATATGAAATGTGGAAAAAACGAAAAGGATCAAATCACACGGAAGATTATAATACAGTCAAGCCGCGTTAGTCCGGCCCTCCATAATCCGAATCTCGGAGTGTAAAAACGGTAGCAAGCTTTAACCAAACTAATCCTTGTGAATACAGCAAGTGAATTATTTTGCCAAAAAATGTTTTACTTCTAAAAAAATGAACTTTTGATTCAGGTTCAGAAGTACATAGACTACTTTCAACAAAATGCATTTTAATTAAAAGGGTATTTTCAGCTATAACTTTGTGAAGCAGCCTTATTTTCATGTCTCGTTTTTTTTTTTTTTTATATCTAATGTAGTTTTAAATGGCTGAATAAAAATAGTATGCCAATTCACATTTTTCTAAATATTTATTCCCATTTTCAATTACTTTTAGCTGTTCATTGTTATCAATTAATCGAAAATAATAGCTTTTGGATCCTTTTTTTACATGATAAAAAGTTTTCCTAATAGCTAAGCATGTGTTGTTTTTATGGTATGTGTCTAAAATCCCATGAAAATCAAGAAAGGTAATCTTTGAAAAAACAAAACAATGACAAAACTGTCATGAAGACACAGGGGAGGATAATGGAGATTGGTTGAGGATCTGTTTGTCTGGGCGGTCAGCCATCATACCGTTATATATAGAAGTGACAACCCTCTCTAACGGAATTCCAGTATTCCAGTTCTCCAGCAGTTTTCATTATAACCAACACGAAACAAAGTTAAATAGGACATGAAATAAATCTTAATCTCTTTCAATACAGTCAAATATATAACGAAGTGGATAATCAATTTTGTCGCAATTTTGTTTGCACCACTTCTGTTGTTTTAAAGAAACAGACACACAGCTGAGTTGTAAGTTTATTATTATATAACTATGTCGGCCATTATCGATCTTGGTATATCACTCCAAACGCGAACATTACTTTTGTCACTCATGAACAAGGCACATGCTGACCACTTTGTGTCAAGCACTGACGTTACCGAATATTTTACGACCGCTTGTCTAACTATGGTACATATAACTGTTTGCTTATAGGCATATATGTTCCTAAAAAGAGTATTTCAATTATACCATGTCTGATGAACATTTTGCATCGAACATTTTTCAGTTTCATTGTGAATGTACATTTCAGTGAAGCGTGGAATCGTCGGATCAGATGAAGGACCCAAGTGTAGTACTGTAAATGTACTGTTACAATATATGATTGCAGGCATACCTCACTACACGGAACGATGTGATCTAGACCGATACCCGCTGGAGCTAAACAGAAGATATATAACTAATATTCCATGTGGTTCGCATGTGTTTGATACCTACCAGTGTATCGCAGTGTTAGCATCATGTGTATATCCGTGTAGCCCACGTTGTGTATTCACTATTGAACTTCCACCTGACATAAAGTTAGACTGCAACACTTGGTTTGCATTGAAGCAGTCATAAAATCATACAAATTTGCCTAGAAATTCCAATCGAATATCGAAAGTCGACCCCGGGTTCTTTGGTAAATGATACATATTAACAACTCCATTTGTTAAACAAGGCTGATACAGAGCCAAGTACCTCAGTGTTACCCGATATATACTGGAGTAATCAAGTACCCCAGTGTTACCCGATATATACTGGAGTAATCAAGTACCCCAGTGTTACCCGATATATACTGGAGTAATCAAGTACCTCAGTGTTACCCGATATATACTGGAGTAATGAAGTACCTCAGTGTTACCCGATATATACTGGAGTAATCAAGTACCTCAGTGTTACCCGATATATACTGGAGTAATCAAGTACCTCAGTGTTACCCGATATATACTGGAGTAATCAAGTACCTCAGTGTTACCCGATATATACTGGAGTAATCAAGTACCTCAGTGTTACCCGATATATACTGGAGTAATCAAGTACCCCAGTGTTACCCGATATATACTGGAGTAATCAAGTACCTCAGTGTTACCCGATATATACTGGAGTAATCAAGTACCTCAGTGTTACCTGATATATACTGGAGTAATCAAGTACCTCAGTGTTACCCGATATATACTGGAGTAATCAAGTACCTCAGTGTTACCCGATATATACTGGAGTAATCAAGTACCTCAGTGTTACCCGATATATACTGGAGTAATCAAGTACCCCAGTGTTACCCGATATATACTGGAGTAATCAAGTACCCCAGTGTTACCCGATATATACTGGAGTAATCAAGTACCTCGGTGTTACCCGATATATACTGGAGTAATCAAGTACCCCAGTGTTACCCGATATATACTGGAGTAATCAAGTACCTCAGTGTTACCCGATATATACTGGAGTAATCAAGTACCTCAGTGTTACCCGATATATACTGGAGTAATCAAGTACCCCAGTGTTACCCGATATATACTGGAGTAATCAAGTACCTCAGTGTTACCCGATATATACTGGAGTAATCAAGTACCTCAGTGTTACCCGATATATACTGGAGTAATCAAGTACCCCAGTGTTACCCGATATATACTGGAGTAATCAAGTACCTCAGTGTTACCCGATATATACTGGAGTAATCAAGTACCTCAGTGTTACCTGATATATACTGGAGTAATCAAGTACCTCAGTGTTACCCGATATATACTGGAGTAATCAAGTACCTCAGTGTTACCCGATATATACTGGAGTAATCAAGTACCTCAGTGTTACCCGATATATACTGGAGTAATCAAGTACCCCAGTGTTACCCGATATATACTGGAGTAATCAAGTACCCCAGTGTTACCCGATATATACTGGAGTAATCAAGTACCTCGGTGTTACCCGATATATACTGGAGTAATCAAGTACCCCAGTGTTACCCGATATATACTGGAGTAATCAAGTACCTCAGTGTTACCCGATATATACTGGAGTAATCAAGTACCTCAGTGTTACCCGATATATACTGGAGTAATCAAGTACCCCAGTGTTACCCGATATATACTGGAGTAATCAAGTACCTCAGTGTTACCCGATATATACTGGAGTAATCAAGTACCTCAGTGTTACCTGATGTATACTGGAGTAATCAAGTACCTCAGTGTTACCCGATATATACTGGAGTAATCAAGTACCTAAGTGTTACCCGATATATACTGGAGTAATCAAGTACCTCAGTGTTACCCGATATATACTGGAGTAATCAAGTACCTCAGTGTTACCCGATATATACTGGAGTAATCAAGTACCCCAGTGTTACCCGATATATACTGGAGTAATCAAGTACCCCAGTGTTACCCGATATATACTGGAGTAATCAAGTACCCAAGTGTTACCCGATATATACTGGAGTAATCAAGTACCTCAGTGTTACCCGATATATACTGGAGTAATCAAGTACCCCAGTGTTACCCGATATATACTGGAGTAATCAAGTACCTCAGTGTTACCCGATATATACTGGAGTAATCAAGTACCTCAGTGTTACCTGATGTATACTGGAGTTATCAAGTACCTCAGTGTTACCCGATATATACTGGAGTAATCAAGTACCTCAGTGTTACCCGATATATACTGGAGTAATCAAGTACCTCAGTGTTACCCGATATATACTGGAGTAATCAAGTACCTCAGTGTTACCCGATATATACTGGAGTAATCAAGTACCCCAGTGTTACCCGATATATACTGGAGTAATCAAGTACCCCAGTGTTACCCGATATATACTGGAGTAATCAAGTACCCAAGTGTTACCCGATATATACTGGAGTAATCAAGTACCTCAGTGTTACCCGATATATACTGGAGTAATCAAGTACCTCAGTGTTACCCGATATATACTGGAGTAATCAAGCATTATCCAACCCTGACTGTCGTACTTGAGTATTACCCGACATTAACTGTCGTACTTGAGTATTACCCGACATTAACTGTCGTGCTTGAGTATTACCCGACATTAACTGTCGTGCTTGAGTATTACCCGACATTAACTGTCGTGCTTGAGTATTACCCGACATTAACTGTCGTACTTGAGTATTACCCGACATTAACTGTCGTACTTGAGTATTACCCGACATTAACTGTCGTGCTTGAGTATTACCCGACATTAACTGTCGTACTTGAGTATTACCCGACATTAACTGTCGTACTTGAGTATTACCCGACATTAACTGTCGTACTTGAGTATTACCCGACATAACTGTCGTACTTGAGTATTACCCGACATTAACCGTCGTACGTGAGTATTACCCGACATTAACCGTCGTACTTGAGTATTACCCGACATTAACCGTCGTACTTGAGTATTACCCGACATAACTGTCGTACTTGAGTATTACCCGACATTAACCGTCGTACGTGAGTATTACCCGACATTAACCGTCGTACTTGAGTATTACCCGACATTAACCGTCGTACTTGAGTATTACCCGACATTAACCGTCGTACTTGAGTATTACCCGACATTAACCGTCGTACGTGAGTATTACCCGACATTAACCGTCGTACTTGAGTATTACCCGACATTAACCGTCGTACTTGAGTATTACCCGACATAACTGTCGTACTTGAGTATTACCCGACATTAACCGTCGTACGTGAGTATTACCCGACATTAACTGTCGTACTTGAGTATTACCCGACATTAACTGTCGTACTTGAGTATTACCCGACATTAACTGTCGTACTTGAGTATTACCCGACATTAACTGTCGTACTTGAGTATTACCCGACATTAACTGTCGTACTTGAGTATTACCCGACATTAACCGTCGTACTTGAGTATTACCCGACATTAACCGTCGTACGTGAGTATTACCCGACATTAACCGTCGTACTTGAGTATTACCCGACATTAACCGTCGTACTTGAGTATTACCCGACATTAACTGTCGTACTTGAGTATTACCCGACATTAACTGTCGTACTTGAGTATTACCCGACATTAACTGTCGTACTTGAGTATTACCCGACATTAACTGTCGTACTTGAGTATTACCCGACATTAACTGTCGTACTTGAGTATTACCCGACATTAACTGTCGTACTTGAGTATTACCCGACATTAACTGTCGTACTTGAGTATTACCCGACATTAACTGTCGTACTTGAGTATTACCCGACATTAACTGTCGTACTTGAGTATTACCCGACATTAACTGTCGTACTTGAGTATTACCCGACATAACTGTCGTACTTGAGTATTACCCGACATTAACCGTCGTACGTGAGTATTACCCGACATTAACCGTCGTACTTGAGTATTACCCGACATTAACCGTCGTACGTGAGTATTACCCGACATTAACCGTCGTACTTGAGTATTACCCGACATTAACCGTCGTACTTGAGTATTACCCGACATTAACTGTCGTACTTGAGTATTACCCGACATTAACTGTCGTACTTGAGTATTACCCGACATTAACTGTCGTACTTGAGTATTACCCGACATTAACTGTCGTACTTGAGTATTACCCGACATTAACTGTCGTACTTGAGTATTACCCGACATTAACTGTCGTACTTGAGTATTACCCGACATTAACTGTCGTACTTGAGTATTACCCGACATTAACTGTCGTACTTGAGTATTACCCGACATTAACTGTCGTACTTGAGTATTACCCGACATAACTGTCGTACTTGAGTATTACCCGACTCCGCCCGAAGTACTCTAATGTATTGAAATACAAGCTATAAAGATATCAACAGCAACACACATATTTTGTACGGAGAAAATAGCGACTGGGGTGGAAGAAGGACTTACACGATCATATGAATGGAAACAATAAAACGTAGGTAAAATCAAAACAAATCTACACCCTACTCTATTTGATATAAGGTGTAGGTTTTTTTACCTTCATTTTATCTACTTTGGAATTACGATATCGAGTTCCTATAGATTCAGAGCAGTTAATAAATCGCTGGTTCCACCGCAAAGCATTCAAACATAGTTATTATGTTTTTGTACCTACAACCACAACATTTGTCGTAATATCTGCCTTTGTACATGCATACGCATACAATAATAATTGAAGATGGCTTTACAACCAAGAACTATTTTTTTCACTTTTTGGAACATGAGATGCTTGTGTGATCATAACGCTATTTTTAGGCTTCTGCCCCTGTTATCGTGGAGACAGGGCGTGTACTTGATTCACCTGTCCTAGTTCGAGATCCTCATAGCTTACAGGGTAACAGGCACATGCCGGGGTTTCCGGGTAGCTGGTCACGTGTCCTTGGCTAAACCGTTACACTGGGTCAGTGGTATATGATAAACTGGGCATCTCGACCCAAAATGTTCTAATCGTGAGTATTATTGTTTATATCCCACTGGAGATAACGAATGAAGATGTTCCATTGACGGTGTTCATTGCGTCTTGACAGACCACGACGTCTATTACTGCGCTAGTTCTAAGGTCCAGCACGTGTATTTCTCAGACACTAACAGACAACTGCTGTCTTGCTGTAGTTCTGAACTGAGAAAATGACCCATATCGTCTGATAGCGCAACCATGCTGTGTCATCGTGTTTCATTAATACCATTGCATTATAACCATATTAAGGTCTTGTTTTTAAATGCATGAGTGATCTATTTTCATCTTGTGTAGATAAGATAACAGGAGCAGTTTGTTTGTGTATGACTTAAAATGTTCATCTTGATTTAGTCTCTTACGGCTACTGTTTCTTTTCAGAACTTAGAATGGATTAGGTGTATGACTGTGAGTATAACACAATTTTCTTTACTTATATGGCAATCTTACATTAAAAGACCTCCAGAGAGACTTACAAATCGATCTGCTTCTGGATGCGTTAAAGGGGCAGTAGTATACAAGAGCTTGGAGACTAGTATGCAGGTTGGATTCAGCGCTATATACATTGACTGTTACTTACTTACTCACAGTAAAATCTCACAAACACAAGTATACAAGGTAGAGTTTGTTGAACCTGTTTTGTCGCCGCGATCTACCTAAAACATGACATATCTTATCTCACATTACAGCACAACTCTCCCACCTGCCGTCGTGTGTACAGTGGTATTCAATCGTTATCTTAAAATACCGCATTTTAATGTTTCAAAACGTTGAAATTCATGTTATCACTGCACCTGAGCGTTAGCAGGGGTCAAGTCCTTGCCGGTAATAAAATCAGTACAATGCATTTATATGATGACATGCACGTGCATATGTGACACACATGGACATGACATTCAACAATTAGGTTTTGTTTTTTTAGAGATATATTCTGATCTGATGGCTAAGTAATCAAACATAGACAACTTGTCAAGAAGACCTTTTTTGTCATTTAACAAGTCTGCAAAGAAAGGTTTGGATTGGCAAAGTAATAGTAGTCCCATTTATTAGGGCAAGTTACAACGAAGTCTCATTCATCGTCTATTTGGTAAACATCACACAATCAGCTAATTCAATTCCATCATTGGGTTAATTTGAATCGTTCACTTTCGATATATGAATCAGAACATTTTAGTCTACTTAACCCTTTCCTAAACTGTTTTTACATTTACACATGAGAGGTGAATTCAAACGCTCTCCCGTTCAAACACTGCAATTTTAAATTTCTTTTTCAAGTTGATTTGTCATTGTCAAAATACGTCTTTAGTTCCTTTATAACTCCATGTCAACCTGCTGCGGTGCTAGAATAATTAGCAAATGAGAATAATCATACACGTTATATGCTGAGCAAGAACTGTGACAAGAACGCTGTGTAATTTCAGGACATTCCTGTAGCTTGAAGTTCAATGTTGATGTTAAAAAATACTAAACAACCACTCAATTTGTGCGTTATATGCCCCTCCTCGAATATGTAAACAGCATGGCTCAGTTGTCTGGCAGTGTACATTTATACACGAGTGATCATGAGTGTTCAGATATTCATGTACGAAGAACAGATTATGGCAGTTACGTGCAAGTCAAACTGATTATGCGATTATGATTAACCAAAAAATGCATCTCTAATCTTGACTATTACATTGGTCATCTTTCTGGTACACCTAAAATCTTCCCCAAGAACTAATATAACAAAGAATGTGAATCCGGGACTGTTCTCTGTTCAGATCTCTTGTTCAGATCTCTTGTTCAGATCAACGCTAATGTTATAATGTCTTTGAGAAATGATTCGGGTGCAATACTACACTAAATGTCCGTGCAGTACAACTCATTATTCGCTTGTTACAGTCGGTGCTCACAGGCTTCATCGCAATGTATAAAACGCCCTTGCAAAATACTAACGACTTGATATAAGTCAACTAATCTAGCAAGCGGCATTCCTCAAAACTTCATTTCACCTCTTTGATAAAACTTGAAATTAGTTTATCACGCATGGAGCAATGTGCATGACAAATAGACTTGAGCAATCATCACTTTTGATAAAATCCTGAAATAAGTGTGTATCTGTTAGTTGTCTATATGCTGGATGTATGTGGTTTACTACTTATATCAAACTTCTCTCTGTGAACTCGATCATATGTACATATCACTGACCACTGTACAAGGACTCAGCGCTCTATGGTACACGAAGATTATTTGCTAATATAGGGTTAGTTTCCGTTTCCATCATGAACTCACAAGAACACAATAATTACATATCATAAGTGCAGTTAGAATATGTGCAAATATACATAATGATATCTTCAAAGCACATTGCAACAAAGGTGAGGCGATTAGGGATTTGAACATTACTGCACTTATATCAGGACGGTAGATTACTGCAGAATGACGGCATGCAGCGCCACAGTGGCTATACGTTACAGTGAAACCTGTGAACCTATAAGCAGCTAGTTACCCATTGGATGCACGGTGGAGAGTTTGTAAAACTGCCATTGGAGCGAAACTTCACTTCTGATAGAAATGTTCCTTTTGCGCCTTAGATGGAATTCGAACCTTGGATTACCACAACTTTACCCTGCTATCTCAAACTGTATATATATATATATATATTGTATTCCATAGCTCATAATGATACTGACTGAACTGTAAATAACCAACAGGAACACATCCAAAACATTCATCTTATGACGTCATCGTTTCTAAAACTGTGTAATGTTTTTATAAACTCTCGTATTTTCACGTCCCGTAGCATCCTAAGAGATGTCGATAGCAGAGAAGTTGTCCTCCTATGACGTCATCGACTCGCGCATCATCCTCGACCCGAAGAGCATCACGGCCGCAGATGCATCCGAGAAAGAGGCAAAACGGAACTCACTCAGTCTCGACTTTGAGTTGGATTTCCCAGCACCCTCTGGGGACACGAATGCAGTTCCGATGACGTCATGTGACATTCAGGTCTACAGACGAAGGTGATGTAGAGACACAGCGGGACCAGCTGCAGTAGCTTTAGATGACAGTGTAGATGATAGGCAAGGGTGTAAAGGTCAATGATTGGAGACAGAATGTTTGAATATATCTGATCTAACTAAGACTAAGAAGATAAACTTTCATGTATTGCTTTGTTAGAAACGTTTTCCCGGCGACTTCCAGTTTTAGGGGTATCATCCATGAAATGAAATATAGTGCCAGGTTAAATGTCATCTCCAGACACCCGCATCGATCGCCCTTGTATACCCGGTATACTGCTCTTAATGTTCTTCACTATCCGGTCTTCACATTCTTCCCCGTTGCCCCCCGGACTTCATGAAATCATCGTTGGCTAGTTCTTTTGGTTGAATTATCATAGAGGCAACTTTAGGTAATGATCCGTTCACTAGATATACAGTAGCACCCAGATATTATAACAGCGTGTTTACTGGAAGGATATAATACATTGGGAACCTAGACTGACGACATGCACTCCTCTCTCCCAAGGTGGTACATCCTGTTTATGTTCGCCCTTCTGGACTCGCTCCAGGCCGCGGTTTGGATCCAATGGGGCCCTCTCGCCGCCACCACAGAGCATGCGTATGGGTGGAAGAACGACACCTTGGCGCTGTTCGCCAACTGGGGACCCATAACCTTCATACCTACAGCGCTCCTATGGTCCTGGGTGGTCGATAAGAAGGGTAAGAATCATCAGATATGCTCAGATATTTGTAAAACTGAAACCATCAGCTTACTCTTAGTGGTATCAAATATTTCTTCAATTTCAGAAGTTTATTATACCTTATTGTATCAAACAACATCCATGGATCCATCAAAGACGTTAGTTCACAGCCATATTTTGAAACTTTCTCCCTTTCAACTTCCTGATGAAATAATATGGAAAAGTATGATAGTTTGTAAAGGTGTGCGATCGTTTCTCATTGAGTTCTGCTGACAATGTTTTCTCCCCAGGACTGAGGACCTCGTGTGTGAGTGCAGCTGCACTGATGGTGCTGGGCACAGGGATCAGGTGTATCTCCAGCGATCCGGAAGTCTTCATATAGTGTGTATCTGCTTCCGGTCAATCTGTAAGATCATCAGGTCTGAAAGGGGATGATAAATTGAAATTGGGCTATAAATTATATAATCGGAGACTATGTGGCCCAATATCAGGACAACAAGGAGGACAACCGAAAATATGTTCTTCTTCAAAACTAAGTATAAGAATGCTGTACTAGTATGTACATATTCCTTAGTCAATGGAGATTTGGAATTGTTAATAGCAGATTTGTCATATTCTAGAAAATGCAAACTTTAAAACCTTATATACTGTATTATTTAAGCATGGCAATTAAGGCAATTCGGAATTACAATTTCAAACATTAAATTCAATTTTCTATGTAATTAAATGACATCGAATAATTTCCCCCACAGTTTGGTCCACGCGGGCCAGATCCTGAACGGGTTGGCGGGTCCTATAGCGATGGGCGCGGTCCCCAAGGTGTCCTCGGTCTGGTTTCCGGCAGGGGAGAGAACTACAGCTACTTCCGCCATGCACGTCATCGTGGGTCTCGGCATCACCGCCGCCTTCTATGTAGGTGAGAATATATACACTGGCAATATATACACTGAGGTGAGAATATATACACTGATAATATATACACTGAGGTGAGAATATATACGCTGAGGTGAGAATATATACACTGAGGTGAGAATATATACACTGAGTTGAGAATATATACACTGAGGTGAGAATATATACATTGAGGTGAGAATATATACACTGAGGTGAGAATATATACACTGAGGTGAGAATATATACATTGAGGTGAGAATATATACACTGAGGTGAGAATATATACACTGAGGTGAGAATATATACATTGAGGTGAGAATATATACACTGAGGTGAGAATATATACACTGAGGTGAGCATATATACACTGAGGTGAGAATATATACACTGAGGTGAGAATATATACACTGAGGTGAGAATATATACACTGAGGTGAGAATATATACACTGAGGTGAGAATATAAACATTGAGGTGAGAATATATACACTGAGGTGAGAATATATACACTGAGGTGAGAATATATACACTGAGGTGAGAATATATACACTGAGGTGAGAATATATACATTGAGGTGAGAATATATATTCTCAACTCCTCACTTTGTGTCCCTATTTTTTCGTTATCATAATCAAAGTCAAATGAGTTTTAAAAATTGAGGACAAAAAGTTGCTGGATGTTGTCTTGCATGTATTTTCGGACAATGGCATCAGCTGTTTGTTAGGCATTTAGATGTTGTAGCACAATAAGAAGAACAGTATTATTGCTGATCAGATTCTTTATTAAGGGATGTTGAACATGTGCTATTCCAAAACGTCGTCTATCTTACTTTCAAGAAAATGATATGTGTTTCAACTAAACGTCATGAATACACAATCAGAATACTCGGAAGAAGCGTCAACGTCAGTTTGAGAAGTAGTGTGTTGAAGGTAAATGTTGTTAAATGTGAGGGTGGTAGAAGAATGCTCAACTATAATTGGGTCATAATATTAACGCTGCAGTTATGGTACAATGTGGAGCTGTTGTTATATCCTTTTAAATTACCATTGTGACGTCATCCTATTGTTCTCTCGCTCCATTATTTTTCAGTAATGGACAGTTGCACACTTCATCAAATTATAAGCTGGATATTTCGTTTTTAACTTTTAAAAGTCAATTTGTTAAATAAACATTGTCAACATTTAAATGTAATTTAGATAATATCCTCGTACCTTTCCATTTAAAAACAAATAATGGGCCTCTGCTCTTAGCGCCCCGGCTCCATTATTTTCAAGCAATGGAGGTTAATTGGACATTAACCTTTACTTATTAACATCTTATTGCAACCTTCAAACAGGACTATTTTTGTTGCAGGCCCAGCTCTAGTCCCTGAACTAGATTACCGGAACAGCACAGCGCTAGGATGGGAACTAGAACACTTGAACAGCACAGTGCTGGTCCCTGAACTAGAGCACTTGAACAGCACAGCGTGCAGCAACTATACAAGGTAGAGGCTTTACATTAAAGTACCAACTGTTGGAGTATTAGAATATCACCTACATTTGTTCTGACATCAGATACATCAACACGGTGGGGTGGTATAGTAACACGTACCTTACATAGCATATCTTCCTTTCAACTTTTGGTTTAGAGAATAATTTTCTATCAAGGTTATGCCAGTGGAGTGTCGAGCACCAGCCATGTGTGTTTTAATTCACATTTATAGTTTGATCGATTCAAAGGATTCGTGTTAGTGCTGATTACTTTGACTATGTTGTATATCGCTTTAAGGGTTTTAATTACTTTAAGACGTTTATAATTAACCTCTTGGATAGCTTGATTCATTTCACCCGCCGGATAACGAGAATTGGTTTTCTAAACCAGTATATTCTATGAGAACTGGGACATGATGCTTGAAGTGATCCGGGAGAACAGATAATCACACAACCAAACACCCCAGGCTGTCAACAGATTGGACACAACTTGAATGATTAATTAGATAGTTTACCAGTAATCCATGCTCACAGTCATTTTCTGGTGTCAAATACATAATGTGCTCAGAGCTTGAAAGTTTGAAGGTGACTGAGTCATGAAGTGTATAAATCGGTTCACGTTTCACTAATGTCATCAGAGTTATATTATCTGCCTGAAGATGAGTTGAAACCGCTTGGAGGAAGAACTCAGTGCTGTGTATTTATTCATTTGTAACGTTAAAGCCACTTTACTCCAGGGTCTCCTTTAAAAAAGCAACCTTTACTACGGCTAACCCTAACTCCTATACATAACATTACACTAAGGTTACCTTAGTGACTTACGATCCCCTTAGTGCTTTGTAAAAGGAGGCTTTGTGCCTATTATAAGAATACTCAACGAATTGCGAAGAATTACGGATTATCTGTCCCGAGTTAATTATTGTGATAAACTCCGAGCTTTAGCGAGGAGTTTGACATAATAATTCACGAGGGACAGATAATCCGTAATTCCGAGCACCGAGTTGGCTATCCTTTTTCTTACCCAAAATCATTTTAAAGGGGCAGTAGCACGTTTTATTGCTAAAATAAGTTGATGAAATGTATTTGAAAAATAATGTCACTTATAGTAAAACACCCTTCTCTTTTTCGGAAAATCAAGTTAGAAAATGAGTGTACATCGTTCCGTAAAGCCATGGGAATCGTTATTGTAATTCGAAATAATAAAATGTGTTCACATTAAAATGGCCACCGTGCAATTTTTGCTTTATACGCAACACCGTTATCACAGCTACGGAAAATTGGTGTGTATAATAAGATGTTTTATCCTCTAAAGTAAATTTAAATGACATAAACTATCATTATAAATGGGAAATATAAAAAAATAAAATTTGCAAAAAACGTGCTACTGCCCCTGCGAGTAAATCGAAAAACAAGACGCGAATTCACGATCTTTGATTAGACTGTAAAATACAAATAAAATAACAGATACAATACGCTGTTCATAAACTCGTCCACACCTTCTAGATAAATAGTATATAGATAATTAGATAGATAGATAAATATCTAAATAGTTTGCAACTTGTGCTCTTTTTTAAGAACGATTCTAATGTAACTGTTAAATGTTATTTCCAAAAACTGTAATGACCATTATCAAATCTTTAATACCCGGCATATCTGTGCCTGCATGGGTAAGAAACATAAATATATTCTTTTTGCACACATTATATATGATATCTGATGAACAAAATATTTAATCTACTGGGATGCTTCTTGATCGGTCGAGATGATGCAATGTTTTCATTCCTATAAACAGGTGAATGTTGATCAATCGATGTAGTCTTCTTCCCAATACTAGATAACTTGATGTTCCTATTTCGGTTCCAGCAATACTCTGTCTTTTATGGATTGTATATCTCTGCAACTGAATTCGTCCTTACCAAGCGAAGGTGAGTTCTTTCATTGTGTTAACCGATGTATGGCTGGTAGAAACCTCCCTCCAGCAAGCTAAGGTGAGTACTTCATTGTGTTAACCGATGTATATCTCTGCAACTGAATTCGTCCTTACCAAGCGAAGGTGAGTTCTTCATTGTGTTAACCGATGTATATCTCTGCAACTGAATTCGTCCTTACCAAGCTAAGGTGAGTACTTCATTGTGTTAACCGATGTATATCTCTGCAACTGAATTCGTCCTTACCAAGCGAAGGTGAGTTCTTTCATTGTGTTAACCGATGTATGTCCGGTAGTAGCCCCCCTCCACCAAGCTGAGTGTCCAGGTGTGAAATGTTTGTTTTTTCTGGATGTCAACATCTTTTCTTTCTAAAGGTACATTTTAGAAGTTGGTATGAATATGAACACATTCTATAGGAGCTTGTTCTCCACAATATATTTATTGTTGCCCGACAAGTGACTCAAGTTCTATGGATAGTCAACTTCTTTACTGTTATTAATGTTGAAAATGCTTGTACTTGCATTCACTGCAATAATTTATTTCTCCTCACTTGTGGTTTTAATTCTGACATGTTCTTTTTCACATGTTCCATGATGCTTGGGTCCCATGATTCGCATGTTCCATGATTCACATGTTCTAAGATTCAAAAGTCCCATGATTCGCATGTTCCATGATTCACATGTTCTAAGATTCAAAAGTCCCATGATTTACATGTTCAATGATTCACATATTCTATGATTCACATTTTCTATGATTCGCATGCCCCATAATTCACATGTTCTATGATTCACATGTCCCATGATTCACATGTCTCATGATTTACATGTCCCATGCTTCACATGCCCCATGATTCACATGTTCCATGATTCACATGTTCTTTGATTCCCATGTTCTATGATTCACATGCCAAATGATTCACGTGTTCTAAGATTCACATATTCTTTGATTCACATGTTCTTTGATTCACATGTTCCATGCTACAGAGGAGGTGATCCAGATACAACGCCAGAACGTCATGTACTACATGTATGGCAGTAAGTTTACTTATTGTATTCAACCTTTTTCGAAACTATTCTTTGAAAATGCGTAAAAAATTATACTATCGCAACATTATGATTTACATTTTTCTCCAAGCATTCTTTGTGAGTTGATTTGTAGTTAATGAAACACTACTTAGTTGTTACATTTTTATTAGGAGAATCACACTATGTGCAACAGTACACATTCTTTCAATTTGTCGGTATCTAAATGGCATCCAGTATATCTATTACTGTTTGAGAGGCATTCTACAAGTTGGTGTTACAGAGAAGACTAGGAATATGTATGAATAATCAACTTCTTTATCTGAATGAATATTCGTGTCGTCTCCATATCTGTTACTTTTCATTTGTTGAGTTCAAGCGGGTAAAGTGCGATTCAAATATTGTATCCATTTTTAATATCTTTCAATCTCTTTATTGGGTGTAGATATATTGCTACACCTTTAGAAGTCGTGATACAACGCAATACCACATTTGATCATTACTATTACGTTTTGATAACATGATATACCACCTCAAATGATTTAAAGAGGATTAAAACTCCCCATATCTTCCAGCGTTCGCGGTGTGTGGGTTCTACTTCTTAGTGCTGCTGATCTACTTCCCCGGAACTCCTCCCAAACCCCCCTCCCCCTCCGCCTCCTCCCCTCGCCTTGACTACTTCACCGGTCTCAAGACACTCGCCAAGTGAGTCCATCATATTTAGTATATAACAAGCAATGAAATATGTGATTATACGATGAAAATATAATCCATATTTGCATATAAGCAGTAGAAAGTCATTGTTTCACTGCAGTGACTAACGTGTGGCCGGAATTACTTTTCATGATTGTCTCCCTTTGGAATGAAATTATCTCCCCTTGTAAAGTGATTACCTCCCTTGCTTTCCACAGCTTACGGTGAACGACACTGTTGTCAGTCAGTCAATTACTGTTGACCTTTTAATGTGTTAATATCATATTCAACATTCCTTAACACTCTTAACTTGATTTATTGTTGATATGTTGCATAGTAGTTCTTTTACTCGTGAAAAACTTGTTGAGGCGAGAGGTATGTGACAGACAATAACGAACGTCACTCGCTGTATGATGTGTATCACTTCGCGTTTGACATAACGACACAACTTGCGTTTTTCAATGTCTTAGGCATCTTCACTTGACTAGATGGTACCGTAAATAAACATTCACAACAGATTTATTTTTGTAAAACATTGTCCTGTTTTAAATATGGACTTATTTCAGTCGAATTATTTTCTCACTGAAATAACCGTGAACGTATAACAGGGAGTTGTTAGGATTATGACAATCAAGACCGCTCTCACCTTGACACGTTTTAATTGTTTTTATGCAGATAAAAGTTATATAATAAATAGACTATTTAATTTATCTCGTGGGGTGAGAAAGTGACATTTTCACTCGTGGCTGCGCCACTCGTGAAAATATCACTTTCTCACTCCACGAGATGAGATAGAAATAATATTCGGCAAAAACAATGAAATAGTCTCTGTGTATTTTGCATTGAACATTTCTTCACATTGTGATAGTGTGATAGTGTAGGTAGGGAGGCCTTGAGTCTTCACATTGTGATAGTGTGATAGAGTAAGTAGAGAGGTATTGAGTCTTTATTTGATACTGAAATATCTTCATCTGGCAACAGTGATTGTTCCTCTGTCAACAATAACCATTTGAATATGATGTCAGTGTGGTGACATGTAACATATAACACAAATAATGAATAGATATAGATATTAAACCATGCACTATTCATCCATTATTGGACCGGTTTGTCAAATAGACGAAATAACACCGGCGAATTGTAGCGCAAATGGATTACGCAAAAATGATAAATAGGAAACTTGGTAACGTATCGTTGTTGGGCAATATTCGCAATATAATACAATTCGCCTGTGTTTATTTTTAGAAGATAAAAGTGGTAGCCAGAATCATCTTTCAACACAGGAAGCTGTTTTTCTAAGACGCGTCGCATTCTTGTAATAAAGAAATCGCAAGTCTTGCTTCGTCTCCCAGACAGCAGATAGCAACCCGTGTGTGTAAGTATATTCTCTGTTCACAGGAACGGGAGGTTCTGGCAGATAGCCATCGCGTACGGAGTGTCCACAGGAACACGGGACGCCTGGTCGTCAATGTTGGACGCCAACCTGAAGGACCACAACGTCTCCCAGGTGCGTTATATTGTCATATATATGTAGATATGTATATGTATATGTATATAAGTGTAAAACTGAGGTCTATGTTTATTGTTATGTTTACAGGCAGATGCAAGTTACATAGGAATATTTGGCACCCTGGGTGGGATGGCCTCCTCCCTCATACTCTCAAGGTTTGTACAACATTCTATCTTTGAATCTTACACATCTAGTTTTTATCTTGGAATCTTGAACATCTACCATTTGATCTCAACAGTCTAGGAAGGTCGGGTGAGCCTATTCAATAGCAAGGTGTCAGCCATCTGGGGCCGACCACAGGCATTAGCTTTTGCGACAGAGTTACTGCACTGGAATCTTGCGTTCTGGCTTCTTCTAGAAACTGGGTTTAGATGTGATAAATCTTGTCTCCTGACTCCTGGGTAATATGGATTAGATTTGATGAACTCTTTTATACTGGCTCCTGGGTTGATGGTTTGATGACCTTGGACACTTTACCACTTAACCGTTTGTTTCATTCACCCCTCAACTTCGTGTTTTTCGACGGGAAAGAATATCACCAAAATGTATTCCGATACAAAATATACCAAAATAGGTTTATACAGTAAATATGTTTTTTTTCGACGAGTGTTGAAAGTTTTGATATAAGCACTATTAAGCAGTCACAAGGGCCATATTCTATTTATCTCCCACAATCATTTTTCATTTGCAGGTTTACATTATATGTTTTGTGATAGTAAACAAGATTCATATTTATCACCCAAAACTGTGTTCCACAGGAGATATCGCCTGTGGGAGATCAAGCGATATCTCCTAGGAGATATCTTTTTGGCAGTAGATTTTGCACAATGCCCTGTCACCGTCAACTACATGACATCACAATGTTTTTGCGTCATCGAGTAATGACATCACAATGCTATGACGTCATAAACATGAGACGTCACAATGCTTTGACCTCACCGCACTGGAAGTCAAATAGCAGAAATGTACTCAGAGATGTACACTATTTTCACTTAAACGTAATAAGAATGATTTTGGATGATAAATAGAATCTCACCCTCGTGTCTTCTGATATCAAATATATCAACACTCGTTGATAAAAGTGAAAATATCCTCGGCAAGCCTCGGATATTTGTAACTTTTATCAACTCGTGTTGATATATTTGATATCAGAAGACACGAGGGTGAGATTCTCTATTTATTATATGACGAGCAATGAAATACTGGGATTTATCAGTGAAATAAACTGTATATCAATCTACAGCGAAAATAACTTATATTTTCACTGCGAACGTTGACTGATATAATTTGACGTCATAAAACAATGGTCTCAGGCGGCGAATTGGCTAATGACGTCACAGTGTTGCTGTGGTGACGGGCTGTTCCGAGTGGCCGCTCAGCGTGAAAACGACCCATTTCGGACGTAATTACAAGGATAACCTCATATAATAAACAGAATATCCGTCGTTTCTTGACAAATACCATGTTAAACTCATCTAATGAGGTAGAAAGTTATATATTTTTCTCGTGTCAATGGAGTCTGGTTGCTCATCGCTATATAAACATTAATTGTCAGTCAATGGAATGTCATGATTTACAATTTGATGGTCGCTTTTTGTCTTCTCATCCGACAATTGCCATTATTGCTCGATTTAAAGTAACGATACCTGTTGGTTATTTATAGTGCGATAAGAGAAAGGTGCTTCTGCGATCAAGGGTTTGTATAGAGGATACTAAACGTCCTTCTTTTTAATACCATTTTTATTAAACGAGTTAATGATTGTGTATAAAACGAGCGAAAGCGAGTTTGATACCAATCATTCACGTCTGTTATTTCTGTTTATTACTCGCCCACCAATAATCCAGCAAAATAGCCGACATGGCTCTCAAAACTATGATTCCCGCAAACCCGATGCCATTGTGACGACGTTACTCCCATTGTGACGTCATAACCGCAAACTATTTTGACGTCATATGTGTGGCGGTATTACACTAGTTTAATATTGCCGCATAAATATTACACTGCCGTATCTTACACTTATGAATGGCAAAAGTAGTCCCGCCCTCGTGACCTCGGGTCATCACCATGGAGCGACCAATCAGATGCGTCTCTCGCAGTATCTAACATACGTTGGATACCAAAAATATCTCAAAGTGTTCTCACTCACATGTGTGTAATAAAGTAGTTTTCTAGACATAAGGACCGTGATGTATCAGGATGCAGACACAAGGTATTCATTCCTCTGTTGTTCAGAGTAGCGGACCTGATGCGAACCAGACACAGACTGTTCCTGGTGATCCTGTATGGACTCACTTCTCTCTTCTACCTCTGGATGGTGCTGCTCGTCGTCGAGATCATTCCTTTCAACAAGGGTCTGTAGATGTCATTCCTTTGTTCTTTAACTGTTGATGTCATTCCTTTCTTCTTTAACTGTAGATGTCGTTCCTTTCTTTTTTAACTGTAGATGTCATTCCTTTCTTCTTTAACTGTAGATGTCATTCCTTTAATTTCTTCTTTAACTGTAGATGTCATTCCTTTGTTCTTTAACTGTTGATGTCATTCCTTTCTTCTTTAACTGTAGATGTCCTTCCTTTAATTTCTTCTTTAACTGTAGATGTCATTCCTTTGTTCTTTAACTGTTGATGTCATTCCTTTCTTCTTTAACTGTAGATGTCCTTCCTTTAATTTCTTCTTTAACTGTAGATGTCATTCCTTTGTTCTTTAACTGTTGATGTCATTCCTTTAATTTCTTCTTTAAAGATGTCATTCCTTTGTTCTTTAACTGTTGATGTCATTCCTTTCTTCTTTAACTGTATATGTCCTTCCTTTCATCTTTATAGTCTTTGGTAATCATTCCTTTCTCAAGTACAAGTACAAGTAATAGCTCGCGCCAGTTTTCATCACTGGCTAATTTAAATATTGCGGCGTTTCGTTAACTTTTCTGTGCTAGCTTAACAACTCGCATCGTGAACTTAGGGTGAAGTTACGTCTGCTACGCTGGCAGAAGTTAACGAAATACAGCAAGGCTTTAACCAGCAAGTGATGAAAACTGGCGGGAAGGAAGTTGGTCATAACTATGCACTTTCATTTTGAGATGTAACATCCACTATTTTACTGACAATGATATTTTTACTGCAGCGTCCATGTACATAGCCTACGGGTGCGTGGACCTGACCAGCGCGTGTATCAGCCCGTTGTTCTACGAGACCGTGTGTGAGACGTCCTACCCGGTAGCGGAGGGAATCACTAACCTCAGTCTCACCACACAGAACAACATTGCCGCCCTCATCTTCCTCGGGCTCTTTTCCGTGCCGGACATAGGTACGAACTGATGTTCCTACTTCAGTCACACATTGATACAGGTTGAAAGTATTATGTTGTAAAGACATAGGTACAATTTAAAGTTCTTATATCGTACAAACATTGGTTACAAGTTCAAAATATTTCCTTGGTACAAGTTTATACTAGTTTCTTGTACAAACATTGGCTACAGGTTTGAATTCTCATTTTGTACAAACATTGGATACAAGTTGAAGTTCATATATTGTAGATGGTAACTGACATATGTACACCTGTCTTTACTATAGCAACCACTGAAACAAATCAGAAAAGTATTGACATGACATGCTCTGATCGAAATTCAACGAAAAAGACTTAAAATAGTATGTGTTACCGAATTACATAATCCATTTGGGTGTAATATCGTTTACTTCCACCATTTCACAATAGCTCATACTAATCTGTCTGATTATTTCTATTTGTATGTTTCTCTGTTATCTCTCACTAGGTACGATATGGATGAACTGGACGCTGATTGGCTCCTTCGTCCTCGCTTTCATCCTTCTGGTGTTGCTTCCCACCGAGCACCGCAGGCTGGACGTGGATATTGAGAAGGCTCACTGACGTCACTGATATGTGTGCTCACAATATGCTGACGAGTTTAACTGATCTCATTGTATAATACAGACAGCAGCATACATGGCAATATCTAAACTAGAAGGTGGAGATTGCTTCCAGCATGATGAGTGAAACTGATGTGCTGCGTCTAGAATAATCAAGATCCTGCCTGGACGATAGAGATGGGAGCTCATGAGACTAGATGGGACTACATGAGCGGTCTCTTCATATAGATTGGCAGAATTGGTTTAATATAAATAACCTAGACGTGTCTTGCTTTTAGTCAAATAAGTAAAAAAAAGCCCCAGACTATATAGATTCAGTTCATCTGACCTTGGCATACAGACATCTGATATTACATGTATATTATTAAGCACATAGACATAAGACTAACAAGAAAATCCAACATATCCCTCGTGAAATGAAGAAATAAGAGATTGATTGTTGGTACATTGGCATATCCAAACAATGTGGAGATCTAGATTGTAGTGCTGTATATATATATATGTACATATTAACCAAGACGTGAATGAGTAATGGACAATCTAGATGGTCAATAGTCTTGCGTCTACAGACCACTGGAGAGAACACTTTAAATCAAGTATATAGTGTGTGTCCATCTGGCAGTGCTATTCTCGTGGTCCTAAATCTACCTATCATTGTATTCGATACAAGTGACGTATTGGAGGTTTGACAGCGGACGTGTTGATGGGTGACAGATTCATTACTTTTGAGCTGGATTATCGAAAGTGTTTGCTTTGTAAATATATTTAATGATGAACAGAAGAAAATAATGGAAGGAATAACTTTCAACTTTACAATGCTCTGATTGTGCTTCACTATGTCTTGCCGTATACCAGTGTATTTATTACAAGTGACATGTGAGAGGTTTGAATGTGGACAAAGACAAGCGTTGCTTGATGATAGATTCGTTACTTTCGTGCTTTCCACACTCATTGATTGGTTGTGCTTAAGGAAAGTTCACGCCTTATGTCTTAAAAAATGAATATTAAAGGTTTCAAATTTTCAAATCACAGGTATTCATGGATCACAATTAAGTTTTCTGAATGTAAGACATTTCTATACATATTCATGATTCTGTATAAGTTCTCCTATCGCTGTACCGTACATTAACATTGGTTCATGATTAACATAGCGCTTAGAGACTGCTGAAAGTATAGACCCTGTATCATTGTCAAATATACAGGAATCTGTTTATGTTTCTATTATTTAGGAACTGCCCTGTGATCTCGCAAGACGAGTAGAGCGTGGATGGTACGTGGACAACGTGGGGAGAGTGACCCGTGCAATACAGGGTATTTAACCACAGCCCTCTGCGTGGAAGATTTACGTTACGTCATAATGGCCATAGCTTAGAGTCTAATATCCAATGAATGAGCCCCGAACTTTTCAAAATAAGTTGCCAAATGATTGGAATATGATTGCTTAAAATGAAACATAAACTTCTTGACGTCAGTTATGGATTTTGTCAATATCGACAAGTTCATTGAATTAATGGTCATTTATTATTGTTGTTACTGATTCACTTTGAATTGATCTGACAACTTTAGAAATATCTGCTGAAGCGTTCCTCACCTGTGATCCAATCTTGTCTTATTCAGATCCTCAGATATTTCGAACAATAAAAATGCCGCTATAATGCACAGCTATCGCCCCACTTGTGATGTAGTTAAGCATTTATTCATAACTCGTCACTTCAACCATTAATTGTATTACATTTGTATATTATTATGGATACTGTCGCCCCACTTGTGATGTAGTTAAGCATTTATTCATAACTCGTCACTTCAACCATTAATTGTATTACATTTGTATATTATTATGGATACTGAATCACATAACAGGAATAGCTCGGACAACAACCTGTAGACGTGATAATTGTCTTTCATGTTAAAGTTGAAAGATAATCGTTTCCATTTTATTCAGAAACCAACGATAATAGTTCTTTCCATGAACATCTCTCACTCAAGTAGAAGTTCAGAGAAAAGGAATAGTGTATAGTTAGAAACACATTTGACATGTGAAAGTCAACACGGGTTGAAGCTTCTGATGCGTACATAAAATCACGATAAAGCCACGGTATTTCACCAACCTCTATACGTTCACTTCTTCTAAGATCATTAATTAACGTACTTCATAATGATATTTTGATCGTCACATTTGTTTCCCCCGGGAAACAATGTGATATTTCTTCAAAATAATATTTATTTTCTCGTAAATGCAAAATCAAATCGAATACCATACACATAATTCTTTTATGAAAATCGTTTTAATGACTTCACATGAAACACAGTAGTTATTAATTTACGTGAAGGCCAGGTTGGATTTAATAAGAGCACATCAGACACATGACGAAATATGAAAGCCGGAAATCTATTATATTATGATGGCCTTCACTATTTACTTTAACTTTGAACATCAATAGTTTGAGAGGCGTTCTGGAAGTTGGTGTGATGAAGAAGACAATGATATATATATAAATGATAAACTACTTTATTTATTGCGACATTTCGGTGTAGATCCTTATAATGCTTGATAACGTGTAATGATCTACAGCTGCATACCGAAAGTTTGTTCACTTGTAAATATCATGTAAATTGACATCACATACAATGACAATGAATCATCATGTATCTCTGAGTAAAATAATCATTCTCATGTGAATTTCATATCAGTTATCCATGTTTATCAAATTTGGCATTGGGAAATAGATATAAGGGATTAAATTGTGAACATGCAAATTTAATTAATTTTCTAATAAAAATTTTCATATCGACTAAATGAGAACTATTTTTAATCACAAATACATTGACTGAGTAAACGAGGAGGTGTATATTTGACCCAGTTGGTCACTTACAGAATATTTTACAGAAGAAAGTAAAAACTGTGGTTTTGAAAAGATTCAACCCTGGTCACTTTAAAGATCTGCCAAAGCTGTAATTGTTAACTATGCGGCATCAAATCAGATAATGTTATTACACACTCAAATATCTTCTTAAAATGCAAAAGTTAAAAAAGATCGATTCAGTTTTCGTGTTGATACGATACTTCAAAGACATAACAGAATACATGGCATTTGCACTCAAATACACAATAATGAACAAACGTTCGGCATGCAGCTGTATAACGAAATGTCGCCACTGTCATATAAAGAAGTTGATCATATAGATGTATCGCTGTCTTCTACTTTGAACACGACATACTTCTAATCCAAGAAAACGGTTAACTTCAACAACAAATGTTGATTTAGAATTTGACTTTATGACACAATCCCATGGAGGCTTGATTAGTGACAACACGAGAAACATGGAAACTTCACGATAAAGGGCTTGTCCATCAACCCGGAACTTCGAGGTGTAATTATAACACCTTCTTGCCGTTGCCAGCAGCCAGATGGATACTCAAACAGTGTTACTGCACAAGTAATCCCTACGTCTGAAGGACCACCAGATTGGAAATAAAGTTGATTGAAGAAGTTTTAATAGATCGCTAAGTAGAAAGCAGACAAATCTCATGTGGCCATCATTATCGATAATACTGATTGTTTGTTAAGTCTCTGTCAATACTTCTACGTTTCAATTATCTATGGAGAGAATTACTATTCTTCAGAAGTTTTCACCGTAATTCCAGAAGAAAGAGTCTGTGATTCGATCAGATGTTTGATCAACGTGTCAGTGCAATTTCCTGTTGAAGCCTTTTGATGTGATGTGGAAGTATATGTTGTTTTAAATAGGCCTTAAACATTTGCCATTGGTCTCAGCCTGATTGTACTTGATGAACGTGAGCAACATGATGACTGTAACCACTGGGTTCAAGTAATAACATTCAGTCAGGAAGACAGTACAGTACAATACTTATACCAGAAGTCATTAAACACAGGCACTGCTTGCCGGAAGTAACACGGGTTCTATCAGAGAGACATCTCAACATTTCAACCCTTGTTTGCAGTTAAGAAATTGACCAAATGATCCGAGATTTAGATTCTACCCCTGGTGACCGAGGAATACCTGTCATTATCCAACACAGGTACTGTACAAAACAGACGAAATGGCACAATTAAGGTGAAATCAATCTTCAATGTATGCGATCATGGCGATAGGAACTAGATGAAACTAAAACTACGTTTTTAATTTACACTTATCTTTCCGAACAATTTTCTCTACCGAGGCCAAAAAGTGAAAAAACACATTTCCGACTTACTGCACAGCATGGCTATCTGTGATTTAAAGGGAAATGTATTTGAAAAATAATGTCACCAATAGTAAAACACCCTTCTCTCTTCTGAAAGTCAAGTTACAAATAAGTTTACATGGTTCCGTAAAGCCATGGGAATCGTTTTTGTCATTCGAAATATTAAAATGTGTTCACAATAAAATGGCCGCCATGCACTTTTTGCTTTATACGCAACACCGTTATTACCACTACGGAAAATTGGTTTGTGTAATAAGATGTTTTACCCTCTAAAATAAATATAAATGACATAAACTATCATTATAAATGGGAAATTTGAAAAAATAAAATTTTCAAAAAACGTGCTACAGCGCCTTTAAAGGGACAAAATAAACGTAAATGATAAGGACATGGGGTAACAACTAAATAACTGAAACTGTCTCAAAGAAATAATGTCACATCGAAATTGCTTTGAAAGTTTTTGAATTTGTCTTAAAATAAAATCTGTATCCAACTGCATTCACGTGATGTATTAAGGGTTTCTTTATTGCAAAACAACATGCACATGGTACACGAACATCCTGTTTATGGAGTGAAGGAAGGCTACGTCAATGTGGTATCCGTAGCTAGAATATACACCTAACTAAATACAAGACGGTGTTTTTAAGATATAGATGATAATTAAATTGTCTTTTTCTGTTGTCTGAGACAGGAGACTACAAATGAACACATTTTGATATTCGCTGGATTTGTGAGAATATGACGGGTTTCGATGTACCTACAGTAAAATACATTATAACTATCAGTTGGAAGATAATGAGATTTCAGGAAATGTATTTGTGACGAAGAGGGTAATCTGTATTTAAGTTTTTGGAGTTTTGTTTACAAATACAATCGCTCATTGTAAGACATGATAAATGTATAATACTGAGATATGCATCCTGCACTTTGATAACCACATTAAAAGTTCACATGTTAAACGATCACGCACTATAAAAATATTATCAAAACGCTACTAAGGTAGCCTTAGTTTAATAACAGATTAATTATTCCGTGCCAAGTTTCTTATGTTGTGGAGATAAAGAAACTATCAAAATGTAATATGAGCTATTGTGTTAATGAGAATTTGAAGAACACGTTATATCAGCTTGATAATGATCATGTTTTCACAATGAATTATATGTTCAACTGTCTTCTTTTATTAAAGAAGAAAAGTCGAATTTAATAACTTTCTGATGTTACAAGATCAGATTTATATACAATGACGTTGATACGTTTTTAATTGAATATAAAACTTTGGTTAATGTCAAAAGCAACAATATTGTACCAAATTAACCTGAATATCAAACGATATTTTATAACTGGTAATGAGAAACGCATATTGAGAAAAAAGTATCAATCATAACATTTCGGAATAAGCGTTTTATTCACTCTCTGAACTAAACAGGTTTTTTTAACTTTACTCGTCCTTTTATTAAAAATAAGATATTCCTTCAAATAAAGTTAAACAATTTGCTATTTGTTAACGATTACGTGATTAATTAAGAATGTTCACAGGCCAAAGAAAGTTTGATGAATGCTGCAAGCAAGAATGTTCGCCGACCGTTAAATCATTCAGTTCAGTTGGTGACATTCTCGCTGTACAGCAGGACCGTAGAGAGTGGGTTCCAACTACTTCAAAAATAGAAAACATAAACAAGGAGATAACTTACACACACTTACTTAGTTTCCATCAGAAGAGTCATTTACAAACTTCAAGGTTTGTTAGAAGTGAAAACATTGACCATACAATATGGGGTTACATCCTCCCACACCCGACCCGTCTCGGTCACAAACAAAACAACAACATGCCTTAGTATGTATATCTGCTATCAAAACATAAAGTACATATGTTCGGTGAAATGTTCCTGGTGATAGGGATAAGAAAACATAAAGTACAATGTTCGGTGAAATGTTCCTGGTGATAGGGATGAGAAAAACATAAAGTACATATGTTCGGTGAAATGTTCCTGGTGATAGGGACTAGCAAAACATAAAGTACATATGTTCGGTGAAATATTCCTGGTGATAGGAGAAGAAAACATGAAGCTGATCAATACTTTCTCACAATTTTCAAAGAAGTTTTTAAAACGTATTGCTCTGACAAGGCGGTACAATCGATGATATATTTCCTGCTGATTGCACGCTAGGACCGACTGTGATTTAAAGAGACAAAAATGAACGTGAAAATCATTAACACAATGAGGTAAAACTACGGAAAGTGTCCATAAATTGAATTCACTGCCCTAAAATGAATTATCTCATTACCTTATCGAAATTGTTTTATGACCAAATAACCACGTTTCAGAAATAAAGCGGGGATGTGTTATTAAGTTGCTGAAAGTGCCATGATATTATCTCTGAAAAAAATAACATCGGAATTCATGTCACAATTTGCTAAATATGGTCAAATTTTTCAAAATGATTCTTATTGTCAATTACGTTTACAGGATGCAATTAGAAAAATAAATTATCGTTTGGAAGATTATTGTAATTTCAGATGATGGCAAATTTCTGGAAATGAATTTCTGATGAAGGGGAGTATCTGTTATCAAAACTCTTTGTAAACAAAACATGGGAGATAGTTTACAGGGACAGTTGTAGGAAATACATCTAAAGACGTTTTACAATTAAGTGTTCAATGTTACAAATCAGTTCTTTAAATTAGCATTTCCTAGTTTCTTGGCGGCTCGTCAAATATGATTAAATGAGTTTTCTGGACATACAGTTTGGTATTTAATATAGGATATTATGGAAAATAGAAATTATGTAAGTATAAGATGATGTCGGTATTACATACTTTCTTGGTTTTAAATTTGTTAATGTAGGGCGTCCTAACACCCGCCAAAACATGTTTGACTCTTTTAACTCGTCTAGTTAAAGGGATTAAAAACGACGATATTTGAAAACGAGAGAAATAGGAACAGATAATGTTTTGAAATATCAAACTCTGTTTAGTTGGCATCTGAAGACACTCAGTCGCGTGTACCGCTCGTGTACTAAAATATCCTGTGTTGTGTATGGTGATGTTTCTTTTGCCCTAGGTGTATATCAAATACGCGTTGTTCAGTTGAAGTGTTGTACAGTTGAAGTATTGTACAGTTGACGTAGTGTACAGTTGAAGTATTGCGCAGTTGAAGTGTTTTACAGTTGAAGTATTGTACAGTTGAAGTATTGTACGGTTGAAGTATTGTACAGTTGAATTATTGTACAGATGAAGTATTGTACGGTTGAAGTGTTGTACAGATGAAGTAATGTACAGTTAGAGTATTGTACAGTTGAAGTATTGTAAAGTTGGAGTGTTGTACAGTTGAAGTATTTTAAAGTTGAAGTGTTGTAAAGATGAAGTATTGTACAGTTGAAGTAATGTACAGTTGAAGTGTTTTACAGTTGAAGTAATGTGCAGTTGAAGTATTGTACAGTTGAAGTGTTGTACAGTTGAAGTATTGTACAGATAAAGTGTTCTACAGTTGAAGTATTGTACAGTTGAAGTGTTGTACAGATGAAGTATTGTACAGATAAAGTGTTTTACAGTTGAAGTATTGTACAGTTGAAGTATTGTACAGTTGAAGTGTTGTACAGATGAAGTATTGTACAGATAAAGTGTTCTACAGTTGAAGTATTGTACAGTTGAAGTACTGTACAGATGAAGAATTGTAAGATAAAGTGTTCTACAGTTGAAGAATTGTACAGATAAAGTGTTCTACAGATGAAGAATTGTACAGATAAAGTATTCTACAGATGAAAAATTGTACAGATAAAGTGTTCTACAGTTGAAGAATTGTACAGATAAAGTGTTCTTCAGTTTAAGAATTGTATAGATAAAGTGTTCTACAGTTGAAGAATTGTACAGTTAAAGTGTTATACAGATGAACAATTGTACAGATATAGTGTTCTACAGATGAACAATTGTACAGATAAAGTTTTCTACAGATGAAGAATTGTACAGATAAAGTGTTCTACAGATGAAGAATTGTACAGATAAAGTGTTCTACAGTTGAAGAATTGTACAGATAAAGTGTTCTTCAGTTTAAGAATTGTATAGATAAAGTGTTCTACAGTTGAAGAATTGTACAGTTAAAGTGTTATACAGATGAACAATTGTACAGATATAGTGTTCTACAGATGAACAATTGTACAGATAAAGTGTTCTACAGATGAAGAATTGTACAGATAAAGTGTTCTACAGATGAAGAATTGTACAGATAAAGTGTTCTACAGTTGAAGAATTGTACAGATAAAGTGTTCTACAGATGAAGAATTGTACAGATAAAGTGTTCTACAGATGAACAATTGTACAGATAAAGTGTTCTACAGATGAAGAATTGTACAGATAAAGTGTTCTACAGATAAAGAATTGTACAGATAAAGTGTTCTACAGATGATGAATTGTACAGATAAAGTGTTCTACAGATAAAGAATTGTACAGATAAAGTGTTCTACAGATGAAGAATTGTACAGATAAAGTGTTCTACAGTTGAAGAATTGTACAGATAAAGTGTTCTACAGTTGAAGAATTGTACAGATACAGTGTTCTACAGATGAACAATTGTACAGATAAAGTGTTCTACAGATGAACAATTGTACAGATAAAGTGTTCTACAGATGAAGAATTGTACAGATAAAGTGTTCTACAGATAAAGAATTGTACAGATAAAGTGTTCTACAGATGATGAATTGTACAGATAAAGTGTTCTACAGTTGAAGAATTGTACAGATAAAGTGTTCTACAGATGAAGAATTGTACAGATAAAGTGTTCTACAGTTGAAGAATTGTACAGATAAAGTGTTCTACAGTTGAAGAATTGTACAGATAAAGTGTTCTTCAGTTTAAGAATTGTATAGATAAAGTGTTCTACAGTTGAAGAATTTTACAGATAAAGTGTTCTACAGTTGAAGAATTGTACAGATAAAGTGTTCTACAGATGAAGAATTGTACAGATAAAGTGTTCTACAGATGAAGAATTGTACAGATAAAGTGTTTTACAGATGAAGAATTGTACAGATAAAGTGTTCTACAGATGAAGAATTGTACAGATAAAGTGTTCTACAGATGAAGTGGTACCGTGGAAGAAGCCGTCATTACGTAACAGAGAGACTTGTCGCAGAGGATGTCGACATTGTAACACTGGAATGATCCAGATGCTACTTTAAGGAAACAACTACACGTGTTGCTGAGAACTCTGAACACTTGCAGGATCAGTTCGAAGTATGTATGAGGATGTCAAGTCTTGTCTCTAGTATCGTTCATTCCTGTTCAGTGGGTGTCAGGTAAGGAGAAATCTTTTCATTGTTAATGATGTTGATGATGATCCCCAAACATGTGTTAGTGAGTAGCGAACAAAGACAACATTTCATTCTTCACCAGTCACTGACATATATCCAAATTAAGTACTGAGATATGAGTCCATTAAACATGAGTTATCTTCCAAAACTGTGTTCAAGATGAGATGTCGCTTGCGTCACCGAGTAAAAACATCACACATCTATGATGTCATAATCACGATGACATATACATGTTATAACATCACTGCATTGGTTTTCAAGTGGCAGTGTGTTGCTCAGAGATGAACAATTCTCATTCAATCAATTAATCGTTTATTCCTACAGAAAGGCATACGGCCCACTTATAACATCAACAAATGTAACATATATAAATGACAGAGTTGATTTTGGTGAAAGAAAATAATTTCGTACAGTCAAGACATCTGTCACATAATTTGAGATTTGAGATAGCTATCAAATTGCATTAAGTTATAATCTTGAAGGTTATAGATCATTATCTCTACATTGATGTACATAAAGGTTATCACAAGAGTGTGTTTTGGGATGGTTAATATCCTGCATTAGGACTAAAAGCTATGGCTCGCCAAATAAAATCTTTATTCCTAATGCAAGATATTTACCATCCAAAAACACACGAGCATGATAACTCTTTATCATACAATGTCATTCTCCATTCATTTTGGAACTACGCCTATTGATATATTCAAATGAACAGCGTAATATTCTCACGGTAAAATGGAAAAAAATTATGCCTCCTAAATGATGCTTTCAGTTGGAATAAGTGTTAATTTGGCATGATCTTAATTTTCTAAGAATTAATACGTTTCAAAATGCGTTTTTCAAATGAAAAGTATTTAACATAAGGACGACAAACTTTCGTGTTATCACGACTGTGGGTGAGTCCATCTCACGAAGGGACGACTGTGAGTTGCTCCCCTTCCGCTCGGTTGCAAATGGCGACTCACATATCACTGGATAGCTAAACTGATCAAAAGCAGCGTATTCTAAAATTCCCTTTACACAAGTCACATTATGGATCACTGAAGATTGACGTTTGGTAAATGACTTTATGACTCAAACTGCCTTTGTTACCTGTGAGTATTTGAGTGTTTGCTCAGTAGATTTCAACTTGCGATGAACTTGTTTTAGCACTGCGTGATCATAATAAAGTTTGCTGCACTATGCATTGCACAGTTTTTGTTTAGTCATTTCTCAAATTGACGTTTATGAAATGAGCCATGTTTATTTACATAAAGCTGTTACTCTGTTACAACTGTTACAGCAATTTACGTTATTATAGGCGTTTGAAATGTTAACGCATGTGACCTCATTTTCCAAAGAAGTTCCGTTGCTTGACGTCAGTAATTTGCATCTTTATCCGTATATGACCCCGACGGATATCGAACAGTTAATAGAGTTAGGAATATCAATACTGGCTTAACAGTACTAAGAAATGAATACTTCAAATAAAAACCTCATAAATGAAAATTAGGCTTGTTAATTATATTAATTGTTTAACCAGATAACTCCTCAATGGAATACAGAAAGCTGATAAGATTTCATGACCTAGACATTAATTTCAAGGTAACAGCGGAATTGTGAACTTTTCAGCATGTTAACTCAGTGAGATACATCAAAACTGTTTTTATTTTTCATCATATATTACAAAATGCTTTCCCGAACAGGCTGGATAGCTGATGTAGCTTTTGTGACCTTTTTATTATGTTCAAGGTCAGAGCGAAACTTTCAATGATTCGGCACGTGACCTTACCTGCAAAATATTTCAAGAACCGTTCACTTGATTCTCATCATAGTTTATATAAATGTTCTTCTAGGGAAGATTAAGTCGCCGATGGTGATCTTGACAATGTATTTTAATGTTGAAGTAGGGAGGGGGTCACCTTATCGACAATAGCTTGTTGTTATTATGTTCAATGTTGCGAGGTGTATTTATGACATCTTGAAAGAAAGAAACACAGTTCACATGTGTTTTACTCATATCCCCATTCTCGGGCCATAATATGATGATTGTTGTATACATATGCACCTCGCAATGTGCACGGGTAAAGGACTCATGAGTTGAATATGAGTTCTTGTAAACCCAATAAGCTCTTGACTTAACGTTAAGTTAGTCACTGAAGGACATAGAATGTTGAGGATAGATGAATTACAGGTTAAAGTCAGGTATTTATTGGATTATGAAAACTCCAGTATATTTTCTTGTGAGAATATGAATACAATCTTATATACTGAGCGTAACTAGAAACCTGACACTCATATTTTTTATCGTAATTTTTTTCGGGGAAGAAATAAGTCGAATCTTGTGTTATATAATTTATGATAGAGGTCTACCCGATGACGGGGCGGGTGGCAACGTGTAAATTAACGTATCATCAAGCGGTATTACGCAATAAAGTGATCCAGAATTCTACTCGTGTCAATCTGTATTTCTTCTCAAATGATTTCCCTATCCTTATACATACCAGGTTTATAGCCATGCACCCAGTATTCAATTTGTGAGGTCAAATTTTAACAGTGTCAGGTTTCTAGTCACGCTCAGTATATTATACAAATACAAATACAAATATGTAATTTGATATAGCGCGTTTTAGGATTAAAATCATCAAAAGCGCTTTACAATAATCAGACTTGGGAATTTAGTACTTTTCAAACAAATATGTTTTCAATTGGCGTTTAAACGCATTGTCACTTTCTGATTGTTTGATAGTGTTCGGCAGTTCGTTCCACATGACTGGTCCTTGTACACTGAAGGAACGACTGGCAAACGTTTCCTTTCGAATTACTGGTACCTCCAGCTTCTTGTACATGCTGTGGGATCTGAGAGTCCGAGGGGGGTTGCTTACAGTCAGCATGGATCTTATATATGCTGGGGCTGTGTTGTGTAGCGATTTGTACACCATTACTAGAACTTTGAACTGGATTCGAAGTTGAATTGGAAGCCAGTGTAATTTCTTCAAACATTCAACATTCCGAAGGTCCTCAGCTTCTCTTCCCAGCACTACCCTTGCAGCTATATGTTGAACTTTCTGCAATTTGGCGATGGTTGTCTGGGGGAGACCGGCGAAGATGGCGTTGCCGTAGTCAAGATGAGATATGACAATTCCTAGTGCTAGTGTCTCTGCAGCATCCTTGGTAATAGATGATCTAATAGACTTGATTCTATGGATACCATACATTGCGGTTTTACATTTCTGTCTAATGTGCTGCTTGAGTGTCAGTTCTTCGTCCAGATTTACACCCAGGTACTTGACACTTGCTGATCGATGAACAATGTCACCGTTGACGTTGATTGATGTCGTCATGCATTTCTGAAGCTGTTTCCTATGACCAAATAGTAGAAATTCCGTTTTTGATGAATTCATTTTCAGCCTGTTCGCATCCATCCATAGTTTGATCGAAAATGCATTGTCTTCAAGAGTTTGAATCGCTGTTTTTTCTTCATCTCTATTGCTGGCATTGAAAGATTTACGAAGTACATGGTCATCAGCGTATCCATGTATCCCTATCTCATCACTCACTTCCTTTTCAATTGTTGAAGCATAAGCGAGGTATAGCACTGGTCCTGCACATGATCCCTGGGGAACAGAAAATGGAAGATCCCTTGAAGTTGAGTATTGACTTCCAACATTCACAACACAGCTTCTTGGTCTCAGATAGCTGTCGAACCATTGCAGTGCATGTGACTCGATCCCAAAGTTGACATTGAGAACATCAAGTAGCACATCATGATCCACTGTGTCGAAAGCTGCACTGAGATCTATCGCCATCAATGCAGTGACTTCTTGTTTTTCTTTGGCCCATAACAGATCATTCATGAGCTTGACTAGCGCTGTCTCACAGCTGTATCCGGTTCTGTAAGCTGATTGGTAATCCGGCATCAAGGAGTGAGTGTCACAGTGTTGAATGAACTGAAGAAGTACAGCTTTCTCCAGGACTTTAGAGAGAAAGGGGAGGTTACTCACCGGCCTGTAGTTCCCGCAGATTTGGTCTAAACCTGTTTTTTTAAGCAGTGGACGGATGATGGCTTGTTTCCATGTTGAGACAAACATGCCCTGTTGAATGGAGCAGTTAACAATCTTGGTGAGGATACCTAGTATTGAGCCCAACACTTCCTTCAGAATCTTGGTCGGCATTGCATCGGTTTCACAAGATTTTGTTGAAAGTGAGGTTATGATATTCCTGACATCATTTTCTGAAAGCTCTTGCCAATGGTCTAAAATAGGGATGACATTTCCGGTGCTGGGTTGATACACTGGAACATTATTGAGGTTGTTTCGTATTGTGTCGATCTTTTTGAGGAAAAAATCAGCAAATTCCTCTGCCTGTTCTTTTTCACTTTTTCCCTCAGGAAGAGGATTTTGTTTAACAACTCCCGTGAGTTTATTGAACGTCTGGTACAGCTTTTTAGTGTCCCCTTTACAATTTGTGATCATTTCAGATTGTATTTCTTTCTTCGTCTCTTTAAGTTTAAAGTTGTAGCTGTTTCTGACCTTTTTCAGGGCAGTCCATTGATGGTCTTCTCCAAATTGTCTAAAAACTCTCTCTCGCCTTCTGACACTTGTTCTCAACTCTCTCAGTTCATCTGTGAACCAATCTTTGTTCTGTCTGGTAGTAATAGTTCTGGTCTTCTCAGGAGCGAGGGCGTCTAACGACTGTTTAACTACAGAGTTGTATTCTGTAACTAGTGATTCAAGGTCATCTGCATTGGTATCAAAAACAAGCATTTCACTCAAAGCATTTAGATTCAATTTTTTGTAGTTTCGATTTGTGACTGTTTCTCTTCGTATATTGTCTTTTGGGACCTCTAGTGTTATTGAGACTGAACAGTGGTCGGAAATGAACGCACCGGTATCACAATTATGAACTTTAAGGGAGCTATTTTCTTCTGTGAGAATGTGGTCTAAGATATGCCCTGCTTTGTGTGTTGGCAATTCAGTGTGTTGAATGAGACCTAAAGCCTCGCAGGTATCAGCATAGATGTTGACATCTGGATTGTTAGCGTCGTCATATTGGATATTGAAGTCGCCACAGATGATGATGTTGTTCATTGAGGCGAGCGATACGGCAAGAAATTCCGTGAAATCATCAAGAAACTGTGGTATTGTTACTTGATGCTTTGCCGAATAGGGTGGTCGATAAATGCCTATTATGTAGGTTGTTACATTTTTTATAGTCAATTGCCAAATTGCAAACTCGAAAGAACGTGTTTGTCCTTTACGGATTTCCTTTACTTTCTTTGCCTTTGTACAAAGTGCTAGCCCCCCTCCCTTTCGGCCTGTCCTTGGAGCTGAATAAAAAACCCATCCGTCGCTGTTGAGATCAGACTGGTTAATCCAGTGATCATCGCTTTCATCTAACCATGTTTCACTGAGGATAACAATGTCAGTTTTCAGATCCTCAAAATGTTTTCTGACCAATTTATCTTTGTTCTTGATAGACTGCACATTTAAAGTTGTTATCTTAATAAGTTCAGTTGTTTTTGTTACAGGCCTGTTGATATGTAACTTCACATTGCACAAATTGTCAGGATTCCTACACAAGGAGAAATTTGATTTATTCCTAACGTGGTTCCCCCCTCTGGAACCTCTTTTTCTGCGAGTTGTTTTGTATCTGTTGTTAAGTCTCAGATGCCGAATTGATAAACATGTCAACGGGTCAACCCTACACTGACCCTGGTTCCTTATCTCTACTAGAGCTTGTCTACTGTATACAATCCGCTGTGACCTACTTGGTGGCTGAGTGTTTCCAATGTCAGCTTCAGTCTGACAATTAATAGAAATGAGATTACTATAATTCCTCATTGTTCCAAGAATACACAATAATCCAAAGAGAAAGTTGACTATTCCAATAGTCAAGATGTTCACATTCATGCTAGACCGTTTTTGAAGCATCTGGCATCCTTAAACACGGACAAAATGCCTAAAAGTTTCAGAGCTGATAAGCAGTGTCGCTATACATCCAGCGCCATCTTGACATATTTCGAAAGGATACAGTAGTCCCATATGTCCGTCTGTGCGTCTATCCATTTGTGTGCTATCATTTTTTTCTGAATATGCCTTTCTATCAACATTAAAACTTATAAAATCCTCCGTATTTCCACACACTTAATTGGAGTTACGCAATGATATGATGTGTTATGCAATTTAGACTCCATATAGCGGTAGTTGGACGATGCTCATAGAAGTGTTCCCGTCAGGGGCATATCCGATCCAGAACATTTGGACCGATAAAAGCTACAGAAAATAGAAAGGTCAAAGAAAGTTATACTCAGAAGTACAACACCAATATTCAACCCAGGAATAATGTTCTTTTTGAGAGCAATTTACTCTCATCAGTTTTCTTCAATACATATTTCAATCGAACAATCAGTTAGTGTTATTCTATATCACACAGGGACGGCTGAAACAATGGTAGCATCGTGGTAAGGGTTCCTCAACCAACAGTATAAAGATGATAAAACAGTTCGTGCTTAGAATTGTCATATATTTTCTGAAAAAATTATACCATCTTTCAGTTTATATTCATATCCCCCCCCCCCCCCCCCCCCCCCCCCCCCCCAAAAAGAAGAAAAAGATAAGCCTCACTTATGATTTAAAAATGGTTGATCTATTGACTATGTTATTGAAATTAAAAGTATCTGAGACAATTTAATAATTCATGCGTGGGTGTAATTGTGAATCTTCATTCAAAGTTGTGATTTTGTGCGTGTTGAAAAGGCTCAGTAACAAAGTTCACTTTCGGTAATCAAGCCACATTTCATTCCATAATCAAACTTGTTGGTTGTTGACAGATCGGAAATCTTTAACAGATGATGGCAAAATGGCTACAACCACACCCTTTCGGGATAAGCTGTTAAATAAAGATTGCATTAAACCTACGCTTTGTCAACTTTTATTGTAATTGCCCTACCCTTAGTTCTGTTTTAAACAATATTGAAAACAACTACTTCTAGTCTGAGTGGACTTACTGACTGTTAGTTTGCAAGTAAATAACAGCTGTAGTTTGCAAGTAATTAAAAACTGTTAGTTCAGCAAGTGACACAAGTCGTGAAGACAGTGCAGAACGAGGTTTACAACTCTCAGGAACAAAAACAACCATAAGCTGACTAAAAGTTGTTAAGTAACATCAACGAATTTGTTTACAACTTTCAGCATTTGTTGAAGAAATTTACCTGGTCATAATCTGGGGTTTACCGTTACAATCCAAAACAGATGTCCCTTGAACTAAAAAACTAAGTACGGTGAAATAAGTGTTCAAAATAAAAATTACGAAACTAAAAGTTGTTTATTTTGAACGTTATTTTCCAAACTGATTTATCTTTTTCATGTGAAAAGGACTTTAATTGAATAGCTGATTTTCTACAGAAAAAACAACATCACTTCGTGATTAAAATTTGATTAACTGTTCCATAAGTATTTACTTCAAAACGTAATGGAATTGTAGCGAGGGCAAAAAGCCATTTCCTCTTGCGTTCATCACTTATATTCAATCTTCTTAAATTGTTAGCAATCAGGGAAAATCTATATTCGGACTACTACATCATATGTAATCATAACGAAATAAATAATAATCTATTGTCTTTCAGATGATTATGGTATTTTCAGTTGATGAAACATTTTCAGAAAATGTATTTCGGATGAGGGGCCTTTAAGCTCGTTAAGAACAAAACAAGAACTGTGATTAAGGTGGAATATTACAGGGTCACTAACATCTCAAATGAACGCAGTAATAATGGGATTCTAAAAAAATAAAATTGATAGTTAAAATCTGTGTCACATTTAATTAAATAAGATTAATATGTCAAGACTTGATATACACAAAACATTAACATATTTTTTAATTTCTGTATGTAATTTGAGTTTTGGTGTAAAGTTGAAAACTGCAAAAAACGTTTTAACAACATGATAAGATAAAAAGTTTTAAAAACCAAATTTAATTAAATGTTTAGTTGCGTTATTCTGCTCTGTTTGATATGATGTTACAAGATCAGTTTAAAAACTTTGTTACATTATTTATGGAACTTCCGGTAATGCTATACAAATCAGGTACAAACATAAAAGCTTGTTCAACTATAATGACCTGTAAAGACATCAATTCCTCAGCCACGGGGTGAATCGGCAATGATGATGAACAAAGAAATATGAGTTTTTAGCTCTTTTTACAACTTGTTAACTATTTAACCTTTGGATAAACCAACTTCCAAACGCAAGGCATAACTAACTAACATAACTAAGGCCAGTCTCCATTACTGACTGATTTAAGCCTTGCAGTATTTCTCTCGCTTTGTTGTACCAAGATAGTGGATCGCTGCATCTGAAATGCATAGTGGGCCCGGACTTCCAAGCACAGAGATCTTAAGGAAATACTGCAAGTCAAAACTCAGGCAAGAATGGAGACTGGCAATAGTTATGCCTTGCATTGGGAAGTTGACGATATAGAAGTTGGGGATACACGTACTCGAGTTGGACATGCATATTTAGAAAAAAATAGAAAAATAAAACGTCTGCTTTTTCAAAAATAAGTTTTACATTACATCTTTGAATGATTTAACAAACGACATAAAACGATTAAATTTAAAATATTTCGCTGATAAAGTAACTCCCCAGGTAAGAGAGTTTGTGATTGTCTTTAAAATATGTGCTGATATATATTATATACTGTCCTTCAGTTTATGTTGTATATACAATTTATAGAAATGACATCACACATTAGGCTTCATTCAGATTGTTGAAGTCTATATCTATGATATCTTCTGATAGCTTTTTTAAAATATAATATTACATATAACATTGTTACATTTACCTTCAATATGGCATGTATTTCTAATAATATTACATGTTCAAGTTGTTCTAATTTAAGAAAGTGGTTTACGTAAAAATTTAATATATAGAATGTTTTGATTAACTGTTTGGAACTTAAACTTTGTTATTTAAGCACAGTGGGGTCTGATAGACTTACTTTAAAGTACATGCTTGTAATACCGTCCTAATTCAGCAAGTCTACACTCAACTGTATATAGATTTGACTTAGAGAGACATAAAGAAAAGCGTATCATTATTAAAAAAACCCATCTACCTCTCACAGTCATGAACAAAAACAACAAAAGGCGTAAAACAAAAATGATGCGATTTTTTTATTAGTTAATTATTTTGGGGGAATGAAGAGATAAACAAAAACAATTTATACAATTATTTATATAAATAAAGCACAAACCCTCTTAAATATGTGCTACTATTCCAAATAGTCAATAATCTCACCCCTACACTCCATCTCAACAGATGTCAAATGTTTTCTGAGGCTAAAACAATTATAGTTATCTGCCCCTTACTTTTGAAAAAAAAAACCTAGGCGTGGGTAAGAAACTGATGCGGGCGGAAACAAATTCTTTTTTTGGGGGGGGGGGGGGGGGGGGGGGGGGGGCAAACATGGAACCTGCCAAGTTTGTTTGACCATCGTCTCAGGAACTGTCGCTTTCTTCCTGTTTCCCAGTTGACAATGCACCCAAATTGTGTTACTTTACAGTTTACAATTATACTTAGGCCGATGGAGTCTTGATTAGTGACATGACAGAAAGAGGAACGATGGAGATAAAGTGCTTGCCCATTACGCAAGGAAGTTTTGAAGTATACATGTATAAAACTTCCTTCGGTTGCCAACACTCGGAGGGACTATGAAACAGTGTTACTATACACATAATTAGGACACACCTTATTATTGAAGTTTAATGTCGACTTATTTCGAACAGCCATCATTATCGTTTGGATTGATAATCTGTTACGCTTCAGTAATACGTCTGCAGTTTAACAATCACGTGACAGAATTGAGATTCTTCAGAGGTTTTCACCATCCTTCTGTAGCAACGAGTCTGTGATTCTACCCGACCAGACGTGTGATACATTTGAGGCCTTTTGATGTGATGATAGAGAGACAGTAAGCATTTGCAATAGGTCAATATTTGATTCAACGTAATGAATGTCAGAAGCATGAATGTTCCCTGACCAAAAGTTCAATAACTGACATTCAGTCTTGAGGCAGTACAGATATACTTAACTCCACTAGAATAAACAAAAACAAGGATATATTACCTAATATTAAAAACTAAAAAGTTATATCAGAACAGTCATCTTCATCTTCCTTTCAAGCGAAATTATTGAGTGTAATTTGTTTCAGAAACTATTTTTCTTTGGCAAGCCAAAAAGTCAATAACACATTTTCTACTGACAGCATAGCATGGCAAATTGTGATTTAAAGAGAGAAAAATGAATGTGAAAATCAGTAGAACATGGAGGTTAACCTATATAGAGTGTCCATGAAATGAATTTACGGTCTTTATCGAAATTGGTTCAGAGTTTTTAAAATTGTCAGAAAGTAAAATCTGAAAAACGGCAACTGCATCAGTGTTTCTCAATCGCAAGCAAATGCTTGATATAGGCTAATCCTGTCGATAGATTGAGGAAACTTAATCTACAGTTTCAATACATGTGTGATCCTTGTTTCCATTGCTTGAGTATAAGTCACACTTATATTTATGACATTTTCATTTCCCGCTTTTACCTTGAATTCGTGTTGAATTGAGATGTTTTACTTGAATCGCATATCATTTGCACTTAAGAGTAATCTCTTATCGTATACTCTATAATATCAGATGACAGAGCAGAGTTGCACAATTTAGTGTTTAAATAAGCTGATGAATTAAGTTTTGATCATCTAAACAACTTAGACTGTCAATACAGAAATGTATTTCCCCGAATTAACAACCTGTAAACAAGATTGAAACCACAAGGAGAGGATCTATGTGTACTTGCTGGGATTGGAAGCAAAGATTTAAACATGGGAAGAGCTATGTGTCAGTAGTGGGACCTTGGTCAGCATTTTGATAAGCAGACTTGGGACAGGTTTCCTCAAACAGTTAAATTTAACATAAGGCAGTCCCAGGGGATGCTCATTACAGAACATTTCAGGATCTGGTTTCGGTAATGTTATTGGGCTTTGGTGAATATCAATAAATTTCACTCTCTATGACACTAAGACAATTTGATTAGAAATGAGTTTAAGACGTCTAATACTTTCTTAAGAAGTATTGTGGACAGATCAAATCTCTGTATTATCTTAGTCTCTCTTAGATTGATTATCTGCTTCAATTTCACGAATACATTGATGAAATATCAGCATTAGTGAAGCGATTGATCCTCTATGAGGACTGTAGTATGTATGACGTATAAATCTATCTGTTTGTTTGTCATTCAACATTCATGAGAAAATGAGAGAAAACTGTTTTTGAAGTACCATTGGTGGAAACCGGAAGGTTACATTTTGATTTGTTCTCTCAGAAGTTTCTGGTTTCTCAACTGCTTTGACTGTCCCTAACCGTAACCGTAACCAGCTGGTTTAAAGAGGTGAATGATCCCTCGCATTCAGTTAGCCATTAAAGATGAACATAGGAAGGGGGGATTTTGGAAAACTCGTTTTCATTATGTTTTGTTTGAAGTTGAGAAACTCACAAAATTATCTACTTACGGAAAATGACTTTTTCAGCAATAGTAAACGGTTAAACTAAAATATTATTCCCCCCTGTATAACTCTACATGTCCAAGCATTGACAAGCACAATGTTCACAGAAGTTGCCATCATATTGATTTTCTATCTTTTTTCTTACAAGTAGAGACTATTAAATAATCGACAACAAATCTAGAGGCAACACTGATTGCTCAGCATAACATAATCTGATTTAAAGAGATGATATAAAAATGACGACGGCTTTAAAGGCAAAAACGTATTGCTGGTTCCATAAAATCAAGCATGTGCCAATAAAAAAAACGTGGTTCATTTCATCGAACGATTATGGAGGCAACTATAAAATTTCTCGAAAAACTTGAAAACTGAAAGCTGGAACTTGATGCTGGAAATACCAATATTCAAACACAGTATGCAATCTATTCTCATATACTGTCCTATATTTAGATTAGATTTAGATAGACAATATAACCATTTCCAAAAAGCCTTGGAAGCGAACAACTAGAGCTGCCATTGATAAACTGTGTTATCAAACTCACCAGACCAAGGCGAATAGACTGATCCACCAATGACTGAAGTCTGCTGGCTGGATGAGGCAGTTAGTATTCCTGACTGCTGCAGACTAGATCTTACTTCTATCACCAATGTTTATCTCCGTTCATGCCTGCTTCTTAACGTTAGAGTGATTACAACATACCGACCGAACTATTTTATTATTGTTTCTCTGAAGTTGCATACACAATTATTACCAGCAATGGTTAGTTACTTTGTAGTTCTGAGAATTGAATTTTATACTTGTAATGAATTTTGTTTATTGGGTAAGAAAACCCACGTCGACAAAGAAGTTCAGAGATAGCATACTTCAATACCATTAAGATAATGGACCTCTTCAAAACCTTTGTACTAAGTTATGGTTACATTAAGTAGGCAAACAAATGGACAAGAATGATCTCGGACCGCTGATCTGATTATTTGATCACTCTTTGGAGTTGGAGTGAAGAGCAATCTCTCAAGGGAATGAAAGTTGTTTCCCATCAGTAAACTTAGTTTACAATAATGCTTTGGAGGAATTTATTTGGACGATGTTTGTGAATTACTTTTCCTCAATTCAACACTACTCACAGAATGTCTGTTTTATTCATTTGCGTAAAATATATATGATATACATATGATTAGAATGGATTGCTCTAATTTTGAGCTTTAGTTTAGTAAAAAATATCACAATAATGTTTTCGATTAGTAAAATTACTTTGCAAGAGTGCTTTAAAAGAACAAACTTACACAGGTATTTGTAAAGCACTTTGATAAATGAATGTTAATTCAAATAATGACTAGCATGTAAGAACATATTCTATTTGATCGCATAATGTCAAGACTTACAGGAACGTTTAGGGGCTATTGATTTGATTTGACAGAAGCAGCAGCAGTGTTCTTTAACAAATATTTTACTGTACTCCAAACACGGAACAGTCACACTTCGCCCTGTTAATATGAATTGAAATTAAAATGTTAACAATTCAGTCACAATGTATAGGTTTATAAATTGACAAGTTTAAGTTTAAGTTCTTACCGTTTTGAAAGGCATTCTAGAAGTTGGTGTTGGGATATTTTATGGATGATCAACTTCTTTATTTGACACTGGCGACAAACATATTATTTCAATTTAAAATATTCTTTTTCTAAGACATGTAATCTGTGAATCCATCATTGTTTTTGTCAAGCATTTCCGTGACCAATTAAGCTTAATTTGTATTTTTGAACGCCTTGTCTTCTTTACAGGGAGCATTTTCCAAATTACAAACAATTCCTGTTTCCGTGCATTTTCCTTTAACAAATATCAATATTAGAAAAGATTATTCTGCAAATTAGAGTTTAGAGCCTATGGCGTTTCACAGTACTCTCAGTGTTGATTTACCAGTCGATCCATATTGATAAATCTAACGACCGTTGAACAGACAACGATTAACAGCCTTTTTCTTGTTTAAACACATAGTTTTCCTGAGTGAATAAATTGCGGTATAAATCGGCAAAAGGTCAAAATATCTCCTTGCAATTATATCATATTATCTTATACATAATTTGAATTCATGACTTGTTTCCTCGTGCCTGTATTTTTCATCACATCATGTTATGCTCCAAGATTGGTTTGACTTAACAGTATCTTAAACATCTTGATTCGCACTCATGTTTGACAATAGCAACATAATTGTCACAGATATTTGTAACGGCATCAATGTATAGATGTTAAATTCCCCCAAAAGAGGATCCATATTAACATATATGAAATAGGTAAAGTTGGAGGTTTGCAGTTTCTGGAATTTGTTATTATAATTGAAATAAAATGTCATAGTAAGTTATAGTATTTTTACAAAAGAAACGCCTACTTGATGTTTCCTTTAAATGAAAGATGAAATAACTTCTGAAATATAACTAATAATAGTATCCACGTTATGTTGAAACAGTAATCAATGTGAAAGTCCATTGCAATCGTGGAGAAATTGTGCTTAGAGTCAATAACATTCATGAAACCCACGCCTAATGAAGACTGCTATGTAGCTTCATCACCACTTTAATGGTGTTTTTCCTGATCAAGCACTGATCAAAAACTGAAAACATTCTGTTGTCTCATTTCAACAATCGCCATTATTTTGTGACATAACAATTTAATGAAATTTAAATATAGTATGTAGAAATAGTACAACTTCATAATGCTATAATATTGCAAGAAAACTTAGAAAGTATTTTATCCTTTTCATCATAAGTGTCACAACTTGACTTGCCAGTCAATCAATCAATCTTTATTTGCATTTAAAAGGCCACAGGCCTATAGTACATACATGTATAAAAAAACGATATCTTAGGTACTTGAGAGTACATTCTTTCTATGTTTAAAGGCATGATATACTTACATTGACAGATTTTCTAAATGAGTTTTACTAGAACAGGATAATAATGATACAAATTTATGAATACTATGATGTGTAAAGTAATATTTCTTGATATACTTATTTCTTAAAGAGTGATAAGCTGGACATACACAAAGGAAATGATATTCATCTTCAATTAAATTCAAATTGCACATTTTACAAATTCTATCTTCTCTTTTCAACCCAGTATATCTTCCTGTTTCTATCTGTAAATTATGACATGAGCAACGAAATTTTGTAAGGGAGAGTCTATATTTCCGAACATTTAACGAGGATAAATAACTTTCATTATATATAGATTGTTTAAACATTCTGTAATAAAAACATTGATTTGATACGGATAAGAGGTAAAGCCAGTCTTGCAAATATATATCTTGTAGCCTTTGTTTAAAGGATATTAGAAACTTTGAATGAGAGTCTAAACATTGTTCCATCCATATATTACCGAAACCACTTGATTATAACAAATTTTTAACGTCTGTAACCCAATTACTATGCCAGTCGGTGCTTGTTCTGGAGCGTGGTGACATGTTGCAGTGATGACGAAGCAGTTACGAGGGTGACGTCATGACAGACTATGACATCATGTGGCTGATCATTGATCTGGAAGGCATGAGAGCTTGTTGAACGACGGATGTTTCGTATCTTTATGGTGTGTTCATAGTGAGTATGTGCAGCAGGTTGTTAATGTGGATCGTGCTTGAGGGAAGGTTGCAGAATGTGGTTGAGTGAGGCAATGATGTGTGGGCGCTTGTGATCCGAGATGTGGGTAATAAACTTATAAAACAGAAGTGTTTTGTTGTGAGCTTTGACGTCGGTGACCCCAGTACTTGTGACAATAAGAGATGCACTTGTCCTACGGTCTAAGGTTTTTATAATCAAATTAACTCACAACGTAACCTTTATTTATTCTTCTCTCTGAAGTTTGCCTGTTTTAGTATATAATGTGTTTTTGTACGTGGGCCTAAGGCCTTATACTGAAATTGAAAAACAAAAAGAACCAATTTCAATATTGCTAAACTGTTCATCATAGTTTTTACGAAATCTGATAAGATATCTGGTAGGTGTTTCTTTTGGCCGATAGTTTGAAAGTCCTAATGATTATTGTTATGATCTAATTCTATTAGTCTAATTACGCAGTCTCTATAGTGTGGAATGCTCATTAAGCTTTATTCTCTCCAACATAATTTACTTTGACTTCAGAAGACGGCAATCAAGTACAAGCAGTAGTTAAACAAAAGACAAGCAAGTCTATTTCTTTCTGAATGCTTTTCCAGACATGCAACTTAGCTGTAAACATAAATGTCGTTGTTGATAACTTTTGAACACAGTTTAATTCTACGTTCACTGTACTCCAAAACTTTGATAGCCCGAGTTCTGCTGTATTTCAGGGAAAGGTTACTGTTTCTGACATGAGAGGGTGTGAAATATGCTTAGGGACAGGAATAACAGTTTCTAAGAATTCACTTTTCAGAGATGTTATAAGACTTACAATAAAAAAAAAACCCAGTCATACTGGATAACACATTGGTTTCAGGGTCAGACAGAAAGACGATTGATACTGGAGGGTTTCAGAATCGATGAGATCATGAGACAATGCACTCAGCCTTGCTGCAGTTGTGTTTATTGATCTGTGCCACCAGTGGAACACCCCATTGAATTCTCGAATGTAATTATTTTTAACAACTGTCTATTGTCTTGTCTTAGGTTTGAAACAGTTATTTAATGGAAATTCCTAAAAACAAGTTTGTTACTTGTTGAATGCTTTTTACAGACATATCAGTTAAATGTGATAATAAATGTCGTTGTTGAGAACTTCTGAACAAGGTTTATTTCTATATTCGTTGTTCTTAAAACTTTTGATAGCCCGAGTTATGCTGTACTTCAGAGGAAAAAAACTTGCTTCTGTCATGAAGAAGTGTAAAAAATACTAAAGGACAGAAATAACATAGTTTCTAAGAGTTCAGTTTTCTCTTAAATCATACATAGTTTCGAAACTTTTAAGTTATAGATTTACTGTTAAATTTGACAAGTTGGAGTCCTCGGTTGGTTTGGGATCACACAGTCTGCAAGAAATACTAAACCTGTATCATTTACAGTGAAAACCTGTTAAGTACGATCTCAATTAATCAAAAATCCAATCTTCAGGTAAATTTTCAAGAAAATTTATTTAAATTAAAAAAATATTAAAATTTATTTATTTATAGCAGACATTTGGTTACAGTTTTCTGGTTCATGCATGATATTTGATGAGGAAAAACATTTTTTTAAATTTTCTGCATTTCTCTAATGAGCAAAGAGACTAATATGGGATTATATTTTTCCCTTTCTAATTTACGAGTGTTTTTGCAGGATGTTTAGACTACAACATTAGATGTTATTATAACAAAATGAAAAATCATTAACAGATTATTATGGTATTTTCAGTTGATGATAGGCTTGAGGAAATGTGTTTCTGATGAAAGGCCTCGTCTGTTTTTAATGTTCATTATGGGTGGAGCTCCCATAGATAAACTAACCAGACCAAGGCGAATAGATTGATCCATCATATGACTGAAACATGCTGGCTTGATGGTTCTTATTCCTCACTATCGCTGCAGACTAGATATCACCAAATTTACAGAGTTACCTCCTTTATGCCTGGTTCAAAACGTTAAAGTGATGACAAGAAACCGATGAATCTAACATTTCTTTGTTATTGTTTCTCTGAAGTTGAATACAAAATTATTAACAGCAATGGTTAGTTACTTTGTAGTTCTGAGAATTGAATTGCACACTTGTAATGACATATTTTATTGGGGAAGAATTTATTTGCACAATATTTGTTACGTCCATTTCATTAATTCAACAATACTCACTGAATGTCACTAAACTATATGATTCGATTGAGTAAAAATATAATGTTCCGTTATTTCCTTTTTGAGTTCATTTTCTATTGAGAATGGTCTCATTGAGGACTTGGGTTAAGTTCAAAAGTTCAATACAATGTTTTTGATTAATAAATTTAGTTTTACAAGAATGCTTAAAAGGAACATTTGATACTACTACTTCTACTACTACTACTACTACTACTACTACTACTACTACTACTACTACTATTTATAAAGCGCTGGACTTCACACACTGGGTGTGCTCAAAGTGCAAACAGTTCAGTGTGTTTAACATTTAGACCAGGCATACCTCCGGTCTTTTTTTTAAAAAGCAAGGGATGGAGCGAGTGGTAACTCTAGTGGAGGAGTGTTCCATCCTAGTGCAGCTTGGTGGAGAAAGTGAGTGCACCAAATGACTTTAAGGTATTGTTGGCCAGATCTGAGTGATCTGGCTGGAGAATAGATCTCGACCATGTCAGACAAATAGGCAGGTGTTTTTTTTATTTACAGACAACACAAGGGACATAGTCTTGTAGTCAACCCTTTCCTTTACACGAAGCCAGTGCAGGTCATTTAGTACATACATAGAACATCATACTTTGCATTTGGATAGTTTGTATTTAACTCGTTGTTCCTCCGCTTCCATGACAGCTTTAAGTTCAATACAGACGATCCAAATGCACAAGTATGATGTTCTTTATTTATTATATAGCCCTTTGTATTAGCAAATTGGTAAAATTGATAAATTATTTGACTATACAGAAATCTATGAAATCGACAATAACAACCAATTCAAATACATTGAACTGAGATTGAAAGCACAGAGTTTAACATGGGACGATTGCTGGGATTGGAACATCGGAACTTTGTCAGCATGTAACAGTTGCATATAAATGGTAGACTCAGCGTTAGTAAAGAGATTGTATGAGGAATGTAGTATGTTTGACATATAAATCACTTTGTTTTGTCATTCTAGATCTAGAACCTATTCAGAAACTTACCTAAATGACTTATTCGGCATTAGAACGTTAAATCAAAAAATAATATATAATACTATGATTTTCCCTTATATAACTCTACATTTATATGAACTAATGTGCAAAAGAAACGTCCCCACATTTTGAAAACAGTATAAAATGAAATATTGATGTCGGAGAAAGTAGATTTTGAATGTATTTGGTAGCCACATGTTTTGTATAGAAGTATTCACAATTTCATACATCAGAGTATGCTTCTTTTATTTTACATCTGTTCAAATAGACATGGGGTGCTAAACTCGATTTTTAAAGATGTTTTTGGCCCACAATATTTGGTATTTAAGTTTAAAACATTGAAAAAGTAGAAATTTAATTAAATAAAGATATCCTCGACATAAATAACATTCTTTGGTTTAAATTTGTTGACGCGTCATTACTGTAGGACGTCACAACACAAGCCAAAACTGGCTTTTTGAGGCTTATATCTCGTCTAGTTAAGGAGATTCCAAAAACGACCATTTCTTAAAACTTGTGTTTCTCTTATGTTATGAATAGATAATGTTTTGAAAATTCATATTTAGTATTGTTGGGATCTAAAGACATGATGTAACGCTGTTTCAGTCGCATTTATCGCCCGTCGATTGAAATATCTTGTATTTTGTATGGGGACGTTTTTTTGCACGTGCGTTTAGCTGTATGTCCATTGACAAAACTGTACAAGCAGAGTTTTCACAGACTTTTTCACTGGCAAAACTGATTGCACAGAATTACTGAACCTTTTTCTAAAGAAACGATATGAGCAAGTATTGCTTGTTACAATAAAATAACAGAAGTTTATTCCCTGGAACGATTATGGGGGCAACTATAATATGTCCTTGAAATACTTGAAAGCTGAAACTTGATACTGGAAATACCAATATTCCGATACTTGTGTCGCAAACACAATATGCAGTAGATTTTCATATACTATCCTATATATAGATTTGATGTATAACCATTTCCTTCACAACGCCCTTGGGATTGAAGCTGCCAATAATAAACTCAACCAGATCAAGGCAATAGACTGACGCATGCTGACTTGATGAGCCAGGTATTCCTCACTACCTCCGCAGTTAGATATCCCGAATTGTGTGGTGTCCTGTGATGCTTGGTTCTACGTTAAACATTGAAGTGATGACAAGAAACCGACAAATAGACAAATTTTCTTTATTATTGTTTCTCTGAAGTTGAATGCATAACTAGATGAGCGTTTGCGGGACACCGCAAAAGCAGAGAAGCTCCGAAACTTTGGGTCTCGCCTTTCCCTGTTCCGCCTTCTCAGCATAAATAAAATGGGAATTTTTTTTGACAATTTTTATTATTATTATTCAAGTTATTCTAACAAATTGAATCATCACCGAGGTCACTTTTCACAAACTTGTTCTTAAAACCTATTTCTGATTTCAACATTGGATCAAAGGATTAACATGGCCTTAACCAATATCTCATGACCTTGACCTTTGACCTTCAAGGTCACACCATCAATGATTACTTTTCATTGTGTATAACAATCATGCAATGCCTCAAAGTGTTCATTGTTAACATAAGGCATATTCACAATAGCATGCTTAAGTTGTGACCTTGCTGTGACCTTTACTTTTGACAGATTTTAGCAAAAACGTTTTCAGATCTTGGTCTTTTTCCATAGTTGATATATACCAAATAAGAGCCTGACAGCACAAAAATGTTTGAAGTTATCATGTCTACAAGGATTACTGTAGTAATTTAAGAATTCATGACCTTGACCTTTGACCTTGAATGTGAACATGTCAAAATCATTCACCAGATTTATAAGAAAGAAGCTATGTATATGAGATGTTAATACCTTTTTTGAAAAAAGTTATTTACAGATTTCAGAACTGGTCACCATGACCATATCTCATTACCTTGACCTTTGATATTCAAGGTCACACAGTCAATTATCAATTTTTAATTGTGTATAACAATCATGTAATGATTCAAAGTGTTAATAGTTAAAATAAGGCATGTTCGCAACTGCATGCTTAAGTTGTGACCTCGCTGTGACCTTGACCTTGGACAGATTTTAGCGAAAACCTTTTCAAATCTCAGTCTTTCTCCATAGTTGATATATACCAAGTAAGGGCCTGATAGCACAGAAGTTGTTGAAGTTATCGTGTTTACAAGGATTTTTGAAGTGATTTCAGAACTCATGACCTTGACCTTTGACCTTGAATGTGAGCCTGCAAAATAATTCCCCAGGTGTACAAGAAAGAAGCTATATATATGAGGTTTTGATACCTTCATGGAAAAAAGTTACATAGTGATTTCAGTACTGGTGACCATGACCCTATCTCGTGACCTTGACCTTTAAAACTCAAGGTCACACAATCAGTTATCACTTTTCATGTGTATCACAATCATGTAATGATTCAAAGTGTTAATAGTTGAAATAAGAAATTTTTGCAAAAGCATGCTTAAGTTGTGACCCCACTATGACCTTGACCTTTGACGGATGTTAGCGACAACCTTTTAAAATTTTGGCCTTTCTCCATAGTTGATACCAAAGAAGAGCCTGATAGCACAAATATGTTTCAAGTTATCGTGTTTACAGGGATTTTTTTTTTAGCGATTTCAGAACTCGTGACCTTGACCTTTGACCTTGAATATGAACATGTCAACAAAATTCCGCAGGGGTATAAGTAAGAAGTTATGTATATGAGTTCTCAAAACCTAATAGGAAAACAGTTAACGCGAATACAAAACGCGGCGGCGGCTGCGATGGAAACTGCACAAAACCGGATAGCAGCTCCGACTTAGTCAGAGCTGCTAATTATTCAGCAATGTTTAGTTACTTTGTAGTACTGAGAACTGGATTTGATACTTGTAATGAAATATTTTATTGATAAAATAAATCCACTGTCGAGAAAGAAGATCAATACGATTACGATAATCGACAACTCCAAAGCCTTGTACTGACGTATAAGTTTTGTTAGATGAAGTAGGCACTCAAACGGAAAAAGGTCTTTCCTTCAGTAAAGTCGGACCGCTGATCTGATTATATGATCAAACTTTGGAGTTGGAGTGAAAAGCAATCTCTCAGGGGAAGAAAGTTGTTAAACTGACTTAACAATAATGCTTTGGAGGAATTTATTTGCACGGTATCTATATCATCATTCAACAATACACACAGAATGTCACCAAACTATTTTATTCCTTTGAATACAAATATATGATATATACATATTTATGATTTAGAATGGTATTTCTTATTGAGAATGATCTTATTGAGACCTTTAGTTTAGTTCCAAAATTCACAATAATGTTTTCGATAAGTAAAATTGTTGATGTAAGAAAAATATTGTATTTGATCGCTTAATTATCTCTCAAGATTTACAGTAACGTTTAAAAGCTGTCAAACCAAATCTTCTTTAACACATATTTTACTGTACTTCAAAAACGGAAAGGTCACATTGTGCCCATCATAATTATGTTCACTTTACAGAAAAAAACAAAAGTGAGCACAGCTCACATACCCCTTCAAAATTTTATCAATTGTGATAAAATTAGCAGCAAATATTATGAATGTTTAGAACAATTTTAACAAAAATAACATTTCTTAAACTATAAGACTAACGAGAGTGAAGGACATACTACAGATTATTACCCATATGGTTGGAAATAACCGAGTTAATATGTTCGATACGAGCACATGTGCACATATCACGTTTGCCTAGCAACAATTCATGTCTGAGACGTCATTAAACAATGTTTCGTGACGTCACTTTGGCTTGCCATCTCAAGAGGAGTGTGTCGTTTTCAATTGATTCAAATGGGAATACATTGGGTAATAAAGCAATCATTACACTCGAAAGTGCGACTTTTTAGAGACTCGTGCAAATTTATGTATAACCCTCGGTCTCGCTCGGGCACGACAAAACTCACACTAGTTTCGTAAAAGTCATATGACACACTTCCTCGGGTAATAACCTCTATTTGCATGATGATGAAGTGGTCAACATGGGACGTGACATATAAATTTTCAAGAGAGTCGAGAACAACATACCTCCACTAATTTGTAAGTTGAAAAGTTAACAACAAAGCACTGAACATCTGAATATTCCAAAAACCTCGTTTATGTGCACTTTATGGTACAATTCGTACACTGATAATACTTTGTAATTTTATTGTTTTTAAAACATGCTAATTACACGTAAATCATTTTGACAAAGTAGTTCATTCATCCCAATATATTATAGATCTGACAGAAGATTATTGATATTGATAGTCTCGTTACCAATGGGAAAGCTCTTCAATGATGTAATCTTTTCTATAAAAGGCATCATGTACATGTAAAACCTTGATCTTCAGAAATATATAACTTCAATCTAAAATATTTCTTTTTTAAGAATATGTAATCAGTGAATCCATCATTGTTTTTGTCAAGCATTTCCGTGACCAATTAAGCTTTTTTAAAAGTATTTTTGAAAACATTGCCTTCTTTACAAGAAGCATTTTAAAAATAACAACAAATTCTGTTTCTGTGCCTGTTTATTTAACAAATTTCAATATTATAAGACGAAAGATTATTCCACAAATTAGAGTTTAGTGCCTATGGCGTTTTACAGTACTCTCAGTGTTGGTTTAAGGAATTTAAAATGTCTCTCATTCTGTGACATGTTCATGACTTGTTTCCCCGTTCTTTCATCACATCATCACATCATGTTATGCTTCAAGATGAAACAGTATCTTCTACATCTTGTTTCGCTCTCAATGTGAGACAATAACCCAATGCAACCCCATTGTCACAGATGTCTGGAATGGCATCAATTTCCGGGTGTTAATTTCCTCCAAGGTGAGATGAGGTGACTTTCAAGAATATTTCACTTATTACGGCAGAGAGAAAGCCTACAACTCCATGTAGCTATGCATTGCGGTGAAATCTGCGAGCAACGGTTCGAACTAGCGAACCATGGGTGGTAATACGCTGAAATTCAGTGTAGCCTTGCACCCAAAGCTTACTGCGTGTAGAACAGTTCTCTACTGCAGACAAAGTTGCCGTGCCCATGGCGGGATTCGAACCCCGGACCTCTTGATCCGAAGCCGAACGCGCTAACCACTGCGCTATCCCGCCCCCAATTTCCTACAAAATAGGATCCACATTAAAATATGTAAAGTGGGCAAAGTTGCGGTTTCTGGAATTTGTTATTATAATAGAAGTTATTGAAATAGAATGACATAGTAAGCTTCAGCATTTGTTTAAAATCTTGTCTAAAAATGTAACTGTTTGTCACCATCCTGTTATTATTTAATAATAAACCAAAACGTTAGATACACAGCAAGGAAAAGGCAATCAGTGTAACTATTTTTTTCATTTTGTATATGCTTCCCATTCTTTATTCTCTCAGGTCTCAATTATTTACTATGGAATGCCAAACCCAGCTTATTACACGAAAACAAATCACAACATAACATAGTTTTAGAATCCTAATGATTATTGTTAGGACCTGCACTGCTTTAGTTTGAGTCTCTATAGCCTGGAATGCTTAATGAGCTTCATTTTCTCCAACATAAACTATTTCTTATTGAATTGAAAAAGACAACGATCAAATACAAGCATTAGTTATTCATAAGACGAAATATACACAATAATGTTAATTTCTCTAGGGATAGTTATAGGCATGGTTGAAGAGAAAATTTACATTCAAATCTTTTCTTGAGATTTATCGTTGAGGTTGGTGGTTTAAACATTTCTGACATATCTTAAACAAAAATAATTCGTGTGAAATTCTTCTTTTAGTCAAGTTGTTAAATGTCATGACAACAGCATGCCTATTAAAGACAAAGCGTTTACAGGGGAAACAATCCAGGAGTAATTTGGAATCTTGAAGAGCGGGCTAATGATATGTAGTCTATTAAACAGAAACAATCCAAACATTGTAACAAATAAGTTACACGGGTTCGATATTCCTTCCTATTAACTATAATATCAAAACATGCTCCAAATATATCTGCCCCAACAAGGGTTTTATATGTGACTCGTTTTAAAGATCATTTCAATCAATGTCAGAGCAACTGATCGATCCTTCATTCTAAACCAGCTATCAAAGTGTGGCAAATCTAACCATACTTGAAATTAAATGTGTTAACATCTATTTCAGTATTGCAGTAGACAATCGGTGCATATAAGTACTCCCTATGTCATACGTTTCAATTGTCCTAGTTCCATTGTACAGAGATGTTATAAACTGTCAACAAAAAAACAATATAGCCAAGTTCCATTGTACATTGTACATGTTCAATTATAAACTTGCAATTAAACAGAAAAAGCATATATACTGGATCGTACAATGGTATCACGTATGTTATAAAACTCACACTCAAACATAAAACGATTGATACTGGATGGTTTAAGAGTCGATGAGATCATGATAAATACCACCACTCTTGCTGGTGTTCTGTTTATTGATCTATGTCTCCATTGAATTCCGGACTGTAATTATAGTTCTGATCAGTTCCCAGTTTTTAGGGGAACTTTGGTTTGAAACATTTATCTAATGATGTAAAATGTTTTTTCTTCTTCTTCTAAACAACTATAGTTCTTTCTGAACACGTTCCCAGACGTACCAGTTAACTGTTAATTGTGAACATAACTGTCGTTATTGGTAACGTGTGAACATAGTTTATTTCTATGTTTTCTGCTTCTCCAGACTTTTGATAACCCGAGTTTGCCAACCTACAGAAAAGGATTGCTGATTATGTCTTGAAGATAGTTATAAAAAAGTTTACTAAGAGTTTAGTTTTCTCTATTCTATTCTATTCTGTATCGTTTAGCATAGACGTTGAAGATGATCAATATTATCCTGGTTCATATAGACCAATCACTGAGCTAAGATGATCAATATTATCCTGGTTCATATAGACCAATCACTGAGCGAAGATGATCAATATTATCCTGGTTCATATAGACCAATCACTGAGCTAAGATGATCAATATTATCCTGGTTCATATAGACCAATCACTGAGCGAAGATGATCAATATTATCCTGGTTCATATAGACCAATCACTGAGCGAAGATGATCACTATTATCCTGGTTCATATAGACCAATCACTGAGCGAAGATGATCAATATTATCCTGGTTCATATAGACCAATCACTGAGCGAAGATGATCACTATTATCCTGGTTCATATAGACCAATCACTGAGCGAAGATGATCAATATTATCCTGGTTCATATAGACCAATCACTGAGCTAAATTGTTTTGAAAACCTGTTCATTATGATACGAAAAACTGTTTTCACATTTCTTAGATTAATAATCTAACCAAGCAGGGTTATAAAAGTCATTCTCTAGTATTGAAAATGTACTCATAATTTATAATCTTATGGAAACAATGAACCAATAAAATAAATAAATATATATATATATCTTTTCCGAGGGAATCTGTTGTAATACCTACCCTGGTCTGTGGTTCATATATATGATATTTCAGGGGGAATCTGTGGTAATACCTACCTTGGTCTGTGGTTCTTATATATGAGGTTTCAGGGGGAATCTGTGGTAATACCTACCTTGGTCTGTGGTTCAAATATATGATGTTTCAGGGGGAATCTGTGGTAATACCTACCTTGGTCTGTGGTTCATAATATGATGTTTCAGGGGGAATATGTGGTAATACCTACCTTGGTCTGTGGTTCATATATATGATGTTTCAGGGGGAATCTGTGGTAATACCTACCTTGGTCTGTGGTTCACATATATTGTGTTTCAGGGGGAATCTGTTGTAATACCTACCTTGGTCTGTGGAACAGATATATGGTGTTTCAGGGAGAATCTGTGGTAATACCTACCTTGGTCTCTGGTTCATATATATGGTGTTTCCGAGGGAATCTGTGGTAATACCTACCTTGGTCTGTGGAACAGATATATGGTGTTTCAGGGAGAATCTGTGGTAATACCTACCTTGGTCTCTGGTTCATATATATGGTGTTTCAGAGGGAATCTGTGGTAATACCTACCTTGGTCTGTGGTTCACATATATTGTGTTTCAGGGGGGAATCTGTTGTAATACCTGCCTTGGTCTGTGGTACAGATATATGGTGTTTCAGGGAGAATCTGTGGTAATACCTACCTTGGTCATTGGTTCATATATATGGCGTTTCGAAAACCTTGAAAATTTGGAGAAAACATATTAAAATTTTTACAGTATTAAGAAAATTGAACCCCTCGTTTTATGCTATATGGAGAACTAGGAAGATGCCAAATTAGAATTATTGTTGACGTTCACTAAAAGAACAATAACAACAGACAAGCCCTGGCTCTCGAACATAAACATTCGCAAGTTGTGCAACTTTTAAAATCAATTCATCAAAAACTGGTAAAAAGACATCACCAACGTCAATAAACTTAATGAATGACAGAAAATATTATCTTGTCAGTTTAAAGTTTAGTATTCATGTGTCTGTCAGCTGTACTGATTTCGTGTTGGTTTTTATGTTTATGATATTAGTTCTATCGTTTTGTACGACCAAGGTAGTTTATGAGAATAAGTTTATGATAAGAGGCAAGCTTTATCAAATGAGCAAATAGTAACATAATAATTCGCCTAACTCAACATTCGTGTTACCTTCTTGCACTGTCCAGCATGTCTTTTTACAAAATCTAATGTGAACACAATATCACAGCAAACTTAGGATACTCAATACCTTAATGTAAACAACGTATATATAAAAGTATCCAAACCCCTCTATACAATAGTCTAAAGGAACGACATCCGCCCTGTCGGGTTTGTTTTCAAAACTCCGACTGGACTTCATTCGTGGCTTGTATCTCAAACTGTACACAATGACATCTGAAATAACTTACCGCCAATCCATTATTATCTTTCCTACTAATAGGAAATGGTCAACATTTATCTATCACATTTAGCCCAAAATACGCCCACAAGTCGCTTCTACCTTACAGCAGCATCGAAATACAACTCGCCACTGATGAAGTTTTGTTTTCTATCTCTCCCGGTGAGATACACACGGTAAGAGTCAGGAAAATAGAGAAATCCTCTTTTTATCCTTTGTTTAAGATAACCTCGACTTCTCGATACTAAATCATGTGCTTTACTAACAATATCACTGTATGATCTCATAAAGAACACCAACTGGCACGAATTTGATAGGAAATTAGTCTACACATTGTCAAAAGTAAATTGTATTGGATCTTAGAGACTAACTTGTAGGCTCCCGTTTACTCATGTTGGAGCCATAATTAATTATCAAAGATCGGTAAACATTTCAATCTTGCAAATATATATATCAACAAGACTGGCATTAACACGGAAGTTTGTCTTTCTGAAATTAAATCATCACAACTTAGGCGTACACTTACTTACTTCAGATGTAACGCCCATAACTTCAAAGTACAAGAAGCACGGTTTGCCAAAACTGTAAACGAAATAAATGTCCATTTTGTATTTACCCTCAAGAAGATGAATACTATGTTCTCCTTATCTGTCCGAAGAATGCAGAAATAAGAAAAAAAATATCTGCATTATTTTTTAAAACCAGCCACCAAGATTTAAATTCCGCTTGCTTCTTCGAACAGAACATGCTGAACTGCTATTTAAGCTATCTCTTGTGTTGTACCATAAGTTAAGAAAGTCATACAGGTTGCGCAAAAGTATTTTACAAAATTTATTGACTTGTACTATTAGCTTCAGGGCAACCTATTCGAATAATAAAATCCGCCTGTCTCTCTGTCTGTCAATCTTTATACATAAATATGAAAAGCCAGTTCAGTCGTACTGAGCAATACTTGCACGTCTGATTTGGGAAATTACTTCATAATTTCGATAAATACCATTCATATCACGAAATTTAGGCCCATCTTTCGAAACTGCAATGATATAAGAAATATCATTACTTTGCCAAAGCAAAATTGTCGTTGAGTTATGGCACCCTTACGTCTGCTAGCAAATGATTTTGAGATGTGTAAAGGTAAAACACAGACATGATAAAACTCACAAATATTAATGAGACAAATCCTGTTATGTGTTATCAACAGTTGATTCAGCTCATCCAAACTGAACATATCTTTACTTGGTATATTAGACATACTGGTCCCATCAAGGTAGTGTAGTATGTGCTTCATACGACTGTATATTAGACAAACTGGTCCCATCAAGGTAGTGTAGTATGTGCTTCATACGACTGTATATTAGACAAACTGGTCACATCAAGGTAGTGTAGTATGTGCTTCATACGACTGTATATTAGACAAACTGGTCCCATCAAGGTAGTGTAGTATGTGCTTCATACGACTGTATATTAGACAAACTGGTCCCATCAAGGTAGTGTAGTATGTGCTTCATACGACTGTATATTAGACAAACTGGTCCCACCAAGGTAGTGTAGTATGTGCTTCATACGACTGTATATTAGACAAACTGGTCCCATCAAGATAGTGTAGTATGTGCTTCATACGACTGTATATTAGACAAACTGGTCCCATCAAGGTAGTGTAGTATGTGCTGCATGCGACTGTATATTAGACAAACTGGTCCCACCAAGGTAGTGTATTATGTGCTTCATACGACTGTATATTAGACAAACTGGTCCCATCAAGATAGTGTAGTATGTGCTTCATGCGACTGTATATTAGACAAACTAGTCCCATCAAGATAGTGTAGTATGTGCTTCATACGACTGTATATTAGACAAACTGGTCCCATCAAGATAGTGTAGTATGTGCTTCATGCGACTGTATATTAGACAAACTGGTCCCATCAAGATAGTGTAGTATGTGCTTCATGCGACTGTATATTAGACATACTGGTCCCATCAAGATAGTGTAGTATGTGCTTCATACGACTGTATATTAGACAAACTGGTCACATCAAGGTAGTGTAGTATGTGCTTCATACGACTGTATATTAGACAAACTGGTCCCATCAAGGTAGTGTAGTATGTGCTTCATACGACTGTATATTAGACAAACTGGTCCCATCAAGGTAGTGTAGTATGTGCTTCATACGACTGTATATTAGACAAACTGGTCCCACCAAGGTAGTGTAGTATGTGCTTCATACGACTGTATATTAGACAAACTGGTCCCATCAAGATAGTGTAGTATGTGCTTCATACGACTGTATATTAGACAAACTGGTCCCATCAAGGTAGTGTAGTATGTGTTGCATGCGACTGTATATTAGACAAACTGGTCCCACCAAGGTAGTGTATTATGTGCTTCATACGACTGTATATTAGACAAACTGGTCCCATCAAGATAGTGTAGTATGTGCTTCATGCGACTGTATATTAGACAAACTGGTCCCATCAAGATAGTGTAGTATGTGCTTCATACGACTGTATATTAGACAAACTGGTCCCATCAAGATAGTGTAGTATGTGCTTCATGCGACTGTATATTAGACAAACTGGTCCCATCAAGATAGTGTAGTATGTGCTTCATGCGACTGTATATTAGACATACTGGTCCCATCAAGATAGTGTAGTATGTGCTTCATACGACTGTATATTAGACAAACTGGTCCCATCAAGGTAGTGTAGTATGTGCTTCATGCGACTGTATATTAGACAAACTGGTCCCACCAAGGTAGTGTATTATGTGCTTCATACGACTGTATATTAGACATACTGGTCCCACCAAGGTAGTGTAGTATGTGCTTCATACGACTGTATATTAGACAAACTGGTCCCATCAAGATAGTGTAGTATGTGCTTCATGCGACTGTATACTAGACAAACTGGTCCCATCAAGATAGTGTAGTATGTGCTTCATACGACTGTATATTAGACAAACTGGTCCCATCAAGGTAGTGTAGTATGTGCTTCATACGACTGTATATTAGACAAACTGGTCCCATCAAGGTAGTGTAGTATGTGCTTCATGCGACTGTATATTAGACATACTGGTCCCATCAAGGTAGTGTAGTATGTGCTTCATGCGACTGTATATTAGACATACTGGTCCCACCAAGGTAGTGTAGTATGTGCTTCATACGACTGTATATTAGACAAACTGGTCCCATCAAGGTAGTGTAGTATGTGCTTCATACGACTGTATATTAGACAAACTGGTCCCATCAAGGTAGTGTAGTATGTGCTTCATGCGACTGTATATTAGACAAACTGGTCCCACCAAGGTAGTGTAGTATGTGCTTCATACGACTGTATATTAGACATACTGGTCCCACCAAGGTAGTGTAGTATGTGCTGCATGCGACTGTATATTAGACATACTGGTCCCACCAAGGTAGTGTAGTATGTGCTTCATACGACTGTATATAAGACAAACTGGTCCCATCAAGGTAGTGTAGTATGTGCTTCATGCGACTGTATATTAGACAAACTGGTCCCACCAAGGTAGTGTAGTATGTGCTTCATACGACTGTATATTAGACAAACTGGTCCCACCAAGGTAGTGTAGTATGTGCTTCATACGACTGTATATTAGACAAACTGGTCCCATCAAGATAGTGTAGTATGTGCTTCATACGACTGTATATTAGACAAACTGGTCCCATCAAGGTAGTGTAGTATGTGTTGCATGCGACTGTATATTAGACAAACTGGTCCCACCAAGGTAGTGTATTATGTGCTTCATACGACTGTATATTAGACAAACTGGTCCCATCAAGATAGTGTAGTATGTGCTTCATGCGACTGTATATTAGACAAACTGGTCCCATCAAGATAGTGTAGTATGTGCTTCATACGACTGTATATTAGACAAACTGGTCCCATCAAGATAGTGTAGTATGTGCTTCATGCGACTGTATATTAGACAAACTGGTCCCATCAAGATAGTGTAGTATGTGCTTCATGCGACTGTATATTAGACATACTGGTCCCATCAAGATAGTGTAGTATGTGCTTCATACGACTGTATATTAGACAAACTGGTCCCATCAAGGTAGTGTAGTATGTGCTTCATGCGACTGTATATTAGACAAACTGGTCCCACCAAGGTAGTGTATTATGTGCTTCATACGACTGTATATTAGACATACTGGTCCCACCAAGGTAGTGTAGTATGTGCTTCATACGACTGTATATTAGACAAACTGGTCCCATCAAGATAGTGTAGTATGTGCTTCATGCGACTGTATACTAGACAAACTGGTCCCATCAAGATAGTGTAGTATGTGCTTCATACGACTGTATATTAGACAAACTGGTCCCATCAAGGTAGTGTAGTATGTGCTTCATACGACTGTATATTAGACAAACTGGTCCCATCAAGGTAGTGTAGTATGTGCTTCATGCGACTGTATATTAGACATACTGGTCCCATCAAGGTAGTGTAGTATGTGCTTCATGCGACTGTATATTAGACATACTGGTCCCACCAAGGTAGTGTAGTATGTGCTTCATACGACTGTATATTAGACAAACTGGTCCCATCAAGGTAGTGTAGTATGTGCTTCATACGACTGTATATTAGACAAACTGGTCCCATCAAGGTAGTGTAGTATGTGCTTCATGCGACTGTATATTAGACAAACTGGTCCCACCAAGGTAGTGTAGTATGTGCTTCATACGACTGTATATTAGACATACTGGTCCCACCAAGGTAGTGTAGTATGTGCTGCATGCGACTGTATATTAGACATACTGGTCCCACCAAGGTAGTGTAGTATGTGCTTCATACGACTGTATATAAGACAAACTGGTCCCATCAAGGTAGTGTAGTATGTGCTTCATGCGACTGTATATAAGACAAACTGGTCCCACCAAGGTAGTGTAGTATGTGCTTCATACGACTGTATATTAGACATACTGGTCCCACCAAGGTAGTGTAGTATGTGCTTCATACGACTGTATATTAGACAAACTGGTCCCACCAAGGTAGTGTAGTATGTGCTTCATGCGACTGTATATTAGACATACTGGTCCCACCAAGGTAGTGTAGTATGTGCTTCATACGACTGTATATTAGACAAACTGGTCCCACCAAGGTAGTGTATTATGTGCTTCATACGACTGTATATTAGACAAACTGGTCCCATCAAGGTAGTGTAGTATGTGCTTCATGCGACTGTATATTAGACATACTGGTCCCACCAAGGTAGTGTAGTATGTGCTTCATGCGACTGTATATTAGACATACTGGTCCCATCAAGGTAGTGTAGTATGTGCTTCATACGACTGTATATTAGACATACTGGTCCCATCAAGGTAGTGTAGTATGTGCTTCATGCGACTGTATATTAGACATACTGGTCCCATCAAGGTAGTGTAGTATGTGCTTCATACGACTGTATATTAGACAAACTGATCCCATCAAGGTAGTGTAGTATGTGCTTCATACGACTGTATATTAGACAAACTGGTCACATCAAGATAGTGTAGTATGTGCTTCATACGGCTGTATATTAGACAAACTGGTCCCATCAAGGTAGTGTAGTATGTGCTTCATACGACTGTATATTAGACAAACTGGTCCCACCAAGGTAGTGTAGTATGTGCTTCATACGACTGTATATTAGACAAACTGGTCCCATCAAGGTAGTGTAGTATGTGCTTCATCCGACTGTATATTAGACAAACTGGTCCCATCAAGGTAGTGTAGTATGTGCTTCATCCGACTGTATATCAGACAAACTGGTCCCATCAAGGTAGTGTAGTATGTGCTTCATACGACTGTATATAAGAGGAGGCTCCATATATTGACCCATCTGTATTGATTCATATTTCAATAATTCATAATGTAAGATAAATCACAGTCAGGACCAGCTAGAGACAAATGGCACTCCGGAACTTTATGTATAGCTGCTTATGACAGAAACTACTTAGCTAGCAGATTAAGAAGCCAATTAAAAGTCCTTTGAATGTCCCGTCCTTGCAAAATGGAATGAGCTGTAATGACTAACATCCTTGGCTAGAAACCATTCAACAGAATTGTCTAGTAGCTGATGAAAGGTAGGATATGAAAGGTTTCTGGATAAGACATTGAAGTCAACAGCTTCCTGAATGGGTTTTATTGATCGAATGGTACATGGATTTTGATTACGACATTCGGCAAAATTTGTGAATGAGTAAGAGTGTTGATAGCTTAAAACCGAACAGTGTCTGTCCGTCAACGGCTGTCTGAACTTACAAGAGTAGTGATAATGTTGTTGCAGTAATGTTCTTGCAGTAATGGTTCCCTGATGTGTGGTAATATTGTCCTTATTTGTGAAGTACATATATGGGATTATCCCACTTAATCTTGTTGCTATTTGGTGCATATAGAAGCCTCAAACGTTGAACTGGAAATAGACATAATGATAGATACATGCAGATGTCATTATATTTTATATGTCAAAAGCAATAAATATATTTCAAATTTACAGGGGACTTATCAATCCATCCCATCTCCAATTCACAATTTGTACCGTGAACCATGTGATTTTGAAAACACAACAATATTCAGTAGAAAATTGACTAATAACTTGACATGTTACTAACCCTTTGACGTTGTCTCCAATTATGTTATATCAATCCAAGGTGCGCGTTCCCCATATTGTATCGTGTTGAGACTGAGATCACAATTAACAATATAATTACAATAAGGGCAATACTTAGGTTTTCAAGACTCTTGCTTGATCTTAAACCAAATGTTTGACTTTACTTTAATTCACGTTAATTAATCAGATTTACTTCTTTTAAATGATCTAAAAAACATGTATCTATTTTCATTAGTTTTTTTAAATCTCCAAAGAAAATACCCCTCGGAAAAAGGGAAAATTACTTACACTTGTCTTGAAGAACAATAGAGTTGTTTGTAATAAGAAAAACTTGAAGCCTGCTTGAACAAAGAAATGCTTTACAAAGATGCCGATACTGTCGATGTTACATCATTCTAAATCCTTTGAAAGGGCTCTCCAATCTAATATCAGCAAGGCCTCCTTTGATACAAACACAACTGTAGCAAAATGGATAGCAACATTTATCTTTATAAGCCTCACATTGACCTAACATTGCACAATGTCTAATCATCATAAATTAGAAGAGACCTTACTTGAAATAGACAAAACCTCCAAACGTGTTCTGTGAACAAAAAGTCATGTTTCCTTTTAAATTGAAGAGCAGATTTTTATTCATAATTACATCGTTTTCCTCAACTAGCAAGTGTATTTTCTTTCTGCAAGCACTTCATGCGCAAACCAAAAACGTCTTGAAAGAAATTAAATCCCTGTCTTTTATGTTAGGGTTGAAGTGCAATGTGTTTCATCCAATCCATTTTCTGATAATATCCCTGTTGATAACTGACGATCGTTTCAGTGAAGTTCGTTGAAATTAATCATTGTTTTATAATTTTGAATGAAATTGAATTTGATAGAATGAAAAGTTTTAAGTTGTACTAGTTAACGTCGTTATAAGGAAAGGGATTACTCAAAGGCAATGAGTCCGTGTATAACATGCTTGTTAACCGTGACAGATCAAAGAGATTAGAGAGGTTCTCAATCTTTAGAAGTTCGACGTATGGTTTGTTTAAATGGCATCTCTTGTATCTTCAACATGAAGATAATAATCGACATTAGCTGTCATTACCGTGTTAAAATCAAACATTTAATATCTTCAACTCATTCTCATCAAAACCAAAGTGAATGACTTCATGGATTCACTTTATCACTTCCTTTTATCAACTTTGTCGATGATTTACAGTATGCCAGTATGGGCTACAGTAGAGAAAACTATGAAATTACACATCCCCCTAATGACTTCATCATCGTATTTGATATCCACAGAGCACGGCCTGTACATATTGATTGACTTCATTAACATATACCTGTAATCTCAAGAGTCTCCTGGGTCCTATCTGAGGAATACCTCAACAATAATTGAAGTATTAGAGGGTGACAGAACATGGAGTGATGAATGCATTCTCACATATCTCATCCATCATATTCATATGCTACAATTTCAATATTGATAAATTGACTTACTTTTAACTCGGCATGAAACTGTTAACCACATTTAGTCTAGCGTGTTGTTACTGATTTTACAGAAGTCATTATCTTGTTTGTATATCAAAAAAATTAAACGAATATTTGGTCTATGTCATTATAGGATTGAGGCATAAAAATACTTCTTATTAGGTCATTATTAGATTGAGACATAAAAATACTTTTTATTAGGTCATTATTGGATTGAGACATAAAAATACTTCTTATTATGTCATTATTGGATATTATCTCAGCTGACGACAAAAGGCCGAATAGCTCCCCCCAAATGTACCATATTTCATAGACATGCACCTCGTTATCACAAATTATGTAACATGTTGTTGACGAATTATATTGTATGTTCACCATTATGTTCATGAATTGGTTTACCTGCTGTTTCATCACGTCAATAGTGTAGCATCATATATATTACTGGAGTCGGCAAATCAAATGCAGCCGTATCTAGAAGGTTATCTATCACATTGCCTTCGTTTCCAAACCAGTTACTCCATTGTACTGCTGAGTGAACAGAGGCACATATCGGATGAAGGCGCTTGTCCAAGGTGACACCACGAACCTCTCAACTCATGTCTCAGTGTCGGACAGGGAATCACCTTCAAACTCTCAGTTTATCCAGCAATGAGGCGGGTAGACCACCTATCCCGCGAGTCACGCCTGTTGTTGCTTAACTTCAGTTAGCAGATAGCAGTCGACTGAGCTATGCACAAGACCACGTGCCATGTAAACCATTACATGTGAACATTACATAAAAGAAATTGCATTTATACAAAACAAAAACAATTTCCCATTGTGTAACAAATATATACATTCCACCTAGTTGTGGTCACTCATGATCAATGGAAAATGTCGAAATCACTGAGCACGATGAATTGTAGGGAACCTGAGAATTGACATGGAAGTGTATTGTGTGACGCGATGCAGTCCGTCCTATACACCAGGGCGATACCATGATACTAGTAGATATACACTAAGAATTATATATTTAGAGATACGAAACGGAAGTGATTTCGGGAAACAAATCACATTTGTTTCATAAAACATTTAAGGACTTATCAAAACGGAATCCCAGGAAGGTTTATTAAAGTGTTTATGTTGGTCCCATCACCAACTTTACTTCAAATACAGAAATTCGACGGAGTAAAGGTGATTTGTCACTGGCAATGGCTTACAGCTATAGTGCATGTAGCAATGCCAAGCAATTCAGATATAATTCATTGTTAAATGAAGCCTTCCAGTCGATTTACTACAAAAGTGTCAATGTTATTGTACCTTAATGAGAAATGTATGCAAGAACTAGCTAGTGGCAGCGGTGTTCACAGTAATGAAGAACATCCATTGTGTTGTTGGGGGTCAAATATGACAAACGTTATAAATGGTCTTATTTTATTGAGAAGTACCAACTGTTACCGAAAACAACCACTTTAATGATGCTCGACTTAGTATATTAACGATAAGAACGTAAAAGTAGTGATTTCTGATCGAAAACCGGACAATGCACCGCTAGTGGCGCGCGTCAATGAGTCAAACGTTATTTTGGAATCTTATTTACACCAGATAAAATGACAAATTTGGGTTGATAATGTTCAATAGGTCAAATAACTACTGTGCATGTACATGGGACGTGGACGTTCGGTTTCTGAACATGCATAATGATGTTACTCGATTTTAATTGGAAAATAGTAATTATGATATGTTTGACGATTGGGGATGAATATTCAAACTAAGTGAATTTGTTTGTATTGTAAACAGCACATATAGTGTGTTGGAACGTATTAAAGCCAAATGAAATTGTATGACACACAATGGATGCACCTTTAATATTCAAAAACGTATGAAAGAACTTATTTGCAAAACATAATGCAGCATTCAACAGACATGTGTGGAGAATTTTCAGATGATATCTTAATTATCCCTGCCACAACAACGTTGTCGGTGGATATTGAAATGATCTCTGTCTATCCGTACGTCCGTGCGTCCGGACCAGAACCCGTAAGGCATAGCTCAATGACATATCGTAACCAGAACAGTCATCATCTGTAGATTTGCCTTTTGGGGTTTTCAAATTCTTTGACATTTTATTTTTATTCAATTCCAGAGAAACATAAATCAAAAGTTCGTTTCCTGACCAGACCTCAAAAGCCGTTATGCACAGCTCAATTAAACTTGGTATGTGGTACAGTCATCGTGTGTAAATGTGCCTTTTATGGTTTTTCAATTTCTTTGGAATTTTATTTTTAGCCATTTCAATGAAAACATACTTTCCGGACCAGAACTCAAGAATTGTAGGACCTAGTAAGACTCTTTCAAGAAAGCTGCAGTCACACCACTGCTGAATAAACTAATCTGGATTGGAATATCCTACAAAATATGCCCGTTTCCAATCTGTTTCATCTCAAAAACGCTAGAGAGGATTGTGTCTCAGCAGCTCATTCATCACTTAGACGAGAACAATTTACTAGAACCATTTAAATCAGCATATAAATACCGACACAGTACTGAGACAGCACTAGTAAGAGTCCATAATGACATATTGCGAGCAATGGATTGCCAGCAAATAACGGTGCTTGTGCTCCTCGATCTCTCGTCGGCATTCGACACAATAGATCATGATATACTGTTTATGCGACCTGAGACCAGACTAGGCATCACTGGAACAGCACTTTCATGGATGAAGAGTTATCTTATGGATAGAACTTAGTATGTCACTGTCAATTCTAAAGTTTCTGTATCAACTTCTCTGTCTGTTGGGGTACGTCAAAGATCAGTTCTGGGCCCGCTCCTTTTCAGTATCTACATCCTGCAGATCGGAGAAATAATGAGAACCCATGGCCTCCAATTCCACTTACACGCAGATGTTAACCAACTCTACGTGTCCATTGAACAGTCCGTACTCACCACAGAGTCATAAACTGGAAATCCTGTGTTTCTGATAGCGTTGATGGCTCTAAACTATCTCAAGCTTAATGACTGAAAAAAAGAATTCTTAACATTTGGATCCAATAAGCAGCTTAAAAAACTACAACCATCACTCAGTCAGAATCGGGGACTGTGAAGTACCGGTGTCACGTAGTGCTAGAAATCTGGTCGTACCATTCCAGAGCAATATGTCCATGGAACAACATATTAACCATTTGGCAAATATCTGTTTCTTCAACATTCGAAACATCAGCAAGATACGATACCTTCTAGACGCCACGTGCACCACAACACAACTCTTGATGCAAACTCTCTTCAATTCACGTCTTGATTACTCCAACACCCTTTGTTTCAATACCTCAGCCGCGCTCATGTAAAAATTACAGATTACAGATTACGTTTTCTCTTTGAGATGATAAACGCAACCAGTACTTAACAATCTTCAAATATTGATTTACTTTTAGTGAATATGTGCCAAGCTCTGCTCTTGCAACAATATTGGGAACAGGTCTTCTTAATTTCAAAATAAGTTTACAGAATTTATCATGAACATTTAAAATATCTTTACAGGGATGGAATCTACATATTTCTGAACCATATAATAATATGGGCATTACTTCAACATAAAAATATGCAATAACATTGTCACAATAACCGTGACAGATCAAAGAGATTAGAGAGGTTCTCAATCTTTAGAAGTTCGACGTATGGTTTGTTTAAATGGCATCTCTTGTATCTTCAACATGAAGAAAATAATCAACATAAATAGTCATCACCGTGGTAAAATCAAGCATTTAATATATTCAACTCATTCTCATCAAAATCAAAGTGAATGACTTCATGGATTCACTTTATCACTTCCTTTTATCAACTTTGTCGATGACTTAGAGTATGCCAATATGGGCTACAGTAGAGAAAACTATGAAACCCCCCTAATGACTTCATCATCGTATTTTGTATCCACAGAGCACGGCCTGTACATATTGATTGACTTCATTAACATCTTCCTGTGATCTCAAGAGTCTCCTCGATTCTATCTGAGGAATACCTCAACAATAATTGAAGTATTAGAGGGTGACAGAACATGGAGTGGTGGATGCATTCTCACATATCTCATCCATCATATTCATATGCTACAATTTCAATAATGATAAATTGACTTACTTTTAACTCGGCATGAAACTGTTAACCACATTTAGTCTAGCGTGTTGTTACTGATTTTAAAGAAGTCATTATCTTGTTTGTAAATCAAAAAAATTAAACGAATATTTGGTCTATGTCATTATAGGATTGAGGCATAAAAATACTTCTTATTAGGTCATTATTAGATTGAGACATAAAAATACTTTTTATTAGGTCATTATTGGATTGAGACATAAAAATACTTCTTATTATGTCATTATTATAAAAACAATCGTATTATCTCAGGTGACGGTAAAAGCCCGAATAGCTCCCCCCAAATGTACCATACTTCATAGACATGCACCTCGTTATCACAAATTATGTAACATGTTGTTGACGAATTATATTGTATGTTCACCATTATGTTCATGAATTGGTTTACCTGCTGTTTCATCACGTCAATATTGTAACATCCTATTATGATACTGGAGTCGGCAAATCAAATGCAGCCGTATCTAGAAGGTTATCTTTCACATTGCCTTCGTTTCCAAACCAGTTACTCCGTTGTACTGCAGAGTGAACATAGGCACATATCGGATGACACCACGAACCTCTCAACTCATGTCTCAGTGTCGGACAGGGAATCACCCTTCAAACTCTCAGTTTATCCAGCAATGGGGCGGGTAGCCCACCAATCCAGCGAGTCACGCCCGCTGTTGCTTAACTTCAGTTAGCAGATAGCAGTCAACTGAGCTAGGCACAAGACCACGTGCCATGTAAACCATTACATGTGAACATTTCCTTAAAAGCAATTGCATATATACAAAACAAAAACAATTTCCCATTGTGTAACAAATATATAAATTCCACCTAGTTCTGGTCACTCATGATCAATGGAAAATGTCGAAATCACTGAGCACGATGAATTGTAGGGAACCTGAGAATTGACATGGAAGTGTATTGTGTGATGTGTTGCAGTCCGTCCTATACACCGGGGCGATACCATGATACTAGTAGATATACACTAAGAATTATATATTTAGAGATACGAAACGGAAGTGATTCCGGGAAACAAATCAGATTTGTTTCATAAAACATTAAGGACTTATCAAAACGGAATCCCAGGAAGGTTTATTAAAGTGTTTATGTTGGTCCCATCACCAACTTTACTTCAAATACAGAAATACGACGGAGTAAAGGTGATTTGTCACTGGCAATGGCTTACAGCTATAGTGCATGTAGCAATGCCAAGCAATTCAGATATAATTCATTGTTAAATGAAGCCTTCCAGTCGATTTACTACAAAAGTGTTAATGTTATTGTACCTTAATGAGAATGTTTCATTTTTTAAACAGATTCAGAAGTGACATGTATGCAAGAACTAGCTAGTTGCAGCGGCGTTCACAGTAACGAAGTACATCCATTGTGTTGTTGGAGGTCAAATATGACAAACGTTATAAATGGTCCTATTTTATTGAGAAGTACCAACTGTTACCGAAAACAACCATTTTAATGATGCTCGACTTAGTATATTAACGATAAGAACGTAAAAGTAGTGATTTCTGATCAAAAACCGGACAATGAACCGCTAGTGGCGCGCGTCAATGAGTCAAACGTAATTTTGGAATCTTATTTACACCAGAATCGAGTGCTGCTTTCAAATCTATAAAAGCACAGTAAAGTCAACCTTTATATAATGATATGTATTTAGTGATTAAAGTATCAATAACAAACACATTATCAACCGTTTGAAAGCCCTTCCTAAACCCTGATTGTTCGGGAATAATACAAATTTGATTATCAGCCCATTTAGAAAGTCTATTACATAGAATTTTGGAAAAGATTTTGCCGGAAACCTCAAGTAGAGTGTTTGTCTAACATTTGCTGGGTCGTTACTTAAACCTTAATTATGGAGCGGGATAAAGACATCAAGTGTCCGCTGCAAGGGATACACACCAGTTACTGCAAGTAACTACCTCTTGATAAACAATATTAATGATCAAAGTAGTGTGCTATCCTGTAACCTGATTTTATCAGTTACAACACATAAGAAAGAACTTTCAGATTTTCAGTGAACTTTTTGGCATGAAATAAGATAGGCAGTAACATGACATGTCCACCAAACCAATTAATTTGGAAAATGTGATGAGAAAATATAATATTCTATTATGTTATCAAATCATGACAACTTTTAATATTTTAAATCTGACTCTTTTAAATTAAAATTATGATTTTGATCTGCTTCTATTACAAACTAAATATGGTGGAATATAGAATACAATACTACACAAACTTCATGTGTATTATTCGAGGGGGAAAATATGTGTGTTCTGCATGTTCCAGTTCCAGTCATTAATAAAAGTGAGTCAGTTTAACATCTTTTGACATCAATTTGTAGTCTCAGTGTCTCACCAGCAATATGAACCTGAAAATACAGATTACTTTAATTTGTACCTTTTTATACACATTTTCATTGTTATTTCAAAAGAAATGTACAAATATGTACAAAGTACAAAAAACAACCTCCAGGCTCCACCTACACTTCAAAGATATCTGATGGGAGAATAGATTTGTGCATATTATAAGAAATAAATATACCGATTTATCTAACAGTAGTCGAAGTTAGACTTAATTGCACAAACACAAATAACATGTATCATGAAGATTCATGCAAGACCAACAGTATCAAATTACCGTAAATCCGTTAAACAATAATTGCCTGCCTTTAACTTTTATGAAATAAATAATCACAGGCCTTGAATGATTGCTGGGTTAAATTTATCAATGTAAACAAATATATCAGGGTTTTTTTGTTGTTGAATTTTTGCGTTCACATATAATAATTAATTGGTTAGGATTTGCTTTAAAATTAATAATAGCCTACAGTAGTGTAAGTGTAATCTCTGAGCGATTATTGAAGGATTTACGGTAGTTCACAAATTTTCAAGAGCGATTGTTTATTAATGTACTGTAAATACTAATTGTTTTTGTTAAACATACCGAAATTCTCAAATGGATCAGTCAAAGTCGTAGGCTGATCGAGTGACAGTAACAACCAGACTAAGCGCTTCTCACGCCGGGCAGGCACTTGGAGGCTCGGGTCGGTGTCATCGAAATATGAAGTTAGAGAAGCCGGGTTTTATGACTGCGTGATCAGCAACGGTGAACGCTGATACCTACTTCTTTTATGTCTTATTTCGTATTGAGTAATAACATGTATTCTGTTGACACTTGTCTTTTGATTATTTTGCCTGATGAGCAGCTGATCGCCAAAGCGAGTGACCGGTGTTGAATGAAACTCGGCCGGTGTTGACAAACAATGCCACAATACACGGTATCACGGTTCCACGTTACTCCATATGCTTAAGCGAAAGTCCCGCCAGAGTTACCTCCCTTCGCTTTGCGAGTAAGCGACTTCCGGTTTCCATAGCCTTTACATTACGTGATTTATGTTTTGGTCAAAATATGTGATAAAAACGTCTAAATAAAAAAAAATTGCTACGAAAATGTCTTTGTGACCTCGTTGATGTCCAGTTTGTGCAGTTGTACTGCTTCTGGGTGCTCTAAATTTTAGTGGTTACGAACTGCAAAAGTGCGTTGACAATCAAACTACAAGTTACAACTGTCACTGTCGGATGAAAACACCTATTAAAATTAGAATTTTCCAAATATATCAAAATTATTAGTTGGACTCACTTCATATGGCGGTATATTAACCTATTAAAAAATAAAATTGAACGATAATATGCTGAAGTGAACATGTAATCAAGATATAAGTAGGAGATGATAGCCTACCGTTATTTGACATTTAAAAATATTTTTCAACCGAGTGTCTTAAATTGTGTCAACTCATGGTAAATTCATGTAAACTATAGATAACTTGCACTATCACAGCTTGAAATTATTTCAATATAATATTAAATAATTTACAGACTCGTAGGCCTACCCGTTATAGAACTTACAGAAGTTCTGAATTGATCAATGTAAAACTTTTAGCTTGATTTGAAATCATCCGCACTTGAAGTGCATACTTTTAAAGAATTAATTTTTCTGGGGACAATTTAACTTATGTCGTCCGATTTACCTACATGTGTACATTAAATAAAAATATTTCCCATATCAATCGCCATGTTTTCACAACTATGAAGGCCTATATAATAATATCCGTTGATCAAATTACTGTCATTTCCTAGATAAACAATAGAGAATTAAATATCATGCGACTGTAACCAATATTATTCCTGACAAATTTGATAAATGTGAATAGGATCAGAATTGTTTAAAGAAAATGTATTTATTATATAAGTGTCGCCGTTTTCCAATAAGATCCCATGTTATTTAGTGCAGCATAAACATTTTCATGTAATTCAATTTGTAATCTATAACATCTTATTATTATGATTATAAATTTCGATTTAATTTTTAGCATGGTTTTGAAAAACGGCAAAATAATGACTGGGTATTTTTACAGTAACGTCACTTCCCCATTGCCACCATTCAATATGTAAGCAGACGTATAGGGTTGAAAATGGACATATCTCAGTAATCGTTTAGTTCAGTAACGTTCTATCCAAAATCAGAAATTTGGTACGTGTCGCGGAGTAGATACTAGATTTCCTGTTTCCATGTCAATTATCAGTAAAATATTTTGAAAATTGAGATAATTAAAATTATCCATGCTACACTGAAATAACATGGGATCTTATGGGAAACGGCGATTCTTGCAACACTTTTGGCACATTGCTGGCACGAGTTTGTATATTGATTTGCTTCTTACAAGACCGAAACTTACTTGTCTGTCGCTCGAAAGTTCAGTGCCGCACAGAGGAAGCGAGCCACAGTTAACTGGTCAATATTGTTTTAAATTTTGATTCCAAATTTGATGGGCCTATAGTCCAAGTTTTCGTACTAAAATTAAGCAGCCGCTGACTTTATTCAAGTGTCATGGTTACGTTTTCGATGAACGTCTGCAACGGATTATTTTAAAATCTGCATTGATATTACGGACAAAATAATTTTTTTGAAGATTGTTCTTTATTCAAGTTTGAACCATTATGCTCAAGTGTTGATCATTTATTCTTTGTGAAAGTAACATTTATTATCGTACTTAGTTGAAATAAATAAACTCACAGACATAAACCCGTAATCGAGACTATTATTTAGCGAATATAGAAATTGGAATAGTTATTGGTTATTATTAATCCTTGGAAGATATTTCTTATATCATAAAACGGAAATTCAGGTCCAACAATAACGGTAATATGTGTTAATAAGTTGGTTAGCACAGACGAAACAGAAAGTATACAAACGTGTATTGCCGTAATATCTAAGGTATCTGTAACGATAGCACAGGAAAATAAAAAAAATAAAAAACCATGGATGCACAATTTAAAAAAATATCATTTACTGGTTCTAAAATCTTATAAATGTTATTGAATCGTATCTATAATTTTAAATAAAAATGGATATTCAGCCGGAATCAGTCCACAGTGCTCTTTCTTGCAGTTTTTGCAGTGGAGCTTTTATTCGACACACAATTAATGACATGTGGTTGTGCAGTCAATATTTTAGTTTCTTGATTCTGGACTTTACCTGTGTTTTTGGAAGCGATACTCAAACTGAGTGAATTATATAGTCCAGACTAAAGATATAGTCAATAAATAAAGTAAATAAATGATGCAAACAGTATTCGGACGGTGACGTTATTTCCATAGACTTGCATGTTAAGTTAGTCTTGGATAAATAAGTTTCATGAAATAAATTCTGGTTGGATCAGTCAAATTTTCCAGCTTGATTGAAAAACAGCTCAGCTTGAAGTACATGATTTTTATTAAATTTTCTGACAATTTAGCAAATGTTATCCGATTTACCTACGTGTGTACATTATATAAAAACGGGTCCCATACGACCATAGATCGCCATGTTAAATGTTTTCACAACTATGTATATATGTTGATGAAATTACTGTCATTTCCTATATATAAAACGGAAAATTAAACATAAATAATGAGGTTGTAGCCAAGATGATTCATCACAAAAATGACAAATGTGAATAGGATCGGACAAATATCCTATCTATGAAAATTATTTATCCCAGACTAAATTAACATGTTAGTCTATGGAAATGGCGTCACCGTCCGAATACTTTTTGCACGGCTCTGTACGTCAAGGGAAAATAGCAGATTCAAATGTTTCTGCACTGAACGTACTTCAACAATATTAACTAATAATTTACACTAACTCCAACATCAGCTGTAAAGTTAAATAAGTTTAGGAAACAACGAAACTGTCAACGTACTGCTTTCCCATAATTTACACAAAGGTAGTATATAATAAAGTAGCTTATCACCTGGTTAAAATACATCATTTGATACGATTTCTGTCCTAAAAGCACTTATTCGTCATGGCAGAATGTAATATAATAATACGAACTCTCCGCCACAATATCCTGTTGACATGCTATCATAATCGTAATCTATATCCCAAATCCTTTTTTAAGTAACTTTCACTGAATTATTTGAGCATATGATTGATTGATATCAATATTGATTAAATATTTAACGATTTCAATAGTCTGTAATTGTAAACAAAATACCCATCCCCATTAATATTTCGACGGTTTCATTCTGTAATCCCTTTAGACGGCTTTAGTTATCGTATTCAACGCAATGATTCAGTTTTAAAAATATTACCGAATTTGAAATGTTAATACAAAGAAAAAAATCATTAATATTAACTGCTTCAAAACTAAGTTACAGTTGTGATAAAATATTTCATTGACGAAATCATCGTAGTCAAAACAATGTAAGTCGATCTGAACGGCCGGTGTCCCAGTATAAATTCTCCCCCGTATAAAATCTCCCCCCGGCGATTTTATACCGGTACAAATCCTCCCCCGGAGATTTTATACCGGTATAAAATCGCCCCCCGGCGGAATTATTTCTCGCCCCCCTCAGAATAAAATCTCCCCCCTTGTTTCTTTTTAATTTTCAGTTTGATTAATATTTTTTGGCACTTATTTATTGTCCAATGTTATACTGAAATAATGACTTTAATTTGCAACCAAAAAACTTGTAAAATGTGTTAATTCACTTGAATTATTCTTTCCTATACATGTTCCTCCTTTGAGGTAATTATTTAACGATAACAATACGCGACTTAGTTTGTATACATCTATATACATCGCTAGAGAGAGAGTTTATACCGGGGCATGTTAATACTGACTTACTGTAGTGGGGGAGGATCTATACTGACATTGTGTGTACATATCTATATACATCTCTGGGGGGGGGGGGGGGGGGGGGGGGGGGGAGAGTTTATACCAGTGTATGTTAATATAGTCTTACTGTAGAGGGGGAGGATCTATACTGACATAGTGTGTACATATCTATATACATCTCTAGGGGGAGAGTTTATACCGGTGTATGTTAATATAGTCTTACTGTAGAGGGGGAGGATCTATACTGACATAGTGTGTACATATCTATATACATCTCTAGGGGGGAGAGTTTATACCAGTGTATGTTAATATAGTCTAACTGTAGAGGGGGAGGATCTATACTGACATAGTGTGTACATATCTATATACATCTCTAGGGGGAGAGTTTATACCGGTGTATGTTAATATAGTCTTACTGTAGAGGGGGAGGATCTATACTGACATAGTGTGTACATATCTATATACATCTCTAGGGGGGAGAGTTTATACCAGTGTATGTAAATATAGTCTTACTGTAGAGGGGGAGGATCTATACTGACATAGTGTGTACATATCTATATACATCTCTAGGGGGGAGAGTTTATACCAGTGTATGTTAATATAGTCTTACTGTAGAGGGGGAGGATCTATACTGACATAGTGTGTACATATCTATATACATCTCTAGGGGGGAGAGTTTATACCAGTGTATGTAAATATAGTCTTACTGTAGAGTGGGAGGATCTATACGGACATAGAGTGTACATATCTATATACATCTCTAGGGGGGAGAGTTTATACCAGTGTATGTAAATATAGTCTTACTGTAGAGGGGGAGGATCTATACTGACATAGTGTGTACATATCTATATACATCTCTAGGGGGGAGAGTTTATACCAGTGTATGTTAATATAGTCTAACTGTAGAGGGGGAGGATCTATACTGACATAGTGTGTACATATCTATATACATCTCTAGGGGGAGAGTTTATACCGGTGTATGTTAATATAGTCTTACTGTAGAGGGGGAGGATCTATACTGACATAGTGTGTACATATCTATATACATCTCTAGGGGGGAGAGTTTATACCAGTGTATGTTAATATAGTCTAACTGTAGAGGGGGAGGATCTATACTGACATAGTGTGTACATATCTATATACATCTCTAGGGGGAGAGTTTATACCAGTGTATGTTAATATAGTCTTACTGTAGAGGGGGAGGATCTATACTGACATAGTGTGTACATATCTATATACATCTCTAGGGGGAGAGTTTATACCAGTGTATGTTAATATAGTCTAACTGTAGAGGGGGAGGATCTATACTGACATAGTGTGTACATATCTATATACATCTCTAGGGGGAGAGTTTATACCAGTGTATGTTAATATAGTCTAACTGTAGAGGGGGAGGATCTATACTGACATAGTGTGTACATATCTATATACATCTCTAGGGGGGAGAGTTTATACCAGTGTATGTTAATATAGTCTTACTGTAGAGGGGGAGGATCTATACTGACATAGTGTGTACATATCTATATACATCTCTAGGGGGGAGAGTTTATACCAGTGTATGTTAATATAGTCTAACTGTAGAGGGGGAGGATCTATACTGACATAGTGTGTACATATCTATATACATCTCTAGGGGGAGAGTTTATACCGGTGTATGTTAATATAGTCTAACTGTAGAGGGGGAGGATCTATACTGACATAGTGTGTACATATCTATATACATCTCTAGGGGGGAGAGTTTATACCAGTGTATGTTAATATAGTCTTACTGTAGAGGGGGAGGATCTATACTGACATAGTGTGTACATATCTATATACATCTCTAGGGGGGAGAGTTTATACCAGTGTATGTAAATATAGTCTTACTGTAGAGTGGGAGGATCTATACGGACATAGAGTGTACATATCTATATACATCTCTAGGGGGGAGAGTTTATACCAGTGTATGTAAATATAGTCTTACTGTAGAGGGGGAGGATCTATACTGACATAGTGTGTACATATCTATATACATCTCTAGGGGGGAGAGTTTATACCAGTGTATGTAAATATAGTCTTACTGTAGAGTGGGAGGATCTATACTGACATAGTGTGTACATATCTATATACATATCTAGGGGGAGAGGTTATACCAGTGTATGTAAATATAGTCTTACTGTAGAGGGGGAGGATCTATACGGACATAGTGTGTACATATCTATATACATCTCTAGGGGGGAGAGTTTATACCAGTGTATGTAAATATAGTCTTACTGTAGAGTGGGAGGATCTATACGGACATAGAGTGTACATATCTATATACATATCTAGGGGGGAGAGTATGCATTAACCGTTTATAAGAATGTTATTATTTTTACCAATTAATTGACGGAAATAGTTTACAAACATGCTTGCAAACTAATATTTATACAATCTGTTGTAATTATTTCAATATTTTTCATTTTATTTCACAAATTTAACGGTATTTTTCATTTATTTTGGAGGGGGCGATTCTGTTCCAGGGGGAGATTTTATTTCGTGGCGGGGGGAGATTTTATTCTGAGGGGGGAGGATTTATACCGGTACAAAATCTCCGGGGGGAGATTTTATACCGGGGGCGATTTTATTTCGTGACACCGGGAATGTACCTGTTATTGTAGAATTTAGAATGAAGTTTTAAAATATCAAATATTTCTGAATAAAAAGAATAAATTCCCCTGATTTAAGACAACGTAAATTATTAGATGATTTTATTTAAAAGTGTGATATGGACACGAAACGCCAACATACAGAATAGAAATATAGGCCTACTTTTCAATCGGGCACCTGCACGATTTAAATTGTTTGTATATTGTGTATTGTTTGCAACTGAATTCTTCAAATAAAAACAGGTTAGGGATTGATGTTTTAATTAACGAACAAAACTGTTTTAAATAATAGTTAATAAGTCATTTTTTTAAACTAAGCGATAACAACATGATATAGACATATAGTAATGCCAGTTACTGACAAGTCGCCGTCGTTCTAGCCCTTAATTTGGCTAATATTATTTAACACAAAAGAAAATTTAGTTCTTGAATTGCATTATAAGACATGTCTCCATATTTAAAATCGGTAAAAACATCTTAACTTTTTAATATACTTTTTAAAATCAAGGACATTGCTTCCGCAGTGCAAACTGCCCATGCTAAACGCCTCTAACCGGAAGGCTCTTACTCGCATTGTGCGCACGCAGATCGCCGCCATTACAATTTTTCCAAACCGTGATAGCGTGTATTCGTTCGTTGCTTATTTGCTAATATTTAGTGCTTCATTGACATGCAAACAGAGATCATCTGGAAACATACACTTCTTTGCATAGTGTTTATATAGCTAAAATGGATGGAATTATCATGAAACCGCCCTCTTGTTATCAGAAATGAGCGGGCCGCTACGAGTCATAACGGCCCTCTCAAGGTTGACGACGGGCCATTCCCAGCTAACAAATCTACGTAGTGATAACGTTGTGACAACGTCAGCTTTACGTTGTCCTTACGTAGATCCTGACGTTGTGACAACGTCAGTTTGTAGACTCCCAAACAGGTTGCTACAACGTTGATTTTCTACGTAATTACTACGTTGTGAGAACGTTGTAACGACGTCTATGTTTACGTTGTCCTTACGTAGATCCTGACGTTGTGACAACGTCAGTTTGTAGACTCCCAAACAGGTTGATACAACGTTGATTTTCTACGTAATTACTACGTTGTGAGAACGTTGTAACGACGTCTATGTTTACGTTGTCCTTACGTAGATCCTGACGTTGTCACAACGTCAATCTGTAGACTCCCAGAAAGGTTGCCACAACGTTGTGTTGCAACGTAATTACGACGTTGCGAGGACGTTGTAACGACGTCTTTGTTTACGTTGTCCTTACGTAGATCCTGACGTTGTCACAACGTCATTCTGTAGACTCCCAGACAGGTTGCTACAACGTTGTGTTGCAACGTAATTACGACGTTGCGAGGACGTTGTAACGACGTCTATGTTTACGTTGTCCTAACGTATATCCTGATGTCGTCACAACGTCAATCTGTAGACACCCAGAAAGGTTGCTACAACGTTGTTTTTCTACTTACATACGATGATGTGAGAACACGAAAATGCCGTCTATCTCACGTAGTTTTGTTGTCTCTCAAACGCATTACGACGTTGCCATAACGTCCTTACAGATTCCATTTGTAGACTCATGAACATTGAAGCCTACCCAATTCAGACGATATACATAAACAGTCTATCAACTCATATTGTCAAAAACATTTAGTAATATTTCTTGTAAGTTAACCACCGCTATAAAATAAGTTATAACAAAAATATTATGAAATAGGGCTTTCTAATTTTGCCAAATAGTAACACGAATTTTAAGTTGACAGACTGCTTATTATAATGCATTTCATTTTTAAATGGTAAAATCGTTTGTCATTTGTGATAATGTTCTTCACGGAATGATTGAAACTGCATGACAATATGAAAAGCTATGTTTTCAGTGTTCTTGTCTATAAGTTCGAGAACACAAAGATAACAGAGAGATGAAACTGTGATTATACTTTTAATTTGATTGAACTTAAAAAGTTAGCTTTTTCCTCCGATAACCTTGTTTCCCTGCCCATTATCTTGTTCCTTTGTCCATTAGCTTGTTTCCTTGTCCATTTCCTTGTCCTTGGTTTATTTCTCGGTTCGTGAGCTTGTTTCCTTATTGGATGCTGCTCTCTGCAAACAAATAATACACATTTATAAACTTTGAATTTTTTAAAACAAAAGAGGTAAGGGAAATCAGTAATATCTTGTATCAAGCATATTGATGTAGGTATGCATCTACGTTTATATAATAATTCTTCTTTCTCATACACAAATTTTGTATTATTTTATTATTTTATATTACATTAATTAAATTTACGGCGATACCTCATTACAACAATGTAGCACTTATTTAACTAATGTTTGAGGATGAGAAATAAACAACAGAGGTTTAATTGAATAACGTGATAACTATGAATGTTACAGGGAGGTATGATCGTGTAAATTATTGCAAAAATAGTAACTACGACAAAAAAAAGTTACCTGGTGAAATCGAGGCCCGGCATGTTTAGATGGAGCATGTATTAAGCTTTTCGAAACTTCCCCCTCGACATCACTTCCTTTGCAGTAATGTATTTCATGTAGGCTTCTGCAAAATAAATCAACATGTCTAAATGTTAAAAAAGGATTAAAAAAACTATGAGTTTGAAAACACAAGTATATTGCTTTTATGATGAAAGTTATTGCCTTCAAGAAACCTAAACCACAAAAACTTTATACATTCAACTGAGGTTATACATATATGATGAAATAATTGAATTGAATTTGGGAACAAACAAGCAGAACCGTAAGATAATTATTTGTATGAATTGGCAATCATTTTAGATATCAATTGTATGACATCAAGCGATATCTATATTCCAATATTGTTTCAATTGAATTGTCATAAAGCTAAGTCATAAGTAATCGTGAAGACATTAAATGTGTAGTTTGGAAATCTTTTGTTTTACCTTTTAAGCAGCTTGTCGACATCAGGTGATTTGTCCCCAGTTTCTTCATCACGCGGCGAACACAATCGCCTCCAAAGTCGTTAGTAACCGGAGCTATAAACAATACAATAGCAAAATTGAACCTTTGTCTTCATTCAAAATAGCATATTATGATAATATAGGTCATAGGTTAATATGATATTAGTAATGATGTATACGGTCGTAAGTAATCGTTCAATTACACATTGGACTTAGAGACTCGCTCCAAAAATATTTACATACACCATTAGTAAAAGAAATGGCTAGGTCTACTAACGACTTAGACTGTAGTTGTATCCCTGTTGGTGTTAGTAGATGCCTTATAGCATTCTGAAGTAAACGAGAAAAAATGTAAAGAGATAGACAATGAGGAAATAAATTCTTACCTAAATGATATCATATACGGCGTCGAAAATGAAAATGGTGTTGATCAACTGCACTAGCAGATTTGGCGCCAGTATTGTCTTTCCTCCAAGTGCTGCATGTTTTAGTCACGTGAATACACTGTGATTGGTCTTAGTCTATCCCCCAGCCATCCCGAAGGGCCAGCTGACATGGGGCTGATGAGTGCAACAGATGTGAACCTGTGACCTGTGTTACTGCATGACCCATTTCTCACGAGTAAACTGGACAGAGCTGTGTTACATTCAGATACATGAAATCACAAATCTGCACTCTTTACATATGATAAATAAAATATCTGTCAGTTGTTGACAAATAGCGCACTCGATGAGATAAACATGATATTATAAAATAGCAGATATGACCGCTATTATGTAATGAGTAATGAAATAATGAGATTTTAGTGAACTATAACTTCTTACCACAGTGAAAATATGTGTGATTGACGTGACTCGACGGTATATGGAACTTAATTCGAACTTATATTACGTCATTCTAACGATCTATATTTAAAAACTAATATTTAAATCACACTTTGAATTTATATATACACTTATTTGTTTTCAAAGTTCATTAATCAATGTCTGAAAAATCAGATAGGACATGTGGAGTCCGTGTGGATATCCCGATTCGATAAGAACAATGGATCTATATTCAAAGTCATCATGTATCAGATGATATATGTCATGTGAAAGGTGTTTACTAAAACCTAAAAACCATCAGAAATATTAATTGAAGGAAGATGACGGCATATTGAAAATTGCCTACTCACATATTAAACATATCCGTTTATTGTGTGTAAAGTATTGTTGATTTTCATAAATATTGTATTTCACCATCATGTATCTAAATTGTTGCGTTTATTTGGAAATATCTTCAAAGTATAGCCATTCACTACAACCAAGGAATTAGATGGATTGTGATATACGTCCTTGCTACAACTCAATGTATATTTTTGGTGTTGTGAAAATGCACTGCCGAATGTAGGGTTATTGAGATCTAACAGTAAGAAAGCAACATTTGTATTTACTAAAATTGTCAGAGGACAGAACAATAAATATTACACCAAACAAGAAATCATATCCAGTTTTTAAAAAAAAACATCACTATCATTGATTGCATTCAAATTAAAATACATGTGTATCTTAAAGCCATCATTCAGTGAATTCTTTGAATGTATATCTGCTAGTGTTATTACATCATGCTGAAATTCCTGCAGCGATAATTGATGACGAATTGAATGCATTTAATATTCATATCGTTATGAAATTAAGATTATACGCTGATTGGTCGTACTTAATATTTCTTTTGAAAAGAACAGTAATTTTGCACTGAAATCACACACATTGATTCGAAGTTACCTTTCTGATAACAAATTAAAACAATGTTGTGTTTTACCAATTGACGTCCTAAAGAAAACACATTATAAAACAGATCTTAGAAACTTTGTTTCACATAAGTGTTTTCGCTGAGATTCATTTTAAGTTCATTTCAATATTAATCATTACATATGCCATGACCAGAATATGTGTTTCAAGTATTTTCTTCAAATATATTAGGATGATAGAAAACTATGGCACCGAAATATAGAATTACAACTAGTTTTGCAATAATCAACTATTAAATCGTTGTGGGGGTTGGACTTGAGGAAAATGACAAATTAGTTTTATGTGTCATGTAATTATTCTGCCATATATTCTGACGCGTGTGAACGCGTTAATAACGCGAGTTTGCAACAAGCAAGCTATTCCAAACAAATGAGAAACCATTTAAACATAATGATATAAGATCAGTACAATGGTTACGAACAATACTCTGGACAATACGTACCACTTTCGGTCGTTTTGATACCCAACCATTCACAAGGAGGAAAGCATTCTTGTCAAACGCATTTTATGTGTAAATATCATATGGGCAATACAATCATGTTAACATTATAACTTTGCAACGCCATAGCAGTGTTATAGTTGTGCCCTCAGCGATGGAATAGTATTGTCAAGTTATTCATTGATGATCTATATACCATAGTATGTAGATGATATCTGTCTTCCCTTGCCACATACCATGTTTATTTCAGGGGCGAAGCCACGAGTGAAATACATACTTTTCTACATCAGGAGATCAGATAAACATGGTATTTTGCAAACATAGTACAAACAGACATTCCATTTATCATATAGGTTTTGTGTTTTATGTTGAAAATGAATGATTGCAATGGTAAATGTACGACTTTGGCAAATACACGTCACTCTGCTGAGTGTCGATAAAGGTTATCATCACTGTAGAAGGTACACGGTTTATTTCACTGAGTAACTGTTTCTCACACCAACTTATATGATAAGGTATTATGACAATATGTTTTTGTATGTGTTTGACGTTGAAATATACATATACCTGTCACAGAAGACGTGTTGTATGAGATCTCATTGTTTTCCAATTACACATAACGAAGATATTCCTTCGGTATTTGAGGAAACATTACCTATAATAGAATCCATACGAGATTCGTAAAGACACTGATCGCTGTGTGTATTTATACAGATTTTTACCCGAGAAAGTATGCTATATTATAATATACTGTACACGACTGGTACGAAACAAGTGGGATTTTAATTGTTTTGTTACAAGGTTACAATGGCAAACGTGATATTTGTGTTTGTGCTCGTATTATAAATGTCAACTCAGTTAGCTCATGTTAACTCAGAGATAATACTAAACGGTGTCATGTTCAATAGCATTTTTTATGAAATTGTTGATTTTTGTATAGAACGAACGATCGAAAGCTAGTTTATTGCAAAGAAACACATTTAGCTCGTTTCATATTGTATATTCTGAGATAAAGAAGTAAAGACTGGGTTAAACAATTTCTAAATCATCGACATTTCCCTGGACCATTAAATGTGAAAATGGCTCCAATTATGTGATGTCAAAACAACTGATCATATTATGACATCAGACCATGGAAACGGCATTCAAAAGAATGTTCTTTAAAACAAATTATTATGAGGGTAATTTCAACATTCTATTCGTGTTCACAGCTTACATAAAAGTAACTACAGCTCTCAATTTTGCGTAAACTCTAAATATTAAGAAAATTACATAGTTAAAAGATTATATTCGCAATAACATGCTCTAGACAAATTTCGGGATTTCATAATTAATCAACATGAGCCTCTTTTCCTAATCATCAACTAAGCATATATATAAGGTACACGTGGAAATGTATTCACAATATATTATAAATTGACTTATTTTTCTCATTATATATTCTAAGAAAGAACGTTATTATGATGGTTCGAGGACGTAATGACCAGCGTTTCTTTACTACGTTTTAGTGACGTGACAAGTACGTTAACTACTACGTCGTCACAACGTTGAGAAATTACGTTAGGGTTTACGTACTTAATACGTTGCAGCGACGTCGAGATATCATGTTACCAATATAAAGGTTTTACACGGCGGTTTGGTCTATAGTAACCGTTTATAGTGATTTCTATGTATATCTAAAGAATGACCATGAATATATGTTTGATATATTATTGAATTACCTTTCTTCTCACTAATGCTCGAGTTACTTGCATTAATTTAAATCGAATAAGTGTCGCATTGAATCAAAGATTTCACAGAAAATGCGATTTTGATGGAGATGACTTACTTTTTTTTAGTAATTGAGTACTTTCATTGGGAATGAGTTATCTTATATATTCTGAGATAAGTACGTTATTATGACGTTGTAAGGACGTGAGGCCCAACGTTACACTATAAGTACATAATTATGAAAAGTACACAATTTACAATGTCGCCACAATGTTGAGAAATAACTTTACAAGAATAAAGAGTTTATCCATCATGTGGGCTATACAAACTGTTTATTCTGAACATTGTCTGTATTTGAAGAATGATTAATATGCATATATACACATGGAAAAAATCAAAAACCTCCGTATTCTAAAGTAAAATTTGATGTTGTGAGAGCGTTACTGTACTTGAAATGAATTAATCACTTTCGATACGAGAAACTTAGGTTTAATGAAAGATTTCTTCGTGCAAATTGTTTGAACTATCATTGAAAAAATTGCCGTATTCATGTTTTTTCAATACATATTGGATTCTTTCTGGTTCAATCTGTTAATAAAGCGCATGTCTTTGCTGTAGGCTATTACAGTAAACACTGACAAGATTTCGTCAGTAGAATATTTTTTATTGAAATTGTATTTTCAAAATTTCGTGATTTTGATAGTTCATAGTTCATACTGCGCCCAGTCCGAGTCACGTGACCATGTCACTAGCACGCAACACGTTCGCCATCAGCGGGCTCATTAGCCCCATAGACCTCCTTTAACTAATGACTTCTTTTGACCAGTTGACTTGAAAGAATGAATTGCTCACATTAGAGCAACCAATATTCACTTTAATTTCTCAGAATAACCTAACGCTAAACTTTTCCCATGTGTTTATGTTTGATATAATTGACTTACTGTTAAAATGTTATGTTCTGAAATAAGTACATGTTTATGACGTTGTGGTGATGTAAGGTTCAACGTTACAATTCTACGTTGCAGTGACGTGATAAGTATGTAAACATAACATCGTCACAACGTTTGGAATTTACGTAAGATGTTATGTAACAACAAAATCGTAGCAACGTCAAGAAATTACGTTACCAAAATGAAGGCTCCACCGACCGTTTGGTCTCTAGTAAATATTCATAATGATTCTCGTGTGTATTTAAATAATGACTGTAAATAGATGTTTGATATTTTTTACTTACTTTTATCATTTTGTATTCTGAATTAAGTACGTTTTTATGACGTTGTCAGGACGTAAGGCACAACGTAACATTACTGCATTTTAATGACGTGATAAGTACGTTAACTACAACGTTGTCACAACGTTGAGATATAACATTAGGGCTTACGTAATTACTACGTCGTAGCAACGTCCAGAAATCACATTACCAGAAAAAAACAACATTTAACGACTGTTTGGACTTTACTAACTTTTTATACTGATTTATTTGTGTATTTAAAGAACGACTGTGAATAGATGGTTGATATTTTTTACTTACTTTTATCATTTTGTATTCTGAATGAAGTACGTGTTTATGACGTTGTCAGGACGTAAGGCACAACGTAACATTACTGCCTTTGAGGGACGTGATAAGTACGTTAACTACAACGTTGTCACAACGTTGAGAAATTACGTTAGGGCTTACGTAATTACTACGTCGTAGCAACGTCCAGAAATCACATTACCAGAAAAACAACATTTTACGACTGTTAGGTCTTTACTAACTGTTTATACTGATATATTTGTGTATTTAAAGAACGACTGTGAGTAAATGTTTGATATTTTTTACTTACTTTTATCATTTTGTATTCTGAATGAAGTACGTTTTTATGACGTTGTCAGGACGTAAGGCACAACGTAACATTACTGCATGTTAATGACGTGATAAGTACGTTAACTACAACGTTGTCACAACGTTGAGAAATTACGTTAGGGCTTACGTAATTACTACGTCGTAGCAACGTCCAGAAATCACATTACCAGTAAAACAACATTTAACGACTGTTAGGTCTTTACTAACTGTTTATACTGATATATTTGTGTATTTAAAGAACGACTGTGAATAAATGTTTGATATTTTTTACTTACTTTTATCATTTTGTATTCTGAATGAAGTACGTGTTTATGATGTTGTCAGGACGTAAGGCACAACGTAACATCACTGCGTTTTAATGACGTGGTACGTACGTTAACTACAACGTTGTCAAAACGTTGAGAAATTACGTTAGGGCTTACGTAATTACTACGTCGTAGCAACGTCCAGAAATCACATTACCAGAAAAACAACATTTAACGACTGTTTGGTCTTTACTAACTGTTTATGCTGATATATTTGTGTATTTAAAGAACGACTGTGAATAAATGCTTGATATTTTGTACTTACTTTTATCATTTTGTATTCTGAATGAAGTACGTGTTTATGACGTTGTCAGGACGTAAGGCACAACGTAACATTACTGCGTTTGAGGGACGTGATAAGTACGTTAACTACAACGTTGTCACAACGTTGAGAAATTACGTTAGGGCGTACGTAATTACTACGTCGTAGCAACGTCCAGAAATCACATTACCAGAAAAACAACATTTAACGACTGTTTGGTCTTTACTGACTGTTTATACTGATATATTTGTGTATTTAAAGAACGACTGTGATTAGATATTAGATAATTTTATCATTTTGTATTCTGAATGAAGTACGTATTTATGACGTTGTAAGGACGTACGGCTCAACGTTACATGATTACGTTTTAGTGACGTGATAAGTACGTAATCTACAACGTAGTCACAACGTTGGGAATTTACGTTAGGTTTTACGTACTATAAACGTCGCAGCAACGTCAAGAAATTACGTTACCAAAATACGACCTTCCCACAACGTCAGGATTACGTTGTGTGTTAGCTGGGTTATCACTTCGTTTCTAAGTGACATCACTTTAGAATCTCCTCTTGCAATTTCAACAAATATGGCGACCAAATGAGCGTATCGACTCGAACAGTCTACGTAAACCTAGCCTACACTCCTATACTGAGTCTAACAAGGCTTGGTTGAGACTCGCGTCAGCCGACCTTTCTGCGACCTGTGACCCTTCAATCAAATGTGAGAAGGTCGAATGGATCTGTCCAATCACAGAGCGTGTACTATAAGCGATTCGTCGCATCTAACAAAATGGCGTCGGAAGATGAAATTGACAGCGCGCTTGAAAAAGTTCTTCCTCATTTTGGCCTTACACAAATGAAAACACAGCAGAAAGACATTTTGAAATGTTTATTAAAGGGAAAAGACTGCGTTGCAACACTACCGACCGGATTCGGCAAGTCGCTTGCTTTCCAATGTTACATTCCAGTTCAGCGAGTGTTACATGCATCGCATTCGGCAAAGATGATCGTTTAATTGTTGTCCTTTGGTTTCTCTCATGAACGATCAAGTTGATAAGCTCTCCTCCATTCCAGGCCTCAGCGCAGCATACAGAGGTATGAATAACCAATTCATAGTAATTTCAATGTCCTTTTATACAATGCAGGTTTAAACTGCCAGCGTGATGCCTATCTTTTAATTCCATGAATCTACAGACTACAGTCAGCTACCAAAAGTGAGTTCGCACCAACGTAATTTCTCATACTTACATGTTAATAATTTAGCAATTACAAGAATAAGTTTCATGTATCGGTATCCTTGGTAACAGTTTTGAAGGGGAACATGAGAGATCTGTTTCTTGTCTGTTCAAAGACTGCAGCGGAAGCAAAGGTGGCAGTTGCACAGGATACTTTCGTACAACAGTTGTGGGGAATGATTTAAGTAGTTTTACCTCTTTTCCAGACTCTGGAGATTTCAATAGTCTTTTCGTCACCGTTTGCTTACGAGGCGATGGTAGGGTCAGAAGTAAAGTATTTACAGTATTTCTGGATTTAGCTAAATATGCAGTCTGTTCTTCTATTCCCTTTTGCATCCTAATGACGTTCTCAATGCGCCTCAGACATTTGACACAAACACCATTTGAATAATCACATGATGGTTCCATCTCGAAATCAGAAATGACCACCTTGATCTTTTGAATTCTTTCATGGTTCAATTTCAGTTTCTTGGTGAAAATTTTTTCAATTTTCTCTTCACAAGTCGATGACAAACATCGCTGCACAAAAGAAAATCCACACAAAACGCAGATATTTGATCGGCAGTAAATGCGTTTCGGTGTTTCCGATGACATGTTTCATTAAATTTCACATTCCCTGGGTGATTTAACATTCGTAACTCGAGAGTTACTGCTAGACAACAGTAATCGCGAGCGAAATGGCGACTACCATTCATAACATACGGAAGGGATCGTTTCGACATCGCATTTGGAATGTGATCGTTTTGGTAGTTTGAAATTGGAACGTCATGTCCGAATGCAGACTATTGCGGCTTGGTAAGATCAGTTCTGATTGGTCAACTGGTCATGTGGGCTGACGCGAGTCTCAACCAAGCCTTGTTAGACTCAGTATAGAAGTTTAACCGATTATGTGAGGCTAGGTTTACTTAGACTGCGACTCGAATATTTTAAAACGTTTTACATGTCTTTCTTTCAAACGAGGAAACATAATTTTGCCAAATCATATAATAAACTCGATGTGACAATACAGCCGCACAAGTGTTTTAAACAAAATAAAGAAGAATATCTTTCTCAGTCACCTCCGGTAGACCTTCAATGTTAGATTTAGGTAGCCATTCTAAACTTGCCAAATATATAATTGGTTGGTAGATTTTCATTATTTTACTGAATGGTTATATAATAAAACACGACTATGCATCAGTATGATAATCATTAGATATATACTGCTTTCGTTTTCCCGATCAACGGCTGACATTCCGTTCGGGTTTGAAACAACCGTGCAAGGCAAGCGACTATGACGTCATTCTTCACTTGTGACGTCACAGTGGTTCTCGGTGGTAGCACGATGCGGTTTTTGCTGTTTTATACAACTGTAATTAAAACTTGTAGGAAAATTCGTGTACAAAAGAACAAATTCCATCCATTTGAGCTATAATAGGGGTAACATTGTTTTTCAGGGCATTATCATTTCCAGAAGCCCTCGGTCTTTTTCAACTGCCCTCCTTCGTCAGACAGTTAATTGAAGACCTCGGGCTTCTGCAAATGATAATGCCCTGAAAAACAACGTTACCCCTATATTAGTGTTGATGACGTGAATTCTTTGTCAGTTTGAATGCCGTCAATTCAGACATGCACAGAAGTGATTATGTGTGCCTAGACTATACCCTTAATAATTAATCTAGATTATAGAAATCTGGTCAGTAGTCTAACTTGATCAAACATCGTTGTGAGAGCGACAGTAACATTATGAAGCCATAGCTGATACCAAATATGTACAGACACGACACTGTTGCGATAGTGCGCAAAGTTGCTAGGAAACAATGCTATATACTTCTACTAAACAGATCAATATATCGTACTACTGTGGCCGGGTTATACTTGCAGTCGACTAAAATATACAGCGTTCAATATCTTAAAAGTAGTTTGAGCGACACACTTGAAAAAATGGATGTTTACCATTTTATTTGTTTGCTCTTGATAAAGAATAAAATTAACTGTGAATTCGACTATTTCAAAATCCAAAATATACACAACAAGGCTTATTTACCTGTGGACACATCGACCCTTGCTTTTCTGAAGACTGTGAGATGTAAGAGACATCTGCTATGTGCTGCTAAGTGTATTGCCACACCCAGATGTGTTATCACTGATCTGGAGACCGGAGATCTTTACAGCTTGCTGGACAGCGGTCAACACAAGAACAGGACACTGAAGAGATACTTGGTGGCTACGAGGAGACATTCAATACAACTCAAACAGATAGCAGATACAAGTACAACAGCAGCTCCTACAACAACATTCACTTCAACAATAGCAACGTCTCCGACAACTGCCACCTTACCATTTGTTGACATCAACGTCAAAGAGACGACAACGACGTTTCTTGTGGCGATGAATCATGGATCTCACAATGAAATTCTTCAAGTCGAGACTCCTATTGACAAGTCAGTTGTGAAGAAGACGGGTATAATAGTACCATGTCACGTGACTGCTATAGCGTACCACGCCGGAAGTAACACAGTCTACTGGGAGTGTGCAGAGGAAAAGAAGATACAGGGACAGGTTGTGAAAGCCAACACCAAACCCATTTACATTTGTGAAGCGTGGGAAAAGAGATGGCGTAAATATGAAGGGGACTCTTATTGTCTTGCATTTCACGGAGGATACTTATACCGCATCAACTTTGCCATGATTTATCGGCACCCGTTACCACCTGTACAGCAAAAGAGATCAGATACTTGGAATCAAGCTTCATATGGCTTTCGATTCAATTTCGTTCAAACTAGTGACAATGTTCTGTTCGCAATGGAGATAAATATAAAGTGTGCAAGGCTGTTTTATACACATTTACCTTCTAAAAGTTTGGAATTTCTGTTCAATTTCACCTCCCCTAATACCATTGGCTTCAGTGTTCAAAGTACAAAAGACTCTAGAATATTTGTATCCTTCGAAGTTTTTGGAAAAGACAATACAGAGTCTGTAATTACTATCAAAATAGCTACCAAATCGTTGAATCCCTTCCAAAGCAACTGTACTTCAAGTACCAGTGTGATTCCAAAGCGGATATACAAGATCCACCTGCACAACTCCCGCCTCTACGTGAGCACACTCGGCTCTCTCCATCTGGAAATGATGACCGTTCACCCAAACTGTAAACTGGGAAGAGTGGAAACTATCTGGGAATATCCGGGACACCAGACAGACGATGCAAAGAATTACATCACCTTCGACATCTACTGATGTAATTCAACAAGGGGACAATTAACAGAAACACAATACCATAAACATCTACTGCCAACTGTTTTGGAAAGACTTTGAAATGAGAATGTGTAACCTTTGACCTCTTGATCAATTAAAAAGTGGACAGACTATGGTGGAATCTCCGATTTATGCATAACTGAACACACATTGGAAACTGTCTGAATCTGAGGACATTGGAAAGCAGTTTTACCTTTCGAAAACTCTTTTTGGAATTAAAGGTGGGACCTTCGGCCTAAAATGAGACATTTAAGATTTCAAGGACAATGGAAACACGTTTGACCTCTGCTGTAACTTGTTCAAGTTTACAGACAATGAAAACATGCATCAACCTCGACTAAAATTTGAAAAAGTGAACAGATAAATTCACAATGACAAGAAGTTGGTCATCATTAGTTTTTGCTGGTATGACTGCGTAAGTGGAACTGTTCTGAAACCTAAAATAACCTCTTATTAAACTTGTATAATAACCTCTGTTGAAGTCTGTATTATTACCTTTTATAACGCCTGTAGCAGTACCTTCTATAGCGTCTGTATTATCATACATTCTATAGCGTCTGTATTATCATACCTTCTATGGCGTCTGTATTATCATACCTTCTATAGCGTCTGTATTATCATACCTTCTATAGCGTCTGTATTATCATACCTTCTATAGCGTCTGTATTATCATACCTTCTATAGCGTCTGTATTATCATACCTTCTATGGCGTCTGAATTATCATACCTTCTATAGCGTCTGTATTATCATACCTTCTATAGCGTCTGTATTATCATACCTTCTATAGCGTCTGTATTATCATACCTTCTATAGCGTCTGTATTATCATACCTTCTATAGCGTCTGTATTATCATACCTTCTATAGCGTCTGTATTATCATACCTTCTATAGCGTCTGTATTATCATACCTTCTATGGCGTCTGAATTATCATACCTTCTATAGCGTCTGTATTATCATACCTTCTATAGCGTCTGTATTATCATACCTTCTATAGCGTCTGTATTATCATACCTTCTATGGCGTCTGTATTATCATACCTTCTATAGCGTCTGTATTATCATACCTTCTATAGCGTCTGTATTATCATACCTTCTATAGCGTCTGTATTATCATACCTTCTATAGCGTCTGTATTATCATACCTTCTATGGCGTCTGTATTATCATACCTTCTATAGCGTCTGTATTATCATACCTTCTATAGCGTCTGTATTATCATACCTTCTATAGCGTCTGTATTATCATACCTTCTATAGCGTCTGTATTATCATACCTTCTATAGCGTCTGTATTATCATACCTTCTATAGCGTCTGTATTATCATACCTTCTATAGCGTCTGTATTATCATACCTTCTATAGCGTCTGTATTATCATACCTTCTATAGCGTCTGTATTATCATACCTTCTATAGCGTCTGTATTATCATACCTTCTATAGCGTCTGTATTATCATACCTTCTATAGCGTCTGTATTATCATACCTTCTATAGCGTCTGTATTATCATACCTTCTATAGCGTCTGTATTATCATACCTTCTATAGCGTCTGTATTATCATACCTTCTATAGCGTCTGTATTATCATACCTTCTATAGCGTCTGTATTATCATACCTTCTATAGCGTCTGTATTATCATACCTTCTATAGCGTCTGTATTATCATACCTTCTATAGCGTCTGTATTATCATACCTTCTATAGCGTCTGTATTATCATACCTTCTATAGCGTCTGTATTATCATACCTTCTATAGCGTCTGTATTATCATACCTTCTATAGCGTCTGTATTATCATACCTTCTATAGCGTCTGTATTATCATACCTTCTATAGCGTCTGTATTATCATACCTTCTATAGCGTCTGTATTATCATACCTTCTATAGCGTCTGTATTATCATACCTTCTATAGCGTCTGTATTATCATACCTTCTATAGCGTCTGTATTATCATACCTTCTATAGCGTCTGTATTATCATACCTTCTATGGCGTCTGAATTATCATACCTTCTATGGAGTCTGTATTATCATATTTTCTCATGAATCATGTATTATCATCTCTTGCATTACCTATTGAACCTGAATTATTTCCTATTGCGTAACCTATTTATTTGACATACAAAACATCAGACAGTGGACGAAATTTCACCAATGTTGACATCCATCGGAAATTGTTTACGTTCACAGACAATGGACAGACAACCAATATTGAAACCTATCTCTCCTTATAGTAAGATAGTCGTGTTTGATTGGCTGACTCTCAGCTTAGAACAACAGAAATACCAGGATGGACCTTGTATTGATAAATCCATTGTTGACAATGGAAACAAATTATCCATGGAAGCCGAAAATAAAAAATGGTCGCCAATTTTGACACTTACAGATACCTATCTTCATAGCTGCAGTCACAAATAAGTATTTACTAGACATGCGAGTAAATGTTAAGTCAGTGATAGTCTTATTAGTGCTGAGAGGTCTCCTCTGATAGAACCTGGAGGCTTAAACAGGAGGTCAGAGGTCATTATTTTAAATTGTATATGGTTTTGTGAATAAACATGTGAAGCTTTTACAGTAATTCGTAATATTTGGATGAGAAATACATTCTCATTAAGGTAAATCTAATCATTTTAATCATTATTTTATACTCATCATTTTATATCAAAACCATAGCTCTCTAAACATAAGTATAATCTTAGGTGTAGTATAATTCAGCATTACTAACTTGCACTGCATGCTTCACACACTGCAATCTCTCCTCAAACTTGTCCAATGCTTAGGCTATCATTCTATTGTTCTAAATTCCACAAAACGTAACAAAGGCTTTAGGTTAATTCATTAGTGTCTCTCATGGTCAGTTTCATCAGTTGTGTTGGTCAGTTCGTTCCACCATGTGAATTGTCAGTATCTTGGAGCATATTTTCATTAAGATCTGTAGTGTTTTAAAGATACATTCCCTTGTGCTTCGCATTCCGGTTTCCACATCGCGCTTACAGTTTTAATGGAAACCGTCTTTCGCGTTCCATTTTATGTAGCCGGAAGATTCACTTTTAGTACAAGGCAACCACATGTCATGGTATTTTGTTTACAACAAATAAAACATATTTTGGCGACGAGGATGGCGGCATACAGTTTGTCGGAACCTCCACCGTTTCCTGCAACCCAAGGTGAGCCGCCTATACCGTGGAGTAGATAGATAGACAGGTTTGACAACTTCGTCCTCGCCAGCGGTATACCGGGTCCCAAGGGGAAATATGCCCGAAAGCGTGCTATACTGAAACACTGTCTGGGAACTGAAGGGCAGCGTATCTTTAGAACTCTTGAGGAACTTATGCTTATGAAAATACTGTAACTGTGTTACAAAACCACTTTGTTCCTCAAAGGAGTGTTATGATGGAGGGATGGCACTTTCGTCACTGTGAGCAGCGTTCCGGAGAAAGGATTCGTCAATTTTCCTTAGCTCTAACTGAACTCGCATCGACATGTAAGTTTGGAATTTTAACTGATGAATTAAATCGTCACCATCTTATTGAAAAGACTACGGTTCAAAGAATAAGGGAACGTTTGTAAATGGAACCTGACACCTTAACTCTTTACTTTGGCTATGCTTGATTCGGGACCCGGCGCACTACCCGGCGTACGCCGCCGGAAGCGGCACAACCGGCAAATCACTTGATTGGAACCCGGCGTACGCCTTAGGCGTACTCCGAATGCGCCGGTTGGAAATGACCGGCGAAGGCGGCGTGTAATGGCGGACAAATGTTACCCTTGCGACATTCAATAACACTTTTGTTTATGAAGTTGCGTTGTACAATTAAATAGTTGACTGATTTATTTTTAAATGTCACTGCTTATTTAAAACATTGCATTACACGCTAATACAATATTAATCAATGTTTTGAAATAATTTAAAAAAAATAGTTATATAATATAAATGATATGTTTTTTTAAGCTAGTTTGAGGGATGATGACGTCTTCCTGTCTGTACGCCGATACACTTGTTTCAACTGAGCCTAGTAGAGGAACGGCGTACGCCGGACATGTGACCGGTGTATACGCCGCCAAAACGAATCAAGCATAGCCTTTGGCTTTGCAGATAGAAGACGCTGCGGCGAAGGTGATTGAAAACCGGACAACGCCTGTGATCGAAAACCGAACAAATGTACAGGTTGTGAAGAAAACTCAGCCTAAAACTCAGTGTAAGAAAACTTTTAAACAACCATCTGATAAAACTGGATATTGTTGTGGTTCATCATCTCACTACACTTAGGATAAAAACTGTCCTGCTAGAGGAAAGAAATGGGCCACTTGTGGTAAACTTTGCTAGAATGTGTAAATCAAAAGGCTCCGTGAAAATGGTGTCAACGAATAGTGATTCAAGCAACAAAGATTATCCTGACATTGAAGTGTATTCTGTAACAAGTAGGCCAATTAAGACTTGCCAAGTGAACATTGATTATAAACCTGTAAAATTGCTAATTGATCTTGGATCAAAAGTGTCTATTTTGAATGAAGCGCTCTACAAGTCATTGTTTCACCAGCATCCAATACAACCATGCAACCAAATTCTACTTGGATATGATGACTCTACTCTTCCCATGCATGGTATGACTTACTTGGATGTTGAGTTTGAAGGTCAACTTGTTCAAGGACATCGCTTCTACATTTCAAAGTGGGGATCCTGTTTGCTGGGAGTTGATCTCTTTGAAGCTCAATTTTGAATTACATCGAGACAGAATGAAAGTTCAAACAGTTGAAAATGTGCCAAGCGATATTTATGACAAATATCCAACAATCTTCTCAGGATTTGGTGTCATGAAGGAGTTTGTGCATAAACCTAGCATAGATCCAAACGTTGCTCCTGTATCACTCTGTCTGTATGGTTGCTACTGAACTGACAAGATTGGAAAATCAAGGAATCGTTAACAAGATTGATTCTTCACCCTGGATCTCAAACCTAGTGACTAAGTGATTGCTAGACGTAAAGCTGGTGAAAAACGTCTTTGTGTTGACCTGAAGGAACAAGGGTGGGATTCCTGATAAATTCCCTTTGCCTACCATGGAAGAACTTGCTTCGGAATTTCATGGTTCAACATTGTTCTCATAACTGGATCTCCGTCGTAGCTATCACCGAGTGAACTTGAAGGAGGTATACCTAACAGCATTTATCACACATGAGGGTGTGTACTAGTACTGCCGTATGCCCTATGGACTTTCATCAAGCCCCATTGATTTTCAGAAAATTTTGTCAAGCATTCCCTCTTGAATTAAAGGTACACTAAACCAGATTGATGACATTGTTGTACATGGCAGAAACCCAAAGGAGTTTGACATGGTACTACAGAGACTTACTCAAAATAACGTCACTATTAATCCAGAGAAATGCACATTTTCTGCCAACGAGATATCTTCAAGTAGTGTACTGCCTACGTCATCAAACGTGACTTATTTGTGTATATCGCCTGAGTAAAGGATTTATGTATTGATGGTAGATGTATATATTTACCATATTGCCTATTGATTCAATGTGAATACTATTTCAAGTAGGAATATATTTAACATGTGATATGTATTATTTATTGAATGTAAGTTTATGTTGTTATTAGTCGGAGCTGCTATCAGTTTTTGCACAGTTTCCGTCGCTACCGCCGTTGCAGCGTTTTGTATTGGCTATAACCTTTCCCCCCAAAACTCATATACATAATTTCTTACTTATACCCCTGGGAAAATATTTGTGGTCAAGGTCACGAGTTCTGAAATTCCTAAAATTATCCTTGTAAACACGATAACTTGGAAAATATTTGTGCTATCAGCTCTTATTTGGTTTACATCAACTATGGAGAATGACCATGATTTGAAAAGGTTTTCGCTAATATCTTTCAAAGGTCAAGGTCACAGCGTGCATTTGCGAACATGCCTTATTTCAACTATTAACAATTTGAATCATTACATGAGTGTTTTGGTTACAGACAATCAAAAGTTGTCATAGACTGTGTGACCTTGAAGATCAAAGGTCAAGGTCACGAGATATTGTCACTCTAACCAGTTCTGAAATCACTAAGTAATTTTTTTCCATGAAGATATTAACACCTCATATAGATAGCTTCTTTCTTATAAACCTAGTGAATAATTTTGACATGTTCACATTCAAGGTCAAAGGTCAAGGTCATGAGTTCTGAAATCACTACAACAATCATTGTAAACATGATAACTTCACAAACTTTGTTTGTGCTATCAGGCTCTTTTTTGGTATATATGAACTATGGAGAAAGACCAAGATTTGAAAAGGTTTTCGCTTAAATGTATCAAAGGTCATTGTGAATATGCTGTATTTTAACTATGAACACTTTGAGTCAATGCATGATTGTAACATGATTTCGGTGTATCCTTGATTCTGATTGGTTGATTTGCCTATGTTGAATGACAATGAATACCCGCAAATTACTTGGGGCGAATCACCGCGAACATATACATCGTGTTCACAAGATTCGGCCCGACTCAAAATTTATTTTTTCTATTTCTCTTAATATGTGCTCCTTACTCAAATTTGACAGGTGGCATTGTCATTTTCTAACTTGTGTATAGCAGTATAGCTCACAAATAACTCTCAAAATTAATTAGTTTCAAATAACTAAAATGTTTCCAACCAGTAAAATTTGACGCCTTCTTCCATGCTGCTGTGTTTACCGAATGCCGTTTCCATGGCATGACGTCATAGTGATCAACCGTTTTGACGTCACAATGCTAGCGTCACTGTCACAATGGGTTAGGGCAAGTTTAAGATTTTTGTTCCTAGGTCTTTTACTGTGTTGATGTCGTAGATAAATGTTTATCGCCATCTAAAAGGATACGTGAATATTGTGAAGTGAACATAGTTGAGTGACACTGTTTGAGCTTATGTGTAAATTGTTGCTAGTGTACATATTACGCCGCGTATTTACATTTGTTTTGAACTGACCACACCTCTTACAAAAATGGAACAGTCGCAAAGTCCTTTTCACTCAGAGATAGGTACACAAAAAGAGAGTTCGCTTCAAAACGCCTGATAACTAACGGTCATGTTACAATATCGATAAATAGTTGCGTTTGTAAAATTTCCGGGATTCATTGCTATTCAACACCCGCAAATTTCAGCGTTTAAAACCTCCGGCTAACGCCGTCGGTTTTAAACTAAATTTGCGGGTGTTGAATAGCAATGAATCCCGGAAATTTTACAAACGCAACTATTTATCTTATAATTGTTATACACAATGAAAAGTGATCATTGATGGTGTGACCTTGAAGGTCAAAGGTCATGGTCATGGGATATTGGTTAAGGCCACGTTAATCCTTTGATACAATTTTGAAATTAGAAATAGGTATTAAGAACAAACTTGTGAAAAGTGACCCCAGTGATGAATGGTAATAACTCGAATAATAAACAAGTTTTTGTTAAACAGAATTCTCATTTTATTGATGCTGACGAGAAGGCGGAAGAGGGAAAGGCGAGACCCTAAGTTTCGGAATGCAAGTTACCCTCCCAACGCTGCTACATAATGTCCATCAATTAGAAGTAAAGAAATTCAGAGCTTTACATTCATTGCTGTTGCTGTATGTAGAGTTGTTGGTAACGTTTCCTCTGTGTTGTCATGACAACAACACTTGGTGTGAACTTTACTAAAACATGACACGTTTAGTTATATAGTCTTATATGGTAATCTAATCATTCAGCAGACCAATCTAAAAAGTATCAAATAATAATACTGAATACTGATACTGATAAATATCGTGTAGGATTTTATCACATTTAAGGCTCTTACAGTTAAATCAAACGAAGGTCTGACCAGAGACGACATGTACTGAGTGTGTTTAAGATTGATCATTGTCACAGATGTCAGGGTTGTTAACAATTTGCAGCTGCCAACTTCCGAAAATATAGGATACACAGGAACATATGTGAAGTGGACAAAGTTTGAGGCTTGACGTTTGGCCTTGTTAATTTAATTGAAACAGAATTTATATAGAAATGTTCAGTGTTTGTTTTAACTTGGGTCTCCACTGTACTGCTTTTCATATCCTGTTATTGTTACATCTTAACCAAAAAGGTTACATCCACTAAAACAAAGCAACCAATGCAACTCACAATCATTTTGTATCATTGTGGTGATTTAGTTAGCTCTTAATTGTTTCTATGGAATGTCTAGCCGATTTCAGTCTACAAAAACAAAGCGATAGAATAAACATAGTGTAGTTTTAAAAACCTAATGGCAAATATGAACCCTGAATTGTTCTCATGCTATTAAGCTTCATACTCTCCAACATAATGTACTTTGGAAACGTTAGCTATCCGACTTTAATTGTTACGAACCCGAGCGGATTTGTCAGCCGTTCATCGGGAAAACGAAAGCAGTCTGTATCTACTGATTATCATACTGATGCATAGCCGTGTTTTATTATATAACCATCCATTAAAAATAATGAAAATCAACGAATTATTACATATTTAGCAAGTTTAGATTACATGCGTTCTTATAGGCATGTTCATAAATCGTCTACATTACCTTAGTCTCGGCACCACAGCTGGATGTTGGATTTTGGTTGAAAGATATGTTTGAAAATATCAAAACCGATATGGCACACAAGTAGAACACGTATAACACATACTGACGTTGAAATGTCAAGTTTCAACATGGAGTGTACACTAATTTATGTTTCTCATTATTGACTGATGATTGATGATAGTTTGCTGACGTTTGATATTGATATTGTTTTACAATTTAGAATTTATTGTTTCTGATATATCCTGGTGTTTTCTGAAGAAAGGTGAGATAGGTATTGCGCTATTTCTGGCAATATGATATCAAAGTCTTGAAATACGAATAGTTACAGAATTGGCCTAGTTTCCGTAATGCTGGTATTATAGTTCTCTATAGGGTGACCGGTTCTTATTATACTGGAGAAATGCTGGCTTTTATTGCTCAACAGCGGGCCTGTCTTCCTCTCAGTTTTCAACTTCAAAACAGAATTCCAAACAGACTTAAATAAGGATATCTCTGAGCTGTTTTTCTGTTTAGCGTAATGCCTTTTCCCTGAATGGATTCAAAGGACATTACAACTGTTGTAAGAGCCAAAATAAGATTTGATGTGCCCTTCCCTGTAGTACATGTCATGTTTAAGGGGGGTAACTCTATATGCTGGTTTTGAATAGCCATGTGCTAATGGAGGACTGTTTGTGTTGTGTTGAGAAATTGGAGTGAGAAATGGGCCTAACAAAATGGTATGTTTATATTTTCAATGCTTGTATTATTCATATTGGTGTTTTGAGAATATGTAAAGGTCAAAATATTTCTATAAAGCAAATTGGTTAGGTGTACATTTAATGTTAATTAAGGTGTTTGGTTTTCACACTTGGTAAACTATGCTATTTTTAATACATTAATATATTTTTATGAGGTAAAGGTAAATGTAAAGTTAATGCTAATTACAGGGTTTTCCCTAACTTTTGAGGTTAATTTCAATGTTATTTAAGGTAAATTTGGTAACATTATTTTATCTATTTTTCTTCTGTTTACATTTCATTTATTGACTGTAATTTTCAGATTGTTACTTTTTATTGTTTTTTCTTCCTATTACAGTCAATCGTTTTCATTGGTATGATGAGAAGAGTGAGATTTGTGTGAACTTGAACTGATACTGAGAATTGTGAACTTAATCTGAACCATGAGATGAGAAAAATAAGAAAGGAATAAAATCCGGTGGAACCGATGAAACGCATTTACATTTTGTTTTGTGACACCTATAACTGTGTAAGTTCACATAAATAGAAACAATGAATAGTTTACTAATATAATATCGTCTGAATGATTGAAGACGTGATAATGGTGTTATGATAATGTTTCTTTAATGTTTTCCAGTGGTTTTTGATTTAATGTACTGAATATATCAGAATAGAAGTCAGGAATATGCAGCATAGGAACCTATGGACCCCGGGGTCAGAGGATGGCGACTGTGTGTCTCAAAAGGATTTACATTAGTTCCTTGAAATACCAAAGTCATTAATCATTTTTTGAACATACAATGGAATCCTAGCGGTGTAGATGTTTTCCATTTACTCCAGGGCTACAACAGAGGTGAAGCGATTTGGGGTTTAACACCAGCACAGAGGTGAAGCGATATGGGGTTTAACACCAGCACAGAGGTGAAGCGATATGGGGTTTAACACCAGCACAGAGGTGAAGCGATATGGGGTTTAACACCAGCACAGAGGTGAAGCGATATGGGGTTTAACACCAGCACAGAGGTGAAGCGATATGGGGTTTAACACCAGCACAGAGGTGAAGCGATATGGGGTTTAACACCAGCACAGAGGTGAAGCGATATGGGGTTTAACACCAGCACAGAGGTGAAGCGATATGGGGTTTAACACCAGCACAGAGGTGAAGCGATATGGGGTTTAACACCAGCACAGAGGTGAAGCGATATGGGGTTTAACACCAGCACAGAGGTGAAGCGTAATGGGGTTTAACACCAGCACAGAGGTGAAGCGATATGGGGTTTAACACCAGCACAGAGGTGAAGCGATATGGGGTTTAACACCAGCACAGAGGTGAAGCGATATGGGGTTTAACACCAGCACAGAGGTGAAGCGATATGGGGTTTAACACCAGCACAGAGGTGAAGCGATATGGGGTTTAACACCAGCACAGAGGTGAAGCGATATGGGGTTTAACACCAGCACAGAGGTGAAGCGATATGGGGTTTAACACCAGCACAGAGGTGAAGCGATATGGGGTTTAACACCAGCACAGAGGTGAAGCGATATGGGGTTTAACACCAGCACAGAGGTGAAGCGATATGGGGTTTAACACCAGCACAGAGGTGAAGCGATATGGGGTTTAACACCAGCACAGAGGTGAAGCGATATGGGGTTTAACACCAGCACAGAGGTGAAGCGATATGGGGTTTAACACCAGCACAGAGGTGAAGCGATATGGGGTTTAACACCAGCACAGAGGTGAAGCGATATGGGGTTTAACACCAGCACAGAGGTGAAGCGATATGGGGTTTAACACCAGCACAGAGGTGAAGCGATATGGGGTTTAACACCAGCACAGAGGTGAAGCGATATGGGGTTTAACACCAGCACAGAGGTGAAGCGATATGGGGTTTAACACCAGCACAGAGGTGAAGCGATATGGGGTTTAACACCAGCACAGAGGTGAAGCGATATGGGGTTTAACACCAGCACAGAGGTGAAGCGATATGGGGTTTAACACCAGCACAGAGGTGAAGCGATATGGGGTTTAACACCAGCACAGAGGTGAAGCGATATGGGGTTTAACACCAGCACAGAGGTGAAGCGATATGGGGTTTAACACCAGCACAGAGGTGAAGCGATATGGGGTTTAACACCAGCACAGAGGTGAAGCGATATGGGGTTTAACACCAGCACAGAGGTGAAGCGATATGGGGTTTAACACCAGCACAGAGGTGAAGCGATATGGGGTTTAACACCAGCACAGAGGTGAAGCGATATGGGGTTTAACACCAGCACAGAGGTGAAGCGATATGGGGTTTAACACCAGCACAGAGGTGAAGCGATATGGGGTTTAACACCAGCACAGAGGTGAAGCGATATGGGGTTTAACACCAGCACAGAGGTGAAGCGATATGGGGTTTAACACCAGCACAGAGGTGAAGCGATATGGGGTTTAACACCAGCACAGAGGTGAAGCGATATGGGGTTTAACACCAGCACAGAGGTGAAGCGATATGGGGTTTAACACCAGCACAGAGGTGAAGCGATATGGGGTTTAACACCAGCACAGAGGTGAAGCGATATGGGGTTTAACACCAGCACAGAGGTGAAGCGATATGGGGTTTAACACCAGCACAGAGGAGAAGCGATATGGGGTTTAACACCAGCACAGAGGTGAAGCGATATGGGGTTTAACACCAGCACAGAAACTACTTTAAGACAGTGTTAATGTAAATAGTCATAGTAATATAATTAATAATTAATTAATATAATCATGTAATTAAACAAGATAAACATTCCCCAGTCGTGTCAATTCGTGTCAATTTAAAAGTTAGCTATAATAAAGTATATAATTAAGTTGTAATAAATAAAATGTGATGCTGTCTTACTGTTTGATTAGTTAGAAGTTTTGATATTTCAATTTGAGCCAAAACTATGCTCACCATTTTCCATCACGCTCTGTAGATGTTCAGGGCGCTTTGATTGTATTGTCGGTTTTCTGGTGATTTTTTTCAGTCTATTTGCAATGGTGGAACAATTGGCTCGATACTTACATCTAGGTTAATGTTTAAAGGTCCTGCCTGAACCCTCGTAGCAATACAAAAGTTACTGGTTGCACCTTACCATTGAAGCTTTCTCTCTGTTACATTTTGTCAGTGAAGTCAAGGAATGGCTTCTTCCTGTTAATGCCAAGCAAATGTAAGTAGTGTAATATTTTGGTCAAATTATATGAAATAGCGCACGTTCTAAGAGTCAGGCACCACTCACCAACACCGACTGTCTCAACAGGCTATCCACCAGATTTCATCTATATATTCCAGGGTAGTATGGAGGTTGTGTTAACATGTGCTTTTGACATCAGTAATTGTTGGAACAAAATAAACATTTCCCGACAGAGGTGTAAGACAAAACAAGTCAATGTAGAAGCTGCACTATTTAGCATGGCAACAGTTACTGGTTCCACCTTATCGTTGAAGTTTTTGTGAACGTGAATCTTTGTTTTAAACTCTGTCTCTCTGAAACCAACGTATGTTTCCGTTTCACGGAAAAAACAAGATTCAACAATCACAAAACCTCATTCAACAATCCCAGCAAAAACACTGCCACAGAACTAAGCAAATATATTTGGCAACTTAGAGAAGATAATCTCAAATTTAATGTTGAATGGTCAATGATTGGCCAGGCCAAACCATATTCAAACACCAACAAAAGATGCAGCCTTTGCATATACGAGAAAGTTAGTATAATCTGCAAACCATACATGGCCAGCCTCAACAAACCCAACATGGCCAGCCTCAACAAACCAACATGGCCAGCCTCAACAAACCGAACATGGCCAGCCTCAACAAACCCAACATGGCTAGCCTCAACAAACCCAAAATGGCCAGCCTAAAAAAAAACCAACATGGCCAGCCTCAACAAACGCAATATATGTCACCAGGGATTATCCACTCATCTCTCCAAACCTCGTCGGTATATATATATATATATATATATATATATATATATATATATATATATATATATATAGCAATGGAACAATTGATCATCTAAATGGCAAGTATTATGAAAGTGACTGTTTCAGTTGGTGGTGTCAACCCAGTTCTACAAGCAACCCCTTACTTCATTGTTCTACAAGCAACTCCTTACTTCATTGTTCTACAAGCAACCCCTTACTTCATGTTCTACAAGCAACCCCTTACTTCATTGTTCTACAAGCAACCCTTTGCTACATTGTTCTACAAGCAACCCCTTACTTCATTGTTCTACAAGCAACCCCTTACTTCATTGTTCTACAAGCAGCCCCTTACTTTATTGTTCTACAAGCAACCCCTTACTTCATTGTTCTACAAGCAACCCCTTACTTCATTGTTCTACAAGCAACCCCTTACTTACAACCACACAACCATTACCTGAGACGGTCATAACTGCATTGCTGGTGATGTCTGGAGTTGAGCAGAATCCCGGTCCTGACACACGTACATCTACTAAACAGTTGCGTCTTTGTGGTGATGAAGGTGACAGTAAGACAGAATTTGATCGGCTTATGGAGCAGTTTGACAAAATGTCAAACAAAGTAGACAATGTGAAGCAGGAGCTATCCGACAAACTGAACACTCTTTCAGACTCTATGAACAGCATAAGGCAATCTGTTGATAACCTTAGTGATAGATGCAGTACATTAGAAAAAGAAAATTCCGATTTAAGAGATTACTGCAATACCCTAACCGATAAGATCGATTACCTCGAGAACCAGAGCAGACGAAATAACCTGTTGTTTCATGGTGTACAACGGTCCAAGCCCCGGGAAACCTGGCAAGACTGTGAATCGATAGTTAGAGAGGTGATTAAGAAAGACATGGGTGTAGATGACAGTGGTATCACTATAGAACGTGCACACAGGGTCAATAGAGGTAAATCTATCATTGTCAAGTTTTTAGACTATACCATGAAAGTTGCTGTGCTGAGTCAGGCTAAGTTACTGAAAGACACTGGTCTCTATGTAACGGAGGATTTCTCCGTTTTAGTAAGGACAAAACGACAAAAACTTAAACTTATCATGGACAGAGAGTACGAGAAGGGGAGGCGATCTCGTCTCAAATTTGATAAGCTTGTGTTTCAAGACGGTGAGGTTCTCACGTGGACCTTAAGTGACAATGTTCCTGTGACTCTGAAGGTTAGGTCGGGATTTCGATCCTCTAACGTTGTAGGAGATAACGAAAGTTATGAATAACAAAACGGCCGGGCCCAATGTAAACGAAATGTTATTTCCCTTCTAGCGTGGAATGTCCATGGTCTTTTGCGTAAACTTTATTCAGTAGATTTCTCCGATTATTGTACCCAGTTCGATATTGTTGGCTTTATAGAAATCTGGAGTAACTGTGATATCGCAACAATAGAAAGTCGTTTTCCAAATCATACTGTATATATAAACCATCGGGATTTTAACAGTAGAGGTGGCGTTGCACTCCTATTACATAAATGTCTACTAGATGGTGTAAAGAATGTTGATTTATCTTTTGTTGACTGCATATTTATAACCCTTGATTCGTCATATTTCAACTTGGTCAAAGATGTTGTCATCGGTATTGTTTATGTTCATCCAGAACACAGTTCTGTTCTAACTGATCATAGGGATGTCAAAGGTATTGAGTATATAAATGATATATTACTTGGTCTTCAAGTCAAATATGGAGATGTCGATATTCTGATAGGCGGCGATTTTAATGCACGTACTGGGCATATCATGGATTATGTAATCCAGGAACATCGTGATTATATTCCTGAATTCAATGATATACACGATGTCACTGACAGCTTTGATCTCCCCCGTTCTTCTAGAGACAGTGAAGTAAATGAATATGGGAAAGAACTAATAACTTTATGTGCTCAATATGGTCTACACATGTTAAATGGGCGTTTCCCAGGTGACAAGGACGGGTCCTTCACATGCTTCTCTAACAAAGGTGCCAGTGTAGTAGATTATTTTATTTGTTCTACAGCACTGTTCAATTCTATTAAAGATTTTAGCGTGAGCACTCGGACAGAATCCGATCACTTCCCGATTGTGTGTGAGATACAGTGCAATGCAGAGTCTAATGCTGCACCCGAAATATCTATTTGTTCGGATATAAGGAGATTTATATGGAAACCAGAGATAAATGATGTATTTAGTGAAATGATCAGAGCTGACCTTAGTAATCTTAGTTTAGTTGATTTTAATGATCACGATACATTTGACTCTACAAAAGCGGTTGATCAACTTGTGTCTGTTATCCACTCCTCTGCTTCACGTTGTAATATGGCCTGTAGGAAGACCAGTGTTAAACTTGATAAGTGTATTAAATCACCTTGGTATGATGAGGAATGTGATAATATCAAGAAACAAAAATATGACATTCTGAATAGATTCAGATTGACTGGAGACAAGTCTCTTTTATCTAAATTCCATACATCACGGAATAAATTCAGAGAAATATGTCGTCATAAGAAAGAACAGTTTCTAGTGAACTCTACTGAGGAAATTTTGGATTGCTATAATAATAAAAACGCAAAATCATTTTGGTCACATGTCCAGTATTTTAGTAAACGGTCTGTGCAGTTATCTACTAATATCGGTAGTGAGGAATGGATTGATTATTTTCGATCTGTACTGAACATCAGTGACAATATTATAGATGATGATTTAATTACATTCTCAAAGGAGTATATGGTTTCCCATGCTGACTATTCCTTTATTTGTGATGACTGTACTAATGATGATTACAACAATATTCTCAATCACGATATTACCCCAAATGAAGTTGAAACAGCACTTCTTAACCTTAAGTTAAAGAAATCTCCTGGTCAGGATGGAATTGTACCGGAAATGCTCAGATGCAATTATCAAATATTTACCACGTACCTTTGTAAATTATTCAATTGTATCTTTAAATCAGGCAATTTTCCTGAACAATGGTCGAAGAGTATAATATTCCCCTTACACAAAAAAGGTAACATTAATGATGTTAATAACTACAGAGGTATTTCCCTTTTAGATATACTAGGGAAAGTTTTTACATGTCTTCTCAATAATCGCTTAAAACATTTTATTGATGAATTTGATAAGTATCCAGAATCACAGTGTGGTTTCCGGAAGGGTTACTCAACAGTTGATAATATGTTTACCTTACAAAGTCTTATCCAGAAATATTTATCTAAATCTAAAGGTCGTTTTTATTGTTTATTTGTTGATTTTAGAAAAGCGTTTGATTCCATAAATAGAGATCTACTGTGGCATGTCATTGCATCAAATAGTATCCATGGTTATATGTTGAACATTATTATGGATATGTACTCTAAAACAAAAGTCTGTGTAAAGTTGTCACAAAGCACTATTTCAGAATATTTTGACAGTCTCAGTGGTGTGAGACAAGGTTGTATTTTAAGTCCCTTGTTATTTTCACTGTTTATTAACCAAATACATACAGTTATGGAGCAATGTGGTGATAGGGGTATTTTTGTTGATTCTGATTTTTTAGAACTGTTCCTGTTGTTATATGCCGATGATTTATGCTTGTTTTCAGATTCAGTTATAAGTTTACAAAAGAGAATTAATATACTTTCACAATTTTGCAAGAAATGGGGTCTGACGGTTAATCTTGATAAGACCGAAATTCTAGTCTTTCGAAACGGGGGTAAATTAAGAGCTTACGAATATTGGTACATGGATGGTATTAAACTAAATGTATCAACTTACTACAATTATCTTGGTTTAACATTTTCAAACAGATTTTCTTGGTCTAAATGTGTACAAAACTTAGTTATGAAAGCAAATAGAGCAATGGCATCAATAAAAATATTTTCTTCAAAATTGAAAAATATATCTCCATGTGTGTTATTTAAGATGTTCGATGTACAGCTGAAGCCTATCATATTGTATGGATCTGAAATTTGGGGAATTCACAAATGGGAAGCCATTGAAAGATTTCATGTTCAATTTTGTAAATATGTTCTTGCTGTGAGTTATAAGTGTTCAAATGTTGCAGTACTTGCTGAATGTGGAAGAAACTATGTACATATTGACACCCTTCAAAGAGTAATTAAATTTTGGTTTAAAATATTAGAATCACAAGAAACGAGGTATCCAAAACAGTGTTATAAAATGATGTATAAGCTTGAAGCAGTAGGTCGGCACAACTGGGCTTCGGATGTAAAGAAGATATTGTTCATGTATGGATTTGGTTTTGTATGGGAAGCTCAGGGTGTCGGCAACAAAAGCAATTTTCTACATAATTTTGTTTTAAGAATTAATGATTGTTATATACAAAGCATATTTGCAGATATTAATGACAGTTCATCCTTAGATTTATATTCTAACATTAAACACAATTTCTGTATAGAACCATACCTACTTCATGTTAAATCGAAAGAATCACGACGGAGAATAACTTTGATAAGAATAGGTGCACTATCTATTAGAAAAAATACTGGAAGAAGAGAAGGAATACCTAGATGTTATAGATTTTGTAAGCTTTGTAAAGATAATGTTATAGAAGATGAAATACACTTTTTATTCAAATGTCCATTTTTTAAAGAATTAAGACTAAAATATTTCTCACATTTACCTTATCATGTTGATATTTATTACCTGCAAAATATTTTACAATGTCAAAACTTAGAAATCATTTTATCATATTCATATTTCATAAGAGATGCACTTGCCTTACGCTCGAAGGTTTTATTATAAATTTAACTCAAAATGTAAACTTTATTTATTCTTCTCTCTGATGTTTGTCTATTTTTTGTATAAAATGTGTTTTTGTACGTGGGCCGAAGGCCTTTTACTGAAATAAACGAATTGAATTGTTCTACAAGCAACCCCTTACTTCATTGTTCTACAAGCAACCCCTTACTTCATTGTTCTACAAGCAACCCCTTACTTCATTGTTCTACAAGCAACCCCTTACTTCATTGTTCTACAAGCAACCCCTTACTTTATTGATCTACAAGCAACCCCTTACTTCATTGTTCTACTAGCAAACCCTTACTTCATTGTTCTACATGCTAGCATTTCCTTCAAACTCATCTCGTCTATATATAACATCCAAATCCCTTTGAACAATTTGACTAAACTTGTGCAATACGATTTGGAAGAAAACCAGGAAAGTGGCAACTTGAATTTGATTTGAGATGACAGCATCTGTTCTAAAAGCCAGCATGCAATCTCTCACTTCATTGTTATACATGCCAGCACGTGTCCTTTGAACAAAGTGAACGCAAAAGTGTAATTACTTTTGGAAAAAAAATCCTTTGAAAACCAGGAAAGCCGTTCTTTTGACACTCCGATATACAACTTTCTAGAAGCATGCGATCTTCAAATAGATTTAATCTTATTATGTTTCTGTTATTTCCGATGATTGGTTTATTCCATTTTATGTCAATGCAAGAACACATTTCTTATTTTGATGAATAAAAAGGGACATATATATGATAAAACATAGAGTCAACCACTCTTAACGTTTCTTAAATAATTACAAACACACTCTTAAAGGTCCTTCCATTAAAAAAGCCTCTATTTTTGCTTTTTTGTCAAACATTGAGAAAAAATACTTATTAGCTACAGCCCGATAAAGAAGTGGATGCATATAGTTCTCGGCCCGTCTATACGTCCGTCCGTCCATCCGAACATCTCAAATACCTGTTGTGTCGAATTGTGTGTCTCTTGATGTCCATATCATATATTTAGTAAACTGTTTAGTTGTGCCTTTTGCTATTTTGCCATTTAAATGTTTATACTTGATACCTATAGCTATATCTGCATTGTACGTCTTCAGCAATGTGTTTATGGTACTTTTTACATTAGTAAACTGTATTACCTAGATTAATCGTACTGTTGTACACTGTTAGTGACATTCTGTGAGGATTGCTAACAAGTCCAAATCAGCAGATTGATCTAAACCAATCAATTCAACGCCTTCTGTCCTACCCTGGGCGGCTGGATTTCACAGAAAGAATGGACTCATTTTATTCCGTCTAAGCCTATTTTATGTAGCAATACCTTAGTACAAATGCTTCTAAGTGAACCACTGCCTTACGTGCTTTATCTCTGATCTTCTGTGAAAATAAAGACTTATCTTTCCTGTTGAAACACTTCATATAAGTTCACACCCAGGACTGTTGTCAATACAGAGGAATCAGTAACTGTGTATTTACATTCATCAAAATCCATGAATGGTATAAACCCTGAATTTCTTTATTTCTAATTGTTTGACAGTACACTTTACGATGTACGGCAACAAGTCTGCTATAACCTCTGACCCCGTGTTTTAGCCTCCACGCGCTATCAGAGGAAACCTCTCAACACCAATAATACTCTCATTGACTTAACATTTACTCACATGTCTGGTTAATAACTATTTGTGACTGCAACTACGGAAATACTTAGCGTTAAGTGACAAAAGTTGCCCCCATTTTTGATTTTGGGCTATTAAGGATCATATTTTCTTTTGTCAACAATGGATTTATCAACACAAGGTCAATCCTTATATTTCTGTTGTTCTAAGCTCGCAAGATTTGCAATACAATTATAGGAGTGCATCAGATAACAAATACGTTTATCGTGTTACACAGGTTCGATGTATATTCCTATTTATTATAATACCAAAACATGCTCCAAATATGTTTGCCTCAACACATGTTTCATTTTGCCTCATTTCAGAAACAATTTCAATTCATGTCAAAGCAGCTGATCTTTCCTTCACAATGAACATTTCTCGAAAACCAGCAACTGCCAGGGGAAGAGGAACCAACGATCAAAGTTCGTCCGTAGTCATTATATATCTTCTTACACTCTCACTTGAAATCACACTTGTTCGTAGTCATTATATCTACTTACACTTACACCTGAAATCACACTTGTCCGTAGTCGTTATATATATATATATATATATATATATATATATATATATATATATATATCTACTTACACTTACACTTGGAATTACACTTGTCCGTAGTCATTTTATCTACTTACGCTTACACTTGAAATCACACTTGTCCGTAGTCATTATATCTTCTTACTTTACACTTGAAATCACACTTGTCCGTAGTCATTTTATCTACTTACGCTTACACTTGAAATCACACTTGTCCGTAGTCATTATATCTACTTACACTTACACTTGGAATTACACTTGTCCGTAGTCATTTTATCTACTTACGCTTACACTTGAAATCACACTTGTCCGTAGTCATTATATCTACTTACGCTTACACTTGAAATCACACTTGTCCGTAGTCATTTTATCTATTTACGCTTACACTTGAAATCACACTTGTCCGTAGTCATTACACTTACACTTGAAATCACACTTGTTAAAGTTTCGTTTATTTCATTCTTACACTGTTGTATGTCCCTTTCTGTGCTTACAGGGGTGTGCTTCCATGCACGTGTTGTTTCACACACTCACTCGAATGAATCGAATGAAGTTGAAATCGGCGGTTATGGTAGTAATGTATTATGTTATCCCTACCTTTTCAAGTTATTCTTACCTTTTTTTTTTTTACATCAAAAGACTTGTCCTACCAATTCCACAAACATTTTAATGTTAGCCATTACATTTCTTAGCTTATCAATACTTTGGTGTGCAGACACCTCTTTCTATAAGTAAAATAAAATGTAAAACTTTAACAGTCGGGGTGTTAGAGAGCCATGTTAAATTGTTTGCTTGTTAAAACTTCATTATTAATACAAATCAATTGGGCAATACAAATAATCAGGTCTATCACGTTAAGTATATGGTCTCCATCACCACTATGCGTTCATTATCAGTATTAACGATATCAAGATTTAAAGCATGTCATACATCTGTTAAGTCCCCAAACTAAATCTATATTTTCAGGACTCATGTCTGTGTGGTGAGACTTTTAATTCATGTGGTTTACATACATGTATAATGTCAACTTACCATAAGATTGTTAATTAAAATCAGGAGTGTCAACCTCAATTTGGTTTACATACATGTATGATGTCAACTTACCATACGATTGTTAATTAAAATCAGGAGTGTCAACCTCAATTTGGTTTACATACATGTATGATGTCAACTTACCATACGATTGTTAATTAAAATCAGGAGTGTCAACCTCAAATTGGCCCTACACTATATCAACTGCTTTTGCTGGTTCACTTGTGGAGCCATGTTATAAACTTACGATAACAAAGAACATTATTTATTTAGAGATTACATAACGACTGAGTGTTGAATATCGAAAATATTCTAACGAGATATTTTTAAATGTAAATGAGCAAAAACAATCTATTTAATTAATATTAATCTAGGTCTTTGAAGGGCATTTAGAAGTGGTATACATAAGAACAGGAAGATTTTCTGGATAACAACTTCTTTAATGTGTATTTTCACATTAAAGAAGTTGTTATCCAGAAAATCTTCCTGTTCTAAAATTAATCTATTTATTAAATACGAAACTCGATATTCATTTGAGACAAGCATCATACTATCATTACCTTGTAATTATACCAATACTTGGTAATTAATCTAGGTGGAGTCAAGCCGTAAACATTAAAATTGTAGTCCCCGTTTTCCGTTGCGCTCTCGTTCGCATCTACATAAAATATCACATTCACAGGACAAAAAGTGGTGGAATCCGCTTGACGGAATCTTCCTGATTCTTCCTGATTCTTCAGAATCCGTCAATTTTTGGGAGACTCGGGAAGGATCAGGCAAGTGGATTCCACCATTTTTTGTCCTGTGATTTACAAATCATTATCACAATGTTTTCGTCATCAATGTCCTAAACAAAGACATCAGGAGAAACTTTAAAAGTAAACACTGACGCTGTTGCCGTCGGCAGAGGTCGTCATTCGACGATCCTTGCTGGGCGCTTCAACATGCAAGCTTCATATTTTGAAATTCATAATCTATATCTGGACGTTGATCATATCAAACTGATTATGCTGACGATTCTAAACAAAATCATTTATAAACTGCTATCTGCTTCTGCTCGGATTTGTGTTGACAAAAACAAGGCCGTTGTAAACAAAACGGAGATAACTCTTCCTAGTACGGCATTATGACGTCACTATTGTTGAATAACTTTTTTCGGTTACACAACACTCGTTGAAAAACTTCCAACTGGTCACAAAACACTTGTTTCAAATAAACAAAATTATCTCATAAAGATATTCAAAATACGCATGTTATAAACTAGATAACACAAAGGTTTCACAGATGTTATCAAAGGTGCATCCTTTGTGTTTCAGACAACTTTATTAGGCTTTAATACGTTCCGACTCACCATATGTGCTGTTTACAGTGCAAATACATTAACTCAGCTTGCATATTCATCCCAAATCGCAAAGTATATAATAATTACTAGTTTCCAATTAAAATCGAGTAACATCATAATGCATGTGCAGAAACCGAAACTGCACGTCCCATTTACATGCACAGTAGTTATATGAAATATATTAAACATGATCAATCCAAATTTATAATTTTTTCTGTTATAAATAAGATTCCAAAATTACGCTTGAGTCATTGGCGCCCGTCAGTCAGATGCATTGTCCGGTTTTCGATCAGAAATCACTACTTTTACCTTCATGTCGTCAATATAAGTAGTCGACTATCATCAAAATGGTAGTTGTCGGTAACAGTCGGTACTTCTCGATAAAGTAACACCATTTATAACGTTTTGAATAGGTGACCCCCAACAACACAATGGACGTACCTTTAATCTCACTCTCAAAAAGAAAGATGATTGATACTGGATGGTTTCAGAATCGTTGAGATCATGAGACAATATAATCACTCTTACTGGAGTTGTTTATTGATCTATGTCACCAGTGGGCCAGCCCATTGAATTATCGACTATACTCATTTCTCAGATCAGTTCCTAGTATTAGGGGGGGGGGGGGGGGGGGGGGGGGGGGGGGGTTTGAAACAGCTATTCGATAATGTAAGATGTCCTTTCTTTAATGTCTAGAAACCAATTATATTTATTTCTGGATGCTTTTCCTAGACATACCAGTTAACTGTGCTCATAGATGTCGTTGTTTGTAACTTCTGAACAAAGTTTATTTCTATGTTCGCTGTGCTCCAAACTTTTGCTCTAAGCCGACGTGATGCTGATGCTGTACATCAGAGTTATTGTACTGTAGAAATACAATAGTTAAAAGGATGACCTATGGTTATTGTACTGTAGAAATACACTAGTTAAAATAATGACCTATGATTATTGTACTGTAGAAATACAATAGTTAAAAGGATGACCTGTGGTTATTGTACTGTAGAAATACACTTGTTAAAAGGACGACCTATGGTTATTGTACTGTAGAAATACAATAGTTAAAAAGATGACCTTTGGTTATTGTACTGTAGAAATACACTAGTTAAAAGGATGACCTGTTGTTATTGTACTGTAGAAATACAATAGTTAAAATATAGGTCTTGTCTTCCTCGCATGTTTCAGAAACAAGCAGCCAGCAGGAATTCAAATCAGATTTAATGACAGGCTATCACCATTTTTTTCATTTCATCATAATACCTTTTCTCTGAAGGGCATCAACATGAATTATCAATTGTGCTTGTGATTCTAAGTTGATTTTACAGAATTACCCATAATTACACGCAAACTATCTACTACCAGAACCTCGCCTGAATGATTTCACATACAGAGGGCATGATAAATGTTTTCTTAAACGTTGTCTTGTTCGATGATATTTACTGACTCAATGGCCCTGGGTCAGAGGATAGTGGATATGCGTCTCAACAGGTTTACATAAGCAGCTCGAAATACCAAAGTCGTTAATCATGTGTCGCATACGATGAAATCCTTGCTGTGTTGATGTTTACATTTTACTATTGTGGCCACATGCCTGACCTGTACAATAAGTGAGGTGATTTATGGTTTTAACGATGCTTTCTAGAGTACAACAGTGCTAGTAGCCCGCATTAACATTGTGGGTATGTATGGCGATTGAACCGAAGAGTATTAGTAGCCGCGACAGCATTGTGGGTATGTATGGCGATGGAACCTAAGAGTATTAGTAGCCGCGACAGCATTGTGGGTATGTATGGCGATGGAACCTAAGAGTATTAGTAGCCGCGACAGCATTGTGGGTATGTATGGCGATGGAACCTAGCTACGAGCATCGACTGGACATTCAGTGTAGCAGTGCACCTAAACCTCACTGACTGATTTAAGCCTTGCAGTATTCACCTCGCTTCTCCGTGCTAAGATAGTGGATCGCTGCACCTGAATGCACAGCTAGCTCTGATTTCCGAGCACAGAAACCGTACGGAAATGCGGCAAGGGTTAAATCAGCCAGTAGTGAAGACTGGCAAGAGTACTTCCTTGTGTAAGGAAGTTAACCAACATCCACATCGATGAGAGGGACACATATTCACCAACGAACCTGCAATTAACGAGTATCTGAGTATTTAGATATAAGCTAATTACAACATGGAGACTTTAAAGCCTATGATGTGCCAGAAGTTATAAAAAAGATTATACTTTATTACTGTATTAAATGTGAATATGGATTTCTGAGATTCACCAGCACAGTTAATGTAAGATACTTCACGACAGTGTCATCGAAATACTCTAATGCGTTTGTATTACTGAAGTTATGTTTTCAAGGATCTTTATGGTGTTATTATAGAATCAAAGCCAGATGATCACTTCTTCCAGTTCAAAAGCCAGTTACAATGAATAAGTTGTGTTGCTGTTTCACTGTACGATTAACGTATCTCAGCATGAAGATTGAATATTCCAATTACAACATTTAGCCTTTCCCAACACATTAGATGTTCCTGACATTTGATTGTCCGTTTCCTGTTTTTCAGACGATTGTCTATTGTGAAACTAATGAACTGACAATCATCTAAACTTGTTAAAATCAGGACGGAAATTAATATCATGAAAATGTTATTACAAATGTGAAATGTCAGATAATACTTCTAAAACATTGCTTATCTGAGAAACTCTATATCTGTAATATTTGTGATATTTAAGATATTTCACAGAGTTAACAAGATTAATGCTAATCAAAAACCGAACTGTCTCACACTATATTGGTCACATACAAGCACTCACGGGCAAAATATAGTATCCCTTTTTTTCAACAGAGTTAAACACAAAATATAGTATCCCTTCTTGTCAACAGAGTTAAACACAAACTATAGTATCAATTCTTGTCAACAGTCAAACACAATCCATTTCTGCCGAATAAAGTGGATTTAGAATGTTTGTGATGAGGATATATCTCGTCAAGATACATAGACACCATTACCCATGAGAGTATGATACTTAATGTTTTATATCTGTTCAAACACACACGGGCGCTGAAATAGCTATTTCAAAGGGGAATTATGGAACGATTGTTTGGTATTTGAGGTAAAAGTTTATGACATATAGAAATTATGTCAGTACAAGATGTTATCGGCATGATTTATCTTCTTTGAGATTGATTCAATGACGCATCGTTGCTGTACGATGTCATAAAACAAGCCAGAAAGCCATATTTCACTCTTCGATCTCGGCTGGTTAGGAGATTCAATAACCACGATTTTAAAAAGCCATTGTTTTCAGAAATATGAACAGATGACTGCTCAAAACTTACAGATTAAGTTAGTTTGCGTTTAGAGACATGGTTTAACTGTCTTTCCGCCGTGTTCGTCACTAAATGATTAAAATATATTGCGTTGTTGTACCTATACTTTCTTTTGCCCGCGAGTGTACATTCAGTTTTATGTATAATATAGTGATATGACGTTTTACATGCTGAAATACACTGCACTCATCAATGTCTCGAATACGTGTCATGAAGTGTAAACATGTTCTTGCGTGCACATCATCAGCTTCTATTGTGTAGGATAGATACTTCGACGTCGTAACAGGGTTTACGGTTGAAATAACTCCTACTTTGAACTCTGAACTTTTCTGGATTTCTTGATAACAACTTCTTTACTGTGAGCATACATGACGTTTCGGATGTGTACTTACTCATTCCGTCTTTTTCAAATCCACGACTTTCTCTCTCATTCAACTTGTATGAATATATTTTAAATATGATATAAAATGTAATTACAATTACGAATATTATACTTGAAGAGCAAGCAAGCCTTGTTAATCATCCCGAGGGACTGGAACCTCCAGATTGACATAGCTACTATTTACAGGAACTTGGAGATTACTTTGAAGAGGATTAAATATTGATTGCTCTTTGATTTGTGATGTTTGATGATGTTTATACATTGAATCAACATCGTCAACCTAGAAGTTTAGCCTTAAACAAATTTGTCAAACGGTATTTACAAGGACCTGAAGAATGGAACACAGGATGCTCTTCAACTAATGATGAATGCGGTAGTGAATGTCAACTCACTTGAAGAACAATTTGGGATTAAAGGAATTCAGAAGAATCCAGACTCTTGTCTGTTCTAGTACCTCAGTTCAGACTCTTGTCTGTTCCAGTACCTCAGTTCAGACTCATGTCTGTTCTAGTACCTCAGTTCAGACTCTTGTCTGTTCTAGTACCTCAGTTCAGACTCTTGTCTGTTCTAGTACCTCAGTTCAGACTCTTGTCTGTTCTAGTACCTCAGTTCAGACTCTCGTCTGTTCTAGTACCTCAGTTCAGACTCTTGTCGGTTCTAGTACCTCAGTTCAGACTCTTGTTTGTTCTAGTACCTCAGTTCAGACTCTTGTCTGTTCTAGTACCTCAGTTCAGACTCTTGTCAGTTCTAGTACCTTAGTTCAGACTCTTGTCTGATCAAGTCGAAGTAGTGACGGAGATCTACATGTGCCTACTGTTTGCTGCTATCGTAGAAGTTGAAGTTTATTGTACCACCACTAATATAGGCCGACTGCAGGAGCTGTACACAGTATTGGTTGCAGTATACGACACTGAACCTGGTGCACACAGTATTGGTTGCAGTATACGACACTGAACCTGGTGTGCACACAGTATTGGTTGCAGTATACGACACTGAACCTGGTGTGCACACAGTATTGGTTGCAGTATACGACACTGAACCTGGTGTGCACACAGTATTGGTTGCAGTATACGACACTGAACCTGGTGTGCACACAGTATTGGTTCGGTATACGACACTGAACCTGGTGTGCACACAGTATTGGTTGCAGTATACGACACTGAACCTGGTGCACACAGTATTGGTTGCAGTATACGACACTGAACCTGGTGTGCACACAGTATTGGTTGCAGTATACGACACTGAACCTGGTGTGCACACAGTATTGGTTGCAGTATACGACACTGAACCTGGTGTGCACACAGTATTGGTTGCAGTATACGACACTGAACCTGGTGTGCACACAGTATTGGTTGCAGTATACGACACTGAACCTGGTGTGCACACAGTATTGGTTGCAGTATACGACACTGAACCTGGTGTGCACACAGTATTGGTTGCAGTATACGACACTGAACCTGGTGCACACAGTATTGGTTGCAGTATACGACACTGAACCTGGTGTGCACACAGTATTGGTTGCAGTATACGACACTGAACCTGGTGTGCACACAGTGTTGGTTGCAGTATACGACACTGAACCTGGTGTGCACACAGTATTGGTTGCAGTATACGACACTGAACCTGGTGTGCACACAGTATTGGTTGCAGTATACGACACTGAACCTGGTGTGCACACAGTATTGGTTGCAGTATACGACACTGAACCTGGTGCACACAGTATTGGTTGCAGTATACGACACTGAACCTGGTGCAGACGGTTGACGTGAACCGACGTCACAAATACTCCGAGGCATCGTGACCTGACGTGAAACATCACGCGGTAAACATGGCGGAGGAAGAGCATTCAACGGGGTATTGCTTTCCTACAAGATGTTGCTGAAAGCCCTCCGTTGAGCAACTGATGGTGTGGCTATGTAACTCTTGAGCGACTGCTCATTTCGATGACCAATGATAGACATTATTCCTAGGGATCTAACCCCGGCCTCTGATAGCTTTGTTGCTGACGTCGCACGAACACAGTGGTTTGTGAGAGTATTCTCACCCATCGCCGACTGGGCATACCAAATATCTGTTTTAGGAATAGTAAGGGGACGTTGAAAAAAGCACTGACAGACTCGTTTCGTTTTGAAAGATATAATTTCATGCTTTTCTCAGGACAATGTTTGCTTCCGGTTTCATACATTCGAGGCTGTTTTGATTGTTCCCTACTGTCTACCCCATGGTGAGTTTAATCATTATAGGCCATTTGAAAATATTCTGCCCCAGTGTCATCCTTTGACAGAACAAACGATTAACCCCTTAGACCACGGAGACCTTCAACGCCACGTCTACCAAAATGAAGGGTTACCACAATCCAAACTTTCCTAACAAGTGAAAGGGGAGACTCATCAGAAAGGGTTCCACTGTTATACAAACGCTCCATATCACCATGCGAAATAGGATCGTGATGGCTGGTGATATCCTTGCCAGCCCGCTTCATCTCCTTGACCAGACCAACACAAACATGGTTTGAGGACATTAACCCCTTGTCGTGCATGACGTTGCCGATCAAAGGGTGGTGACGTCAGTTGTCGATTAATCGCCGCACGAATTGACCTCAACGCCCATTTTGTGTTCTGACCTCTGCGTAAAATCGTCTCAGATTTACATTGAGTTCAACAACAGGCCTCGTCTCAAAGTCCAATGGCAAACTGTTGTTTTGAAGCAGGTAGGGTTGATCCAGGTAGGCCTTCATTTAACGCAGGTGTCGTCTCCGGAACGCTGAGCAGCATATCATCGTCGCTGTCATTGAAGTCAAGGAGCCATGGAACAGCGGTAACGTCATCCAACTGTTACGTCATAAAAAACGATACCTGTATTGCCTTTAATGTATTTTCGATTGTTCTAACCACTAGGCATCTTAGAATGCATCTTAAAATGATGCGTTGAGAAGTCCAAAAAGGAATACTTCTTTTTGAACATGAGGTGATGTTTCTTTTTTTGTCGTCAGTTTATGTTTTCTGACATCAGTCATTTGTTACAAAATACAATATTTCCGTAAAAAGGTATAAAATATAAATATAAAACCATGAAACTAATTTTAACGATTGCTTGTGTGCAGCACTGTAGGTATCCAACCATTTAGGAGCTTGCAGTAGTTTACCATTGCAATATTTACTACAATAGTTATTGGCTGTAGGTTCCCTCTTCCATAGCACTAACCTCAAGGCGTTGCTTCTGTCTGCTAATGCCATTTAGGAGCTTGCCAGTACACTAGTTACTACAATAGTTATTGGCTGTACGTTCCCTCTTCCACAGAACTGCACTGACAATTACGTTATTAACACTTACCATAAGGCTTTCTTTCTGTTGGTGCCTGAATATTTCTTTTGCGTGAAAAGGAGGTAAAACAGTTAAGCAGTCATACATTTGGGATCACATTATATGATATAGTACAAGTTCTTCGAGTCGGGCACCAATCACCAACACTAACTGTCAGCACAGATCATCCACCCAGCCCTCCAGACCTCGTTTGTATATAAACATCCTAAATATAACAATGGAACAATTGATCACCACCTAACATGTATTTAAAAAAAAGTCACTGTTTCAATTGGGTGGGGTCAACCCACTTCTACAAGCTGGCATGCAATCCTTCACTTCATTGTTATACATGCCAGTACGTTTCCTTTGAACAGATGACGTCTATATATAACAATCCTAATCCCTTTGAACAATTTGAAAGCAATGGTTTAATTCGATAAAGAAGAAAACAAGGAAAGTGACAACTTGAATTTGATCTGATATCAACTTTTAGATGACAGTATCAGTGTTGTGTTGTCAACCCAATTCTACAGCCCAGCATGCAATTCCTCACTTCATTGTTATACATGCCAGCACGTTTCCTTTGAACACATCTCGTCCATATATAACAATCCCAGTCCCTTTGATTGTAATGCCTTCCTGAAATAATGCCTTTGAAAACCAGGAAAGTGTTTGAAAGCCGTCCATTTGACATACTAACATAATACAGAAATATGTCATTACTTTTCAGAAGCATGCGATCTTCAAACAGATTTAATCTTATTTTTTTATAGCTTGTCCAATGATTTGTTTATCCCATTTTATGTCTTTGCTATGATGAAATCATTTAATTTTGATGAATCAAACAGAGACATGAACAAGTTGCCTGATTGACACAGGTCGGTGTATACACAATCTAAATACATTTAGTATATATATGTAACTGAAAAAAACGTTCTCTTGAAGTTTAATAGAAGAAATAAAATACTCAAATTGAAAGTCCAAATATTTGACAAAATAATTAAAAGGAACCTTATTTCATTTGCAACATTGATTTGCAATTAGCTTGTTATGTGTTACAGGTTATAACATACTATGGTTTTTATGACATCTTATAACGCCATTGCTATGTCTCTCCAACAATCTACAATCCAAAAATTATCATAGTGATCAGAACAGCTTAAAATTTAAATAATTCATAGTCTGTGTCTGATCACAATTAGTTAGAATTTGAAACAACATATTTCGATTTCGAAAGTGTTTGCAATTGTTCTTGATTGTTACGTTGTAAATACCCTGGGAATTGATTTTATTTAGATTTAAAAAAATATTAATTCTTATCTAAAGATGGAATAAAGGAAGCATCGATGTTGCTAATAACTTTTTTACGCTGATGATCTCATGTGGTTTCAAATGAGTTTTTCAGGGAACTGACAGCTACACAGTCACTGACAAGCAAAAGAACAGGCTGAGAGCTTCCCTCGAGTCACTGTACGGGTTCCGATTCCATAGTGATTAGATTATAACATACTGGTAATCGGTTTTCTGAATTTGTCATCCGTTCTCGTTATGTTTGAAGTTCCATGTGTAATTGTGGCGGCATTAAAAAAAAATGAATGTTGCGCACCATACGTGTCTGAGGCAAAGTTATACTTAAGCATTATTAATGTCTCTTTTTTCACTTTGCGAAACAATTCATACAATGGTCAAGGACAAGAAGGCAAACAAGCGGAATTTAACTAAAGTTATTGTCCCCAGATTCAAGTGTAAAGGCATCAGTACAATGACAAAAGAACGATACACCGGACAAATAGGGTTTCTGACAAGACTGAAACATGTTAATGAATCTACTAATCACCATCATTATTTCACCCCTGAAAGCTAGTAAGTAATTTATATACACAAATAACTATAATTCTCAAATGCACAGACTCATTTTGAGCGTCACTTGGTTATGTAACATCAAATAAGAACTCGAATACATCATTACACTTACCAAAGGATAACAATTCTCTCGTTATACATGTATGTATATCATTCTGCAATATAAGGCAAGTAAAAAGCATATACATAACACGTATATCAAAGAACAACAATATATATATAATTCTGATATCATGTCATGTATGTTTAGAGTTCGGTAAAGATAAACTATGTAAAACGTTTAGTTCAAAGAACGGTAATTTTACAACAATAAATCTAGTCATGTCCACAGTAATAATCCCTGATACTAACACCGTTAAAGCGATAACCATTCTTGTTCCAAAACCCTAATTTAATGAATAATCGTGCCCCTTATTTTAATGTAATTTGTTAAAGAAAAAGACACGGAAACAGGCATTGTTGTAATTTGAAAACGTTCTCTGTGTAGAAGACAAAGTGATCGAAAATACAAATTAAACTTAATTTGACACGGAAATTCTTGACAAAACAATGATGGATCGATAGATTACATGTCAAACATGTCTCTTGGTGTAATTAGAAAACGAATATTTTCAATCAGAGTGGTATGTTTGTGAAGCTCAAGGTTTCACTTGTACATGTTGCCTTTCATAGAAAACATCTCATCACTGAAGAATCTTACCATTGGTGACTACAATATCATTACTTAATCTTTTGTCGGCTTTATAGCAATCTGAATGAACGAACTACTTTGTCCACAGCATTTATTTTATTGCTGGCATGTTAAAAATAATAAAATTGTAAAACTTTTATTGACGTACATATTGTTTCAGATTATGCACTACAAGCATGCAAAACACGAGTTTTTTTTAATGTTCCTATTTTCAGTGGTTTGTTGTGACGCCATTTAAAGATGTGTTCATTTCCGGTATCTACCGAGAATTAGTTACCTATGTCCTTTCAAACATGGCCGTTGTTTCTTTCGGCATGGCGGATGGGTTTCTGTCATTACCGTAGAATCTCCGATATTGGTGCATTTGTTTCGAGAAAAGGGGGCGTTTTCTTCTGAAATGGGCAAGTTTCTTTCAAATTTGGATGGATTTTCTTCAAAACTAACGCATTTCCGTCGATTACTTAGGGGGCCTGAAGTTTAATAGACGTACAAATTACATCAGAGAGGTACGAGCATACGTTGTTGTTGGTATATTTAAATGTTCAGTGCTTTATTGTTAACAGTTCTTGTCGATGATTTTATTAGGCATATGTTTTATAATATGACGAGCAATAACATCCTGGGATTTATCAGTGAAATCTATCATCTGTCTATCAGGCTACAGTGAAAATAACTTATATACCAGTGACTGTTATACTATGATGTCATAAAACAATGGTCTGACGCGGCGGATTGGCTTATGACGTCACAGTGTTGCTGTGGTGACGGACTGTTTCTAGCGGCCGTTCGGCGAGAAAACGACCCTTTTCCGACGTAATTATAAGGATAACCTGATATAATAAATAGAATATCCGTCAATTCTTGACAAATACCATGTTTATCTCATCTCGTGAGATAGAAAAGTTATATATTTCACTCGTGGCTGCGGCACTCGTGAAAATATAACCTTTCTACCTCACTGGATGAGATAAACATGGTATTAGTCAGGAAAGGACAGATATCCTCTATATATTTGAGTGTCATATTATCTTTAGTTCTTTCTCCAGTCTCAAAATTTAGGATCAAGAAATGTTACTTTTGTTAAAATTGTTGAAATCAACAGAATGATTCAATTAATCAGATCAATTCCGTCTGTCCGTCTTTCTGTCTGTCCAACTAAGGACTTCTTACAGGGAAGGGAATAATTTACTCCATTTTTTGTTAAATTCTCCGAACTACAAAGTAACTTAACATTGCTGCTGCAGAGACATTGTGATAAGGAAAGTTCCTCGCTTTCTTGTGACATGTTTTAATGTTTAATTTTTAGAAACAAGGCATCAACGGGGGAAAGCCATGTAAAATTGTTGATATCTAGCTTGCAGGGGTAGGTAGGCACAAACATGCTCATTAAGAAATTGTTCGGTCGATTGATGATTATATTCGCCTTGGTCTCGTCAGTTTGATTCCAGAGCGTATACATGCCAGCTTCAGGACAACCCCAAGGGCATTGAAGGGGAAATGGTCGGTATTGTTTCACAACAAGGCAACAAAGTGTTAATTACATGGTCACTGCATCTGGTCCCATGTAATCTATAGTTGGGGAATTATACGAGTAATCATGGCATAGTATATTTGCGACGTGAGTCTCAGAATATTGGTATTTCCCGAGCGGTAGCGGGGCTATACAGATTTCCAGACATGACAGTTATTAACATACTATATCGACAAGAACAAAACATTTATGTTACCAAAGTCAAGAAAGTGAGGACCATAAACAAATACTGTTTTATTTATAGACTGGTTACCCGCCGGCACGAAAATATGCAATTTAGATTATGTCACAGACGAAATTACATATCATGGGATTTCAATGGTGTTTTGTCACAATTGCAATGTGATATTTTACCGAGGATATCGTAGCAAATGTGTGGCATATAGAACATTGCTACAATTCTACTAAAATTAAAGCATTTTAATTAATTTAATGTTGTCAGTAATGTTTCAGTTGCGCAAAATGTGGAACTTTTCCATTCATTTCATCTTCAATTGTAATACGTTGATTGGCTTGTATACATGTTTTTACTACTCAACCGATGCGCCATGTATTGCTTATTGCTATCCATCTTGTATTTTGAATGAAACGGACGGGGCAAGATCCAACAGATGCAGTGTGAAATAAGATCAATCTTCCAACATGGCAGCAGTTCCTATCAAGTTTTCCATGAAATTTTATGTTGCCTCCATGATCGTTCCAGGAAATCAAGAGAATTATTTCTTTGTCACATACTTTGGTTTATGGAATCAGCAATAAGTTTTTGCCTCGCAATTGGAAGTTGGCGTTCACGTTTATGTCTCTCTTTAAATCAGGTTTAACCAAGCTGTGCAATCAGTTTTGCCAGTAGCTATAGGTCTGTTGTCGATATTTCGTCCTTGTCAGAAGCAATTGAAAATCAATATGACATCTTCTGTGAACATTTAAACAATCGCTAGCGCGAGTTTGTCAATGGACATGTAATTATATAGAGTTATATATAAGACAAATATTTCAAGTGTTCTAATGCTAAATAGGTCTAAATGGTGAACCCACACTCAATACAACGATTCTTTAAATTTGCTCCATGCGTCAGCGCCATTCTTTTCTCAAGTAGTGTATCATTGTACTGTAGATCATCAACATGTTGCAGTCTCGCTCGATTGTACTATGTGACAGGGATGTTCTTTAAATATCCACTTACAATTGCTTAACTTCCAAGAAATATGCTAATTAAGTAATTAAGTTAATTTGAGAAACAAAACTTGATCAATACTGCATGTATTCTACAGTCTGTAATCGTGCTTGTATCTCTATGTATTTTGTTGATAACGAGCTATAAATGCAGATAGATATTTCAGAAACCATGTTTTCAAGTGAAAATCCCATAATCTTTCAAATGACAGTTATATATCATTTATTCTACGTAATTAAATCTGTTTATTCTAGTCAAATCATTCCGCAAAAATACTGGACATTTACAATGTAATTAGAAAATGGTGACAATTCTCTTCATCCATAAGATAAAATCAGAAATGAAAAATGTTAAGATGAATATACGTTTTTCCTATACTTAAGCAATGGAATCAACATCATATTATGCGAAAAATTCAAAAAATCTCAAAGCAATTTCGATAAGGATATGAAATTATTTCTTTAAGACAGTTAATTCAGTTCCTGGACATTTTATTTAGTTTTTACTTCATGTTCTAATGCATTTCACGTTCATTTTTGTCTCTTTAAATCACCATTTGCCATGATGTGCAATCTGTAGAAGTTGTGTTATTGACTTTTTGGCCTCGGCAGAGAAAAATAGTTTTCGAAACTTCAGTGTAAATTGAAAGTTTTAAAAGTTCTTATCGGTCTGATACTATATTTTGAAGATTATTTTCACCTTACATAAGTATTTTCGTCTGTTTAGTCATATTCATATTTCTGTATTTGCCGTATTAACCGTACACAGCTCACTACTTTTATGTACATCTGTTTGTTATCTGTTCAGTGATGTAAACCCCTAGAGTGTAAGGTCATTTTCTACATTTAAAACACAGGTGTAAATATTGACATGAACTTTTGTAATTTAAAGTGTATTGTAGTGTTTGATGGTTTCCATTTCACCTGGAGTTGAGTATTCGTTGCTGAGTGTCACTTGCTGAACTTGTATGGATCATTCAGTGAACGTTCTTGCTTCAGACATTCGTCAAGTAGAATCAGATATAGACTGACTGATCGAAACTGTTAAGGTCTATTTGAAACAGTATTTTCTTTCACTTCACATCAAAAGGCATCAAAAGGCAATAACTGGGAAACTTCATCAACTGTCTGGTCGAATCGCAAGGGAATTTAAGAGTTACACCAAACACTTATGAAGAATCGCACTTTTCATATTATTTTTTCACTGTAGATGTATTTTTGAAGCCCAACAAACACTCAATCCATACGATAAGGAGATCGCGACTTACAACCTGTCTGCATTCTACTTAGTGATTGATTAAAATTTCTTAAATGAAAGTTATTCTAATCTGTTATTCCTTCAAACAAACAAAGTAGAGATTGTAGAGTAACAAGAAAGTCTTTTTAATGACACTATTGATGTTCCGGGGTTGGTGGGGAAAGCACTTTATCTTACATTTGTCCATGTTTCTCGTTTTGACATGACACTTATTAAGCCTCCATTGGCCGAAGGAGAAATCTAACCAAACATTTGCAGGTGCCTTCATTTGCATTGTGAAATTTATTGGAGAATGTATAACCTTCAATTTGAAGTGTTGTGATCTTGTCATTATTAATTTCAAGTTTAGCTCATCGGGCCTGGCATGGCATGGCGTCCAGCGTCCGTCCATCCGTCTGTCCGTAAACTTTTCGCTTTTTCGACCAATGACTCTTAGAGTGCTGAAATTGTGTGTGTAGACTCCTTGGCTAATGGGGATTCTAAATTGTAGATTGCGTGACCCTATGACTCCAAATGTAGTCACAGGGGATCACAACCTTAAAAACCTATTTTCATCCTCTTCTCCAGTTCCAAAGGTCTAGAGACTTGAAAAGTCGTGTGCAAACTTCTTGGCTAATTGGTATTTTTGTAGATTTCGTGACCCCGTGACCCCAGATTGGGTCACAGGGGTCACAACGTTAAAACACTATTTTCATCTTCTTCTCCAGTTTAAAAAGGTATGGAGAGTTGAAAAGTTGTGTGCAGACTCCTTGGCCAATTAGGATTCTTAATTGTAGATTTGGTGACCCCTTTCACCTTATTTGGTGTCACGGGTCACAACCGAAAACCAAATCTTTGTTTCAAGTAGTTCAAATTTGTTATATCTGTGATAAATTCTCCTGGAATTTTTTTATTTTGAAATGTATCTAGTTTATTGTTTAAAGCCTGTTGAGCTACATAGCCAATGGCTCTATTTTTTAATTTGTTTTCTGCAATAAACGATTTATGCATAACGATAAAATACGTATGAGGTCCTTCATCAGAAACACATTACTTGAAATCCTTCATCAACTGAAATACAAAGATCATCCGACTGACAGTGAATATGATTTATATTGTTATGATTACATCTGATGTTGTAGTCCAAACATCCTGCAAAACATCGGAATATTAAAATGCAATTAAAAAATGTAACCTTATATTAGGTACACAAAATGAAAAGTGTTCTTATCTGTATCATTAATATTAGACTGTTCTTACCTAACTACATTGGTATACATAAGTCATGGATACATCATTGAAATGAAATTCTTGTATCATTTGTTGAAATTGTAGGAACACTTTTTGTTTGCTTGCAATTTAAAATATAATTAATATATATAAAATAACTTAATATAACAGATGAAGGCAGACATTTCACCATTTGAAAACTTCATCACAGATGCTTGTTATTCCTGTCCTGCAAACACTACATTTTTTAAAATAAACTCGATAAGGAATGGAAGTGAGCAATTGTAGTTCAATTGATGGATACTTTATTTAGTTTGTACTCCGTGTTAAGATGATTGACGTTCAGGTTTGTAATAGGAACTTGTGATGCTGCATTATCGGTAGAAAACAACATTATAATTTGAAAAACTTAAGTGTATATTTAAACAGATCATAGTTCAGTTTCTTAATGTTCATATGGAGTTGGTTACATACAATAAATACTTCCTACACTGTATTTTGTCGTTAGTTTAAGGCATCTCTGTTGGAACTGACAGAAAGATGTTAATGCCAATTTCTCCACGTCATACAACGTTCGACGTTGGGAGTTGGAAGAAACTTATCTCTTTGCTCTCACAATCATTTTCACACGGATTTAAAATTAATCCTTTTGGAACAGTTAATTCACTTTAAGGACACTATATTTAGTTTTTGCAAAATGCGCTGATAATTAAAATTGTCTTTTTAAATCACAATTTGTCGTGTTAGCGATAGAACATCTGTTAATGATTTTATGGAATTGTTACTTGAAAAAAATTAATCAGTTTGGAAATTTCTCTGTAAATTGAAATTGAAATTTAACTCCAGATTATTAGTTCAATTATGTAACTTAAACCAAAAGTTTGAAGAACTTTTCTAATGATTTGAAAGGTTGAGTTTTATCAGTGGTTATTGGTTTTTGTTCGTGATAGTTGTAATCCGTGGTTTCTATCCTGTGTCACTTACTGATCGAACTATCAGTTTAATGACTCTCGAACTAACAGCCATTAAGCCAGCTAAGACTAGTGACACACGTTTAAAGTGTACGTCGAACAATATAAAGAGACTATTTCTTTTTCTTTTTTTTCTATTTCTTTCTTTTCCGAATATCATTTCTATCTCATCGAGTGGAGTGAGAAAGTGATATGTTCATGAGTGGCCTGTTCAATGCAGTGTTTATTCCACTCACAGGGGCTTGTATTGTCGAAAATAGCGATTACAACGAATATGAAGTCGACGATCAAACCCCATATACTATTAAAAAAAGTAAAGGGATGTAACGGTGTCAACACCCCATGTCCGTTTGAAATTATATTTCAGAATGTTGTCATCATATTATCATTCAATGTTATATACCACGGCAAAGCCAATACATTTGTCTTTAAAACAAGCCATCAAACGTAAAAATCGAACGGATAATAACAAGGATATGTTTTTTCAAAGCCAAAAATGTTAGCACATTGCTCATGTGAGCCATTTGCCTAGCCCACCAAAATGATAAAATATTCGCTTGAAAAAATATTATTAAATATTTTATAATATTCTATCAGCTAATAGTGACCCATTTACAAAGCCCAGTATTTGGTGCATCAGATCGCGCAAGAATTATAACATGAGGGACACTGTATTTGACATACCAGGGATTTTACATTATATCAAGTGTGTTTCGAAACATCGTTTGTCTAGTAGTCATCCATATTGAATGACCTTTACATTGGTCTATTTTTGGAAACGAAATGATGTCATAGGGCCTCAAATAGCCCTATGACATCATTTCGTTTCCAAAAATAGACCAATGCCAAGGTCATTCAATACGGACGTCTCACTATCATTCCACTGATTCCACTGATATCCCTTTTGCCTACCGAAACGTCAACAACCAACACGTTTCTTATTGTGGACTAGTAGCTATAGTTTGATTAGTGAAGCCTCATTGTTTTTATTGACATCTAAAATAAAAAAAAGTGATAACACAAACAAAACTTGTTAAATATTCAGCGAATGTAGATTGCAAAAATAGTTTTCATTTCAATAAATAAGTCAATAGATCAAGCATGTTCAAATCGTAAATGAAAAAACAAATCTATCCTTTCTTCAAGATTATCTCAACTTCTCCATGATCAATCGCTTGCACTAGTAGCCATATCATCTGTATTTAAGGATTGTTTTACATGTTTTGTGCCTCTATCGAAGTGAAACAGCAATAACATAATACTAATACTTCGATAGAGGCACAAAACATGTAAAACAATCCTTATAATTACAAAATAAACAAGTTTTTCTTTAAATATTTACACAAATCTAATATATTTGTCATTTATCACGGGAGGCAGCAACTTGTTACACGCAACAATACATGGCAGACTTCCGGTTGCGCATGAGATACGAGTAGACACATTTTTTGGCGGGCTCCAACCACCGATGTGAAATCCAAGTCAATCCTACATAAATGGCCTTATTGGTTGGAGGCGCAAATCGCCTCCAACCTGATACGCAGTTGGATTTCACGCTATATTACTGTTGGAATATTCAAAATAAACTTTCGACCAATCATGCATGGCCTCTTCATACTTTGGAAAAAGCATATGACCAACGAACACGGCTGTAACAAATTTGTAACCACGTGACCATGTGGGTTATCCGAAATAATTATCCCCTTTTACTGCGAAAAGAGATTTTTTCTAAACATCTAAAATAGAAACGACCGTTGTCTTATTCTGAGTCTGAAAGTAAGTAAACATAAGATTTTTCAATTCAAAGCCATTTTACACCTCCATGAGCAGACATGGACCAATTCAAGTGCATAATTTCGCACTGCAGTTTCGGAAAATCCAAGAAACTTTACAAGCTAATGTTATACGCGCGGAGCAAGCAAATACTAAACGATAATAGTGGTTGTCAATCAACACACCAACCTTCCACTCAGTTGTCAATATTTTCAATGCCAATCAGACTTGCATAATGGTACTCAATGTACTGTTATTGAATTAATGATAGTGAAGCTTGTACATGTATAAGCACATATTGGATAGAACCATAGTTATGTCCAAACTGATAGAACCAAGCATGAGGATAGCGGGCCATTATCCTTGTATTAAAAAAGGTCCATATGCCTTCCTTCCACAGATAAACAGAATATGCTTCATAATCAATCGAATTGGTACACTTTAAATTTGCAAATGTTGAACAAATGGTTGACTGCTTGTTTCAGGGAAAATAGGCCTACATATTCATATTGCTGGAATCTAACAATGACACAACTCTCAACAACGTTTTGATCTAATTCATAATATAGGCCTACTTCAAAATTGGAGCAAAAGCACCCGGGAGTTGCGCTTTAAAATAAATCGGGGAAGTTGAATGTTCACTTTCATTTTCAAATGATAGATTATATATAATATATAATTTTATTTTATTTATGAATAAATAATGTATGTAAATTGAAAAGCATATACACAACTTAAATGATCGAGGTGAAATTCTTTTATTTGCGAATTGAATAACTAATTGTGTGATTAGTAATCAAAGCTTTTATCCCCCAAAATGACCATAATGCAGACTTCATTTTGCTATATGTACATATGACATACATATCATTTTAAAAATATATTTTAGCCTTAACAAGATGCCTCCAACCATGCCTTTTTAAAGGCTTTTCTTGTTTGTGTGAATTATCAACCTATATGTGATCATACAGTTTTTCTACTGCTGTTCATGTAAATTTTTCTCAAGAATATTGACTTTAATACCAAAAGCCCTGACTGTTGAAATATCCACGAAACATGGCGAGTAAACCTAACACGAGGTCCGGTCCTTCGTTGGAGGAAGTAATGCTCGCAGTTGAGCAAAGGTTCGCAAATGATATGGACAAAATGAAGATAGAATAGATACAGTTATCCATTGACGCTGCGAAATCTGAAATTACATCTGTGAAATCTGACGTGGAAAACATCGAGTTGCGTGTCAGTGCAAGAACTTAAAGATCAACTTGAGAAAGTACAAAATGAAAAACAGTTCTTAGAAAAGCAATTTCTGCTCATAGATATTCATGACAGGAAATCAAACTTGCTTTTCTATGGTGTTCAGGAAACTCCAGAAGAAAACACCGAGCGTACTCTCAGGGCCGTTATGATCAACAAGCTCAACTTAAGCAAACAGAGAGTGAACGACATATACTTGAAAAGTGTCCACAGACTCCCCATTTCTGAATACCAGAAGAAGAACACTATCAAAAGCAGTATAGCTATCTTCATATACATGCCCAGTCTCTTCCCACAGAGGTTACTCCCTACAGTTTTCCGGTTCAGACAGAGACGCAGTATTTGGAGCAAAGAAATTATTGAGGGGGACAAAATGCAGCATCCAGACAGACCTTCCCCCGCTAATGAAGAAGAAGAGAGCGATCTTGGGTCGCAAAAGTCGAGAGATTCAGGAGACCAAGAATCTATGGAGCAAGGTCTGGGTTCAAGGAACGGACATCTTCATCGAGACTAGAGACCCCAAGATTCCAAAGTCACCGTGGATCAAATATGATTGAGTTGTGAACAAAATAAAAACAAAAACTCTCAAATGTCAAAGCTGTCAACTATATCCTGAAGAGGATCCTGACAGCTATACCTTACAGAATGTAATATCAAATAAGTCACTCAAATGTTCACCACCTTCCCATGCATAGTACGACAAATGATTTGTTCATATTTCAATATTGTTTCACCAGATGTTAAAAGTCAAAAGGTATTAGAAAAATTGATTTAAAAAATCATTCTCTAAACTGATAAATATCATCATAATATTATTTTCATACGTCACTCATGTTTTGTAAATTGTATGTGACGCACTGTATCGTGCAGCATACTGCAGCACGTGCTGAACGTGCAGCGCGTGATAGCCTGAGTTCTTCACGTGGTGTGGTGACGATTGTCAGAGGGACACTACAAGTTCATGAACAGGATACAATTTATTTATTTATGAACTATCGTATGTTTAATTGTTTAATCATGTGTTAAAATTATGTTTATTCATGAAGGGACATTTCATTGACACATGATATATTACTGGACTTGAGTGTTTCACAAATACCATATATACATGGAGTAGATATGGACTATAATTGGGGATGACAGCGGTTTTTCAACCAAACTAAAAACAAATAAAAATCCGCAAGAAATAAGATATTAGGAATCAGAAAAAAACTTTAGTGAACAAAAATCCATCCAAAATCTTTGTTTTAATCACGATCGGTCGATTTAAAGTTCAACATTTCGAAAAAGCCAAGACGGGAAGGGAGGCAACTCCTGCAGTGCCACAATTTTCAACACTTTCACACACCTGAAAAACAATATAAATAAATGTTTAATATCCACCAAAGTCATAATTGTTAAAGATGAACATTCAATGAATGATTATAAACCTCTACTAAAACTAATCAATTACTTGTTTGGATACAAATGCACAGTTAAAATTCACTGTGCTCGGCGATTTGAGGACAGTGGTCACGTCTGTGCAAGGATCTAAGTGGCGTCTGCATCAGCTGAGCTGCTGCATGATGACAACTACTTCACAGTTAGAGGCCAATATTACACACAACCCTCTGAAGAACAAGACATTTAGAGTTATCTTCCCAATTAGATTTTCCTAACACTTTGGGATGTTTTATTTTTAAGTGGACCTAAAATGAACAATAAGAAAGATGAAACATGTTTATGAAACTGAAGTATTTTGAACCTTCGTTTCAAAATAAAAATATAAAAAGCTTTATTTAGGTAAAAAAATCTAAATGTTGTTTGAATTAAAAAATGTGGAAAAACATTGACATATTATTTCAGAATTGTGTTTGCTTCTTTGTCAAATAAAGTATGCCAACGCACTGTTCTTAAGCTTCGGTAAGTACTTCCAGTACACCGATGATACAAATAACAAGCCTCCATATACATAGGTCTATATGTCAATCCCGAATACCCATTTTGAGGACCAACATAATTCCTTTTTTGTTGTTGTTTTTGTTTTTCTTTAAAATAGGAATTGTCATTCATATTTGAAGCAGTTAAACTATTTATTAATGAGAGTAATTTAATCAATTTGTGAAAGGCATTCATGTAATGCGATTTCCAAAAACCATGGAGCCTGTCCGGTGGTCGGGTAGATGCTGTACTCTCACAATATAACTGACAGTGTGATACTTCGTCATCCTGATATTTTCTGGGTATGGTAGCAAATAAGTCAGGTGATAACGATCAAACAGTTTACCAGCGCGTGTATCTAGACTCCTTACAATGTCATTATGTGTAGGCCTACTGGTTAAAATGCGCCGCCTACAAAAGACGGTGAATGAAGCTTGTTTGCAAAACAAAATTCCAAATGGCAAAATAAAAAATCGTGGTACTTTTCAACGTTCTGACGCATCATTCTATCTTAATCAGACATTTGGATGAATGGATGTTTTATATTCTACATTATATTAAAAACTTAGTTATGACAATTTCATGAACACTACAACTAGAGCCCGACACAGGACAGTTCGAATTAAAGGCTTTTGCTAGCCTATTCGAAAATACAAATAATTATGAAGGCTTCGCGTCAATATTTGTTTCTGCATATTGTTCACAAATTAACAATACATTAAGATTTGTAATAACATAATTTATATTTATCTAAATGGAACCAATGTGAAAATATCATGTTTATTCCAACCTAATTGTGCCAAATCATCCGCCGTTGTTTTCAATGAAATACGTTCAAGCCTCATGATGTCGCATTGATAAGAAAGATATCTTATAACAGAAACATATTTATTCTGATTTCATGAAGTGAAAACAAGGACAGTGGGCTAAACTTTCTTATGAAGATCGTTGTCTGTCAACATTGTACAGTTTCTGACGTCATGTTTTCCAACATTATTTTCATGATTATGAAAGAGATTTTTATATACTACTTACTAGTATATCTGAGTGTCCATTTTTTTCTTTAAGTGACTTTCAAGTTAAGAATCGAGGATTGTTCCGACGATAGTTGTGTACTGGAATCAAGGAATTATATGTGATATACGTATTTGCTGGAATGTAAAAGAAGTCGAAGATTCAATTGCCGAACAGGACATGTTCTTCTTATGTTAGACAGTCACACGGTAATGTTTAACCGAACATTTTTATTGTAACGCCAGATGTCACTTTAATTTAGTCAATTGACCAGCAAAGAGCAGTGGTGATAAATGCGTAGAAAGTAGACAAAACAATAATGTATGTACATCTAAGTATGTATGTTAATTTGTTGCAAGAACTTCAACTTCTAAAATACAGAAAACCGGGCAAGTAGGAGTCCCCCGGATTCAGTGGAATTTGAATTTGATTTCATTTGCCATTCCGACTGTCTGCCGTTTGGTTTTTGGAGTATTCTACATTTAACATGGTTATATTTGGGATAACACTACCTTCAATAGTACAAATTCTTGTACTTTTTCGGGCCGAGTCCCATGCGGGATTCGAACCCACGCCCTCAGAGTTATTCTACATTGTTAATAAACTAAAATATTTGTTCATTTTATTGTTTTGTTTCTTTTAATATTTATTTATTACTCCCAGCAACTACGATGGCGACTTGTAATGGATTAAATATTATACACAAAGCTAACTTCAAGTTTGAAAACCAGAATAATGTTCAAAGTAAATCGTTAACTTTAAAACAACCTAAATAGTTGACCATAAATGGCCCTAAATGCAGTAGTATTTATTATCGCTGACAACTAATAGAGGGGAGAACATCAAAATAAAATGATCAAGTAATTGGCAAGAAATCCTACAGTCAAGGAATAGGTACGGTAAACTGTAAGTCAAAATACTCACATGATGATTTCCAACTGCATGGATCTCTGGGCTGTGTTAACATCAATTCGCACGTGTTTTCGCAGTAAATAAAATCCAATCTGGATTACGTTCTTCACGTGCAGACACTGTCATTTATACGGGATGCAGAAAACTCGTACCCAAAACGAACTCGTCCCCACCGGGAATTCGTACCCACGGATAACTCGTACCCCAAAAAATCGGAGAACTCGTACCCAGTAATTTTTATATAGATAAATAGGAGAGGCAAGACAATAATATAGATACATACTTTCGTAATAGAAATTACTTTCGTATTTCGTAGGGTGTAGGTTTATTCGTAGATGAAACAGGTTCGTAGATGCGATGAAACGGGTAAGTCGCCAACAGAGTAATGTACAATCAAAACAACTCAGTTGAATAGACAAATTAAATACACAATCAATTAACCAATTAATAACTAGTATCTACAAACCTGTTTCCTCTACGAAACCACTGGTTCCCATTTCGTATTCGTACATGCATCGTCATCCTTTATTTCAAACATTTGATGAAACATGTGTTGTCTCTTTCTAACTTCTTTGTTGCATACTACACAGTCTGCCATGTTGACAAGTGTAATTTCTAGTAGAAAATACTGGTAGCTTATACCCTAACGGTGTTGTTTTAATTAAGTGGATATTCTCAAGGTTTCAAGGTTTTTATTAACTCAATTCCACCATCGGTGGTACATGAGCATAATACATTCACATTTATATACAGAATACATTGATCAAGATGGCGTATGCATATAAACATGTCATGCAGATACAAAATACAAGTAGGGCAATAAATATGTACAATGTACAAATACTAACTAAGAGTTTTAGTAATCTTAAGGACATGGTTTATACATAATGACAACTGTTTTATATAATTAATCTTTTTTGTGGTCAATAATTGTTTCATTGCTAAAAGGTTAGAAAGTTCATAAAATGGTCTGGGATATAATAGAATCAATACTGTCCATACATGGCCTCCAATTTATTGTTTTTAAATTGTGTTGTTTGAGTGAAGTGGATGATCTCAAAGGATAAACTCATATTATATGTAAACAGAACGTATTTTAGTATGTTATTTATTTTATTACACGTTCCGTACCGCCAGGCCTCGTCAGTGCAGCTTGGCTTTCCGTCAGGAAAACTGCAGACGTGTTTATTACTTATTATTTATTAAGTTATTGTTTTTAATTGTAGTTATAGACAAATACATTATTCTAGATTGATAATAATATAATACATTAGATATATTTATATTATGAATACATCTAATACCAAAAATAAAAAGTAGGTACGAGTTCTCCGGCGGATATGGGTACGAGTTCTCTGATTTTTGTGGGTACGAGTTCGTTTTGGGTACGAGTTTTCCTACAGCCATTTATACCTCTCTGGACGAGTATTGCAGAATACGTCACATCCGCATTTGCAATTGGACAAAATTAAATGGCTATGCAAAAGTATTTATAGTATCTGACATTATGAAAAAAATATGTCTACATACACCAGACCATGGTCTATATGAATCCGGTACTGAAGCTCCAAAAAATGTTTTAAACCAAAAGTTAGGAATTTAATTGTCAATCCCGCACCTGCTCGAAAACCGGAGCGCCTGTCAACAACACACAAAATAATTTTTTGCGCGAAAAGTATTGCTTGTCATCGTGCATCAAATCAACGAACATGGACACAGACTCATTACCTAACGGTAGATATGTTTTCCAGATTTTTTTAGCAAAGGAATACTTTTGTATTGAATTTTTAGTATGTTATCCTTCTTTTCCGGAAATTTAACCGGAAGGACCGTTAGTTGATGTTAGTCGTTTAGCGGAAGACACAGGTGATGGACGTCTCAAGTGTCAGTGGATACTTTAGGTGCTTATGATAAAGAGGTAGTGCATATTCATACGTTTTCATGTTTCTTAGATGTTTATTGTGCTTTCTGTGGGAACTGTATCACATGTTATTGTTTTATTTAGATTTAATGGGGGTTTGAGTTTTGTTTACAATTTCGTAGGGCCCGCTCAAAATGGCGCTGCTTTGTGATGATCGTGACGTCACTGTCATCTCTACTATAATGCAGCACGCATCAGCTGCACACGAGAACTGTGAAACACGGATTTTACTTATCCATAACGACATTCAAACCAAGGATAAATTGATTGTTGTGTCTGATTATTCAAACGAGGAATGCTGTGAGGATGTGCCTACTATGCGGAAATTCGTAAGTAACTTTTACATAAAAATGTCACACTACCGAACTAGGTTGATACGAGACAGTTACGAACAATTACTATTTTAATCATATTTACATGGTATCAATCGTGGACAGTGTTTCCAGTATTGCCTTACTTTATGTTCAGTAGTTTACTTATATGTGGTTGGAGTCTTCCTTTTTTTACGGAAGCTACCAATGATTAGTTATTTAACCAAGTGTACTGTTTATTTTCGTTTTTGTAAAAAATCTGGTACTAAACATCACCCATCAAATACTGAATTAAGTCTATTTGGGAAACATTCTACCAAATCTGTTAGCATGAAACATTATATAACATGACAACCAATGTTAATAAATATTGTAGCACCTGTCAAGGACTTAACAATGTCAATAAGAGAAGAGATGTATTTGAATATCTAAAAATATAAAATTATCATATTTATTGTCTGCAAGACACGCACTTTACACCGGATTTGGAACATAAAATCAAACAAGAATGGGGATCAAAACATTGTAAATTCAGCTCCTATAGAAGTTATTCCAGGGGAGTAGCAATCTTGTTCAATAAAAAATTTGAAATTAAAATCGTAGATGAAACTTGCGATGAAGAATTTGGAAACTATTTAGCATTGAAAATAGAAATTGAAGAAAGGACAATTACACTAGTGTCGATCTATGGTCCTAATCGAGATACTCCAGAATGTATCCATAACATATTTAATATCATTAAGGATTTAGAATCAACATATGTTATTTTGTGTGGAGACTGGAATATTACTCAGGACATTAAACTTGATCTCTGTAATTACAAGCATGTAAATAATACTAAGGCAAGAGATTTTTTGTTAGAGTATATTGAGTAATTTAACCTTATTGACCCATGGAGAGATAAAAACCCATTGCAAAAGCGATATACATGACGCCAACAAAGCCCGATAAAACAACCAGGTTAGACTATTTTATTGTCAAGAATTCTAGAAAATTCAATAATAGAAACAGGCATAGATCCAGGCTATAGATCAGACCATTCGCTACACTGGATTACTTTGAAATTTAATGAAAAAGGTTGTGGATTTTGGAAATTAAATAATTCATTATTACGAGATATAACATATGTCGATAAAGTAAAAACAATAATTAAAGACACTACGAAACAGTATAGTGAAAACTCATAAGATACAGAAACCCATTTCACGATCAATGATCAACTGTTGCGTGAAACCATTCTACTTATGATAAGGGGCTACACTATCAAATATTCCTCTGAAATGAAAAAGAAGAGAAACAAGAGGGAAAAAGAACTTGTTGATGATATAAGCAATTTGGAAACAAAATTAGATGCTTCAGAAAATGATGAAAACAAAAACAATCTCATACCACAATTACAACAAGTCAAAACAGAATTAGAAGAAATCCATAAATACAAAACAGAAGGTATTATAATGAGATCTAAAGTGGATTGTTATGAACATGGAGAAAAACCGAGTAAATATTTTCTCTCTCTCGAAAAGCAAAACTTCTTAAATAAGGCAATTACAAAACTGGAAAATGAAAACAATGAAATGGTAACAGGTTAGGTAAACTGATTAAAGAAACAAACTCATTCTACACCAAAAAAGTTAACTTACACGAGCTGTTTAAAGACGCAACAATCCCAAAACTTAGTGATAAGCAAAAACTAAGCCTAGAAGGAGAATTAACTTATGATGAAATCCTAAATTCACTTAAAAAGATGAAAAATGGAAAAAGTCCTGGACCATCTGGATTCACAACGGAATTTAATATTTTTTTCTGGAATGATATACATCCTTTTCTAATAAGATCTTTAAATTTAGCATATGCAAATGAGGAATTATCAACTAATCAAAAACAAGGTCTTATTACTTGTATACCAAAACAAGATAAACCAAAGCAATACCTTTCAAATTGGAGGCCAATATCACTACTAAACGTTTCGTATAAGATCGGTTCGGCAACCGTAGCAAATAGAATTAAAAAAGGGCTGCCAACAATTATTAACGAAGATCAAAAGGGATTCCTAGCAAATAGATATTTCGGAGAATGCACAAGAATGATCTATGACATAATGGATTATACAGAAACAATGGAAATTCCAGGCATGTTACTTCTTATAGATTTCGAGAAAGCGTTCGACTCTGTTGATTGGAACTTTATTGAAGAGGTTTTTGCTTCTTTCAATTTTGGGGAATCGTTGAGAAAATGGATCAAAACACTATATTGCAATATAAGCTCATCAGTCCTGGTATATGGATTCGGTTAGGATTTTTTTTTAATATAACTAGAGGTTGTTGACAAGGTGACCCCCTTTCACCGTATATTTTCATTATATGTGCTGAGATCTTATCGGCAATGGTCAGATCTTGATCAGAACCCCAAGATAAAGGGAATAACCATTGGAGATACAGAATATCTAGTTTCTCAGTTTGCAGATGACACGTCTCTTGTGTTAGATGGTACTGAACGGTGTCTACAAAGCACGTTGCAAATACTTGACGATTATATGCTTCCTTTTCCGGCCTGAAATTAAAGGAGCAGAAGCACGTTTTTCCCCATGAAATAAGTCGATGAAATGTAATTGAAAAATAATCTCACCAACAATAAACGCCCTAACCTCTTCGGAAAATCAATCTAAAAAATGAGTGTACATGCTTCGTAAAGCCATGGGAATCGTTTTTTGTCATTCGAAATAATAAATTGTGTTCACAATAAAATGGCCGCCATGCAATTTTTGCTTTCTACGCAACACTGTTTTTACCACTATGGGAAATTGGTTTGTGTAATAAGATATTTTACCCTCTAAAGTAAATATAAATGACATAAACTATCATTATAAATGGGAAATTTGAAAAAATAAAATTTGCAAAAAACGTGCTACTGCCCCTTTAAATGTAAGCAAAACAACAATCATTTGGATAGGATCTCTTAGAGGATCAACTATTATTTTATGTAAGAAGTGGCAGTTAAACTGGTCCCAAACTAAATTTACTGTTCTCGGTATTGTATTTACTCTAAACTTAGCAGAAATGGTTGAAAGAAACTATAAAGACAAACTTAAAAAAATAAAAAAGGCAAATGCAAATATGGACTGCACGAACCCTTACACCCCTCGGTAGGATTACAGTCTTAAAATCTTTAATCCTGCCTACAATAAATCATTTATTTTCCACCCTACCCAACCCAACCAAAGATATTATTGATGACCTTGAAAAACAATGCTTCTCTTTCGTATGGTACAATAAACCAGATAAGGTCAAACGAAACATCATAAAACAAAACTATGAGGACGGCGGTTTAAGAATGCCAGACATAAAACAGACTATTAATGCCCAAAAAATTGCGTGACTTAAGAGAATGAATTTAAATGGCTCAAAATTGATTCCCCTCTTTTCTTTCAATGTGTCACAAAATTTACAAGATTTTATTTTAAAAGGGGAGACATTTATAAAGCAGAGAGTCATTAACCCCAAAACAAATTGTTTTTGGAAAGACGTTCTTTTATCATCGGGCTCCTTTCGTCCTAAAAAGATACAAAGGTTGTGCAGGGCAGTGATGTTTTATCACAATGTCTATGGTATAATGAAGACATTCTCTTGGATAACAAGCCTTTTGTATATCCACACTACATCAACATTTGTAAAAGACTTGATATATACTGATGGCGAAATATATACATATAAGAAATTCCACGAGAAATATGAAGACAATTTGAAAAACAACTTCCTGGAAAATGCAAGTTTAGTTAGAGCAGTAAGACACTATTGTAAATCATACAACATTATGTTTGACAGAAAACTAGAATTACCTTTTATTCCTTATTATTTTCAAGACATTCTTACAAACAAAAAAGGTTTTATGTTCTAATTCGTAAACTCAACCGAACATAAAACATTTACAAACAACACAAATCTGTATTTGGGTGTGTTCACGGCAGCCTCAAATCTGTATTTGGGTGTGTTCACGGCAGCCCGAAGCGGGGTTTATTACATGACACCGATTGAAAACAATACAACAACACGCGATATCTTGAAGAATGTCTCCGAATCCTTGGTGGTCAGGAAGTGGACTGCTACGAGCACTGACCAGTGAAGACCAGAAGTCCGGAAACAATGCTTGCCGCTAGAACATCAGCTTGATTACTGAAAAAACTATAAAAATACTTCAAAATACGATAAACCTTGTCGTTGACAAATTTCGGATGAGTAATACAAACTAAAAGACCTTACCAGCGTGCGAACAAAACCAAACATAGCAGCTCTCAGCACATCCTTCGGCCCAGCGGTCCCCAGCTCAAGGCCCAGCGGCACCCAGCTCACGGCCCAGCGGCACCCAGCTCACGGCCCAGCGGCCCCCAGCTCACGGCCCAGTGGCACCCAGCTCACGGCCCAGCGGCACCCAGCTCAAGGCCCAGCGGCACCCAGCTCACGGCCCAGTGGCACCCAGCTCACGGCCCAGCGGCCCCCAGCTCACGGCCCAGTGGCACCCAGCTCACGGCCCAGCGGCCCCCAGCTCACGGCCCAGTGGCACCCAGCTCACGGCCAAGCGGTCCCCAGCTCACGGCCCAGCGGCCCCCAGCTCACGGCCCAGCGGCCACTCAATAACACAACACTTACCATAACACTTTGGGTGGGGGGGGGGGGGGGGGGGGGGGGGGGGGGGGGGGTGGGGGGGGGGGGGGGGGGGGCGGTCCTTACCCCGTCGGTCGTGAACCTCAAGTGCTTTCCCACGTGCACGTAATCTTCTAACTACTCTGCTACCGTGTACACAACCCAAATACCCGGCCCATTAGTAAATATATGTAGGACATACTATGACATACTAAGTCCAAGTTTAGACCCTGCTGTATATCGTTATAAAGTAAAATGGGAAAATGATCTAGATACAAATATCTATGAAAACGAATGGAAGTCCTACCAAAAGATTATATTTCGAGCTCATACAAATTCAGACTTTAGATGGTTCCCATATTCTTTAATGCATAGAATCTTGCCAACAAAACTACTTTTATTTAAGATGGGGTATATTGAAAACCAGTCTTGTTCGTTTTGTAACACTTCATCTGAAAGTCTTATTCATTTCTTTTATGACTGTCCACAATCAAAAGTCATATGGAATAAATTCCTTACTTGGATAAAAACAAGAACAGATATTAGTTTGAACATTGATAAAAACAAAATCCTATTTGGGTTTCCCGACAAATATGAATGATGTCCTGAATCTTTTAATTACATTTGTAAAATTTACACTTTTTAAAATAAGATCATACACAGGTGTGCCCGACTTCAATCAGATAAAGACTGAAATAAGTAAAGTATACAATATCGAGAAAACACATGCCATCTCTTCTTGCAACTACACTAAATTTATTGGATTTTGGTCCGATTGCCATCATTTGTTTGATTGAAGATCCAAAAATGTGCCTTTGTTGATATATGTATTTATCACCTATTCTGCATATAATATGCCTGCCAGGACGGTAAATATGTTTACCAATGTCTATATACCTGCTGATTTTTGTGTGTGATGTTCATGTACAACACACATTTGAATAATAAAATATCTATCAAAATGAAGTGTTCCCGGTGAAGTTAATTTTAATATGACATATTTTCCCCCATAAACATGTTTCGCTCAGTTGTGAGAACCGGCAGACCCAACCGTTTGTTCGAAAGGATTGTGACGTCACAAGGTACGAATCAACGAGGTATGGTTTCACATTTTATCTGCATTCATCGAGAAATGGCAGCAGGTTTTAAGAGCTCTCGTTCAATCAAAATAGCTAAAATTAGTGTAACAAAATCATTTGGTAATTATGATCCCATAAATAACATCAACTTGCACGGATTTGATAAGAGAAAAGTCTCCATGGGGTCAAAAGTAAATTGTAGTGTATCTTAGAGACTTAGAGGCTAGCTTTTACTCATATTGGAGACATTATTAGCGATCAAAGATCGGTAAACAGTGAAACATTTCAATCATCAGAGATAAATATGACAGAACAATTGAGTCGCAGTTAGTAATCAGAAATACCTTCAAGTCTATATTGGGGAATGACTAGATTTCTGTTAAGATTATTTAGATGCAGAAACGTCACAAAGGTCATCCAGAAACTCTCCTACACATATGATATGCAAATCGAAAGCACTTTCAACATGGTCTATCTTTCAACACACCTGCAATAATTTCACACACATCATCACTTTGACATATTGTCCTGGATATTGTCATTGTTACAAGATATGACAAGCCTTACCAGCTGCTTTCAAAACCAAAATGACCCCGAGATGAGTAAAAGTAACACACAAAGCGCTGGCTCATGAACCAGAGGTGTTAGTGGTTACGGGTTAATTCCTCCTAACAGGGTTTACAATTATCTGTGTTACATATAGAATACTAAACGACGTCCCGTTTGATAACATGTTTATGAAACGAGTGGATGGTTTGGTATTTCAACGAGCGAAAGCGAGTTAAATACCGATGCCATTCACGAGTTTCATAAACATGTTATCAAACGGGACCGAGTTTAGTATTTTATTTATGACTCGATAATGTAAATCGCGCTGAATTGCAAGAAAATCGTTTTTAGTTACGCTTACTTGCAAATAGGCCACCCGCTATTGCAGTGGCGCGGCTTACATTGTGACGTCAACCAAAAACGACTGTGACGTCACGCGCCGATTATGACGTTACGGCAGCACGCGGTGGTATCACACATGTGTGTAACCAACTCATTGTTATCTAACGAGTGATCTTACCACGGTTGAGTAATAAAACGTTATAAGTCACTCGTACCGGGTGATAAAGAAATCTAACGAACGCTAACCATATGATACGATATTGAAAAGACTGTCTGAAATGAGTGATATACGGAGATAGGTTGATAGGAGTTCATAGCAGATATGCTATTGGCCAATCAAACTCAATCTTTGTAAACTGTTCAAGGGCATCAAGTTAATCTTTTTATTACACAATGAATTCCGAAAGTTTTACAAATGCATCTATCTATCTATCTTGTAATTTGAAATCACTGACCTGACGTTCAGTATGTGTATTATGAGGTCCAGTTAATCGACTGAACGCGATAGTATTACACGGTGCTGCCATTGAGCTTGATTTAAATCAGGGACCGTAAGTTAATACCATATTTATGAAACTTGTGAATGCTATCGTTATCTAACTCGCCTTTGTTCGATAAATACCAGACAACTCAGTCGGTCAGTAAATGTGTTAGTATATGTACGTTGTTTAGAATTCTCTCTACATCTCGAAAGTAAAATTGGTTTTAATAATGGGAGAGTTGAAAGTTATGCCAAATAGAAAATATGTTTTATTTGTTATTAACATTTATATAAGCAGCGTTTTGCAGCAGAACTAAATCAGCACATTGTGAGCAGGTAAACATTTTACCTTGATGCTTAATTTGTATGAAACTAGCGTCAATGTACCCATAGACCCATCTGTATTTATTAATCTGTCAATACATTCCTAATTCGTTCGGCTTCGGATCAAGAGGTCCGGGGTTCGAATCCCGCCAGGGGCACGGCAACTTTGTCTGCAGTAGAGAACTGTTCTACACGCAGTAAGGTTTGGGTGCAATGCTACACTGAATTTCAGCGTAGTACCACCCATGTTTCGCTAGTTCGCAGGTTTCACCGCAGTACATAGCCACATGGCGTTGCGGGCTTTCTCCCTGTCATAATACTAGCAGCCGCGATATAAGTGAAATACTCTTGAAAGCGGCGTTAAACCCCAACTCACTCACTCACTCCATTCCTAATGTAAGACAGATCACAGTCACGACCTGTTAGACACGGATGATATTCATATGTACAGCTAGTTATGACAGACGGTACTCAGCTAGATGTGTTAGAAGCCAATTAAAAGTTTCTATTAGTGTCTTGTCCTTGCTGAGCAGTAATGAACAACTTCCTGTGCTCGAAGCCAACATAGTTGTCCAGTCTATTGGTTTTGTTTACGGAATTTGACTCAATTTGTCACTGAAATCTGTAAGAATAATGGAGAAAGTTATTAACCATTTCTTTCCGTCAATCACTGTCCTAACTTAACTGCAGTAATACTAATTGTGTTGCAGTTATGTTCTTGAAGTAGTAGCAGTCTATTGTTCTGGTCCGCCACCGCGAAGCGCGAGATATAGTATTCAGCTCCGTACATCCGTACATCCGTCCCGTTTCTTGTTCAGTGCGATGTCTCATAAACCGCTGCACCTAGAGTCTTCAAATTTGGTACCAGTCTTCATTAGCGAAATACGCAGACACCAGTTGAATTGACGTCATTTTCAAGGTCACTACGATATTTTGACCAGTTCTTATAATGTTCTTAGCCCGATATAATAACAAGTGTATCAAACATGTTATGCTCACTACTCGGTACAAGTTATGTGTCCATCCTGTTAGCCCCATTTAATTGCGGCGGGGGACATGGTCACGTTTGTGACACTTACTTGTTAAACCTGCCTTTATTTTTAAAGTACATATAGTTTAATCCGACTCTACGGCTTTGTACTTTGATGCAAAAAGGCGCCTTAAACGTTGAAATGAATATAGCTTTCTAAAACATAATGATACATTTGTCCCTTAAATTTTACATCCATCTCAATTTGTTCCTGCAAAGGCAGATTTCAGTATATATTTCTACCCCGACTTAAAGTTGCACCATGAATCTTTTGATATTGCAAAAAGCTTGTTAATTTCATTTATTGTTCATTAGGAAACTTGTAACTTTTGATGTTTCATCAAACCAATTTAGAAAGTTTTCTTTAATTATTTCATATCAAGTGAAGTGCAAGTGAAAGCCTTGTACATTGTGTTGGGGCTGTTGTTACACAAGACACAAAGAATAAAGACATATTGGAACAAACCATTGCTTCAAGGAGAATGTCGATACTATGAATCTGTGTTACAGAATTCTACATCCTTTGAAAAACTTTCCAATCTAATACTGTCACAATAGTACACAATAGTAATTTGATACAAACACAACTAAAGTAAAAAGGATACCATCATTTATCTTCATCAAGCCTCACTATAATCTGACATTGCACAAATTCAGTCGTCATGAATTGTGAAAATGTTTTCTTTTAAATAGAGTAGCTTTTTATTTATCAAAATGTCTAATTACATCGTGGGTCTCTACCAGCAAATGCATTTGCTTTCTTGCATGTAACTCATGCATAAGAAAACTTTTGGAAGTGTATTCAATCCCCGATATGCAATATTTGAACAACGCTGTACTTAATAAGTAATGTTAGATTGACCAAACAAATAGAGTATTAAAGATTAAACTGTTTCATTCCATTACTTTCCTATTGATGTAAAAGCGACTGATAACTTAAATTTCATTGTTTTATAGTTTACACAGCAGAAAAGAATGCTATGGATTGATATTTTATTTTTAGTTTGTAAGTTAACGTTGTTATACAGGAGGTGAAACAACAGAATCAATTTGATCGTGCAATGTAGGCTTGATAACGGTGATTTTACATTGAGCGTATGTCTATTTATTATATGCTAAGCGATGTGAGACTGAGTTTTCTAAATTTGAAAAATGTGTTCTCATCACTGCAGTTTGATATCACTTTCTCAACACAGTTAAATATATCACAATGGGAATGGCGTCATGTGTACAGTGGTATGACGTCACGTTTACAATCAATGGCTTACAAACAATGGTATGACGTCGCCAGAACTCGCTCAATTGAAGCAATTTTGGAAATAAAACACTACATTTCCGATCACAGAAGTATATAATAAACATAATATTTTGTGTTTTCAGTGGTGATACCACTTTTCTCTAATCTCGTGACAGGGTAAAGTCAATATGTTCACGGCTTTACCCTGTCACTCGATGAGAGATAAGTGATATCACACTGAAAACACAAAATATCCTTTATCTATATAACTTGTTTAAGCCGTGACGTGTGGTTGCGTGTAATTGGCACCTCTTGCATTTCCGACATGAACTTAATTAACAGACATCACAGAAGACACATTATCAGAAACATTTCATATCTTCAGTTCATTTTTATCAAAATCAAAGTGAATGACTTCATGGATTCACTTAACAATTCCATTTATTAACTTTCGTCAATGACATACATTATGCCTAGATTGGACACAGCAGAGAAAACTATCAAATTAAAAATTCCCCTAACGACTTCATCATCGTATTTGGTATCCACTGTTCATCACATGTACATACTGATTGACTTTATTTGCCTCTTTCTTCGGTCCCAAGAGTCTCCTCGGTTCTGTCTGAGGAACACCTCAACGCGAATGAAAGTGTGCAGCATTTCATGACATGAACTGATGAATACCTCAACGCGAATGAAAGTGTGCAGCATTTCATGACATGAACTGATGAATACCTCAACGCGAATGAAAGTGTGCAGCATTTCATGACATGAACTGATGAATACCTCAACGCGAATGAAAGTGTGCAGCATTTCATGACATGAACTGATGAACACCTCAACGCGAATGAAAGTGTGCAGCATTTCATGACATGAACTGATGAACACCTCAACGCGAATGAAAGTGTGCAGCATTTCATGACATGAACTGATGAATACCTCAACGCGAATGAAAGTGTGCAGCATTTCATGACATGAACTGATGAACACCTCAACGCGAATGAAAGTGTGCAGCATTTCATGACATGAACTGATGAATACCTCAACGCGAATGGAAGTGTGCAGCATTTCATGACATGAACTGATGAATACCTCAACGCGAATGAAAGTGTGCAGCATTTCATGACATGAACTGATGAATACCTCAACGCGAATGAAAGTGTGCAGCATTTCATGACATGAACTGATGAATACCTCAACGCGAATGAAAGTGTGCAGCATTTCATGACATGAACTGATGAATACCTCAACGCGAATGAAAGTGTGCAGCAGTTCATGACATGAACTGATGAAGGCTTGACATGTCTTATGTGTTGTACCTCACAGTACTGATAAATATCATGGCTTAGTGTTATGAGCCGCCATTTCATTGTATGTGAAGTAAATGCTTCTTCATAAAATACGGATTATCAAAGTGTCATAAAATATGGTCCTTGTTGAACCAGTCTGATTAAAACCCAGTAATCACAATGATATAGTGGTTTATAGCGTGCTGGCCTCTCACGCAAATGACGCGGGTTAGAAACCCGGTGGAGACACCAACAGCGGGTGGCCTGGGTCTCATACTGTGTTGTCTCCGTGGGAAAGGCACTTCATCCACATTGCACCCAGTGCATTCAGCCGTTTAAATGGGTACCTGAACAAAGGAAGTACGGACCTTTTCGGTCAAGCGGAGTGCTTGGTAGAGGCATCGATAGTACAATTCCTTCAGGTAATAATGTACAAAATGTACCGCCAGTGAGCAGCATTTGTTACACATATTCTGTCGTTTTATAAAATCTAAACAATATCCATTCTCGAACTAGATTTATCTAACAAACTATGTACAGAAGAAAATCAATAAATGTACATGACATAAATAGCGAAGATTATAATTTATTTTCATGAACTTTCAACTTCAAAGTAAATATTATGCAACCAATGATGTTGGTTTATTTACCAACATTATTACAGGGCAGATTGACGATTAAAAATCTCGCGTTGTATATTTGTTTATATTCGACTGAATTAAAAACATAATCAGTATTCACAGAATATTCAAATTTCACTTGATATCGTTGATGCTGATAATGACCTTATACTAATTAGCTATCGATCATAGTTGTATACAGTGTATGAAATAGTTTCAAAATGTAACAAGCCATTAGGGCTTGTTAACTCAAAATCTTACAAGCCCTCATCAAGCTTAGCAAGCCCTCAACATTTTAAAGTGACGAAAAATAATACATTATTTAGTTCATACAAATTTACTGCTATGAAATTAGTCGGACTTCCAGGAGATTCTACAACTTACTAGTCATTATATTTGAATAATGTTATTGCAAATGCTTTAGATAAGGGGAAAGAAGTTCTTTTTTTAAAATTAATAGATTGGCTTCGAAGTTATCTTACTGACAGAGTTCAGAAGGTAGTCATAAACGGATATAACTCCGAATTGAAACCCAGTGAATTTTGCCCGGTGTCCAACAAGGATCAGTTTTAGGACCTTTGTCCAGTTTTAACATATATTAATGACCATGCTGTTACATTGATTATAACATGCGTCGTTTTGATGATGAAACTTCATTGTATCTAATAATTGAAGATCCCGTTTTATCAGCAAACAGTCTAATCGAAGATTTAAAAACAAATCTGTGTGGGCAAATAAATGGCAGGTGAAGTTTAACCCTAAAAATACGGAAACTATACAATTTAGAAAAAAAAGTGGGTCGCCATGTCCCAAACCTCAGTTATATATGCAAGGGACTTCTATACATTTAGGGTTCGTTTTTCAAAAGAATGCCAACTGGTCTGCTCACGTTAACAGTTTTGTAGATACAGTTACTCCCATGATAAATTGCTAATGGAGTTAGAAATATCGATTATTACGCATATCATTACACAAAACGTTTACGCTTGAAATTATGGATCTGTCCTTCATTTAACCGCGTTTTTACTATTGTATTTATGTTTGGAATAATTGTACACAGGCTCAAAATGCAAATCTGGAAAAAGTACAATTAGATACATTTAAGAACAATCTGCAGGGCAACAAGAGGCACAAACTGAAACAAATTTCATACCCCTTGTTGAAAGAGGACATGTACAAAACTTAACTCTTTTTCATAAAATGATAAACGGCAAAGCACCGAATTACTTCATATGTAACCTCGTCCATGACTGAGTTTCGGCCACCAATTCGAACGAATTAAGAAACTCATAAAATTTACAAAACCTTGTTATTAAAAATATGTACAGCAGACCTTTGGAGTGAAATACCAAACGACATCAAACTGATACAATCTCAAAAACTAATTATCAAAAAATAAGTTTCCAGTGTGTACATTTATTTGAATTTGATCTAAATTGTAGAAGCCGTTTTTGTCAAATTACTCATTGTAGTCTCCATTTAGGCTGCAGTGATTTAAATGATATATGACATATGACATATCTCAAACGATCTGTAATGTTCGTGCGGGTCAAATCGTGAAGACACATCACATTATCTACTTGCGTGTTCATACTTTTTCTTTTTTCAAAAAAATGATGCATTATACTACAAAATTGGTTATAATATAGTCTAAAAACAATTTTGTATTTAAATCTATGTCACCATTAATATTCCAGCGAAAGATTGCCATAGTAACACTCAATGTGGTATCCCAAAATGGAAGTTAGCTGATGAACATAACATCAACTCTTACCAAAGAACTTTTGAAGACATTGCAAGTTTTTGGGATACATCCTACTTAGATTTTAAGCATAATGCCAGTATAGATTGCTACAATGATATGATATCTTCTGCTATTCTATATGCATCAAAATATTCTATACCTCATAGTAGATACAATTCATACCTTAAACCATTTTGGAAGGCTAACGGTCTTAATGATGCTCATTACAATATGCGAGTTGCTAGACGTGAGTGGATGAGTAAGGGTAAACCCCGAGAACTTGACTCTGAACATCGTTTGGCCTATAAAGAACAGAAAAGGGAATTTAGACGTAAGTTCCGTAAATCTAAAAGATCCAATAAAACTGAACTGTTAAAAGAAATAGAAATATCCTCTGAGCTAGATGTAAACACTTTTTATAAAACCGTTCGCAAACAAAAAGCAGTAGTAACAAATGTATCTACAATTGCGTATCAGGGCGAAAGTGGCTCAACGCCCTCTGAAGTATGTAGAATATGGAGCAGATACTATTCTGACTTAGCCCAACCACATGAATCAGAAAATTTTGATGACGACTTCAAAAATCATATAGCTAGTCTGGTTCGGGATATTGATAATAGCCCTGAGGAATCTGATGAGGAACTAGGTAGTAAATTCGAATTTCACGAAGTGAAGAACGCAATTGGTGCCCTCTGCAAAAACAAATCTCCTGGCCCCGATAGAATAACCAATGAGCATATTATATATGCAGGCGATGCCCTCATTAGTCACCTATGTATACTGTTCAATCACATGATTGAATCCCATTATGTCCCTTATGAATATAGACTAGGAATGGTTATATCAATATATAAGGGAAAAAATAATAAATCTTACCCTAGAAACTACAGGGGTATTACACTTACGTCTTGCCTTGGCAAGCTATTTGAAAAACTTTTACTAAGGCGAATCGAATATAAATTATCTAAATCTAAACCTGAATTTCCTGATAAATTACAATTTGGATTTCGAAAAGAACATGGAGCCATAATGGCTGTCTTTACCCTAATGGAAAGCATTCACTATTACAATCTCCGGGACTCCCCTGTATTTGCAGCTTTTCTCGACAACGCAAAAGCTTTTGATAGAATATGGCATGACGGCCTATTTTACAAATTATATGAACTGGGTATTAGGGGTAATACCTGGAAATTACTTCATCAATGCTATTCAAATAGTGAATCATTTGTCTCCTATCAAGGCGAAAGGTCAGAAAACTACCTGATCAAACAAGGTGTTGGTCAGGGAAGAGTTATCTCCTCTTGGTTTTTTCTCGTCTTTATAAATGATTTGATTATGTCGCTAAGGCTAGGGAACTGTGGTATTCATGTCTTTGGAATAAACGTTCCGTCTGTCTTGCTTGCTGACGATACTACACTCGTAAGTACATCTCCTAGAGGCCTGCTGGCATCACTTGATATTGTATCTAAATACGCCTCTAAATGGCGCTTAACATATAACCCCTCAAAAAGTAACATCATGGTTTTTAGTAAAAAAAAATCCCATCTTACAAACTTCCAATATAGCCTTGGTAACACTGCAATTCCCTACTCAGATTCTACTGTATATGGAGGTGTACTCTTTACTAGCAATCTTTCAACAAAAGCCAGATGTGAAAAGTATTGTCAAAAAGCAAGACAGAGCGTGAACTCCCTTAGGTCTGTTGGACTAAATAATTCTGGACTACATCCATTCACATGTGTGAAGATATGGCTCAGAATGATTCTCAAAACCAGTCTCTATGGCTGTGAACTACTACCAATTATCAAAAGCCAGCAGGCAGATTTATTTGAACAAACTCAAAGATATTTTGCTAGAATTGTACAAGGTCTTGATAAAAGATCTTCCTCAATATCTACCATTGCAAACTTGGGCTTATGGTCACTCATTGGATATATAGATAAATGTAAACTTTTATTTCTTGGACGCTTATGTAACATCGAATGTAATAACTTCTCAAAACATGTATTTTGTGCTTCTATCACAGTTCCAGCAAAAATGGACAATATTTGTGGTGATCTCATATCAATATCTGAAAAATATAATCTTTATAACTATGTTGACAAATATATTGCTCAAGGTACGTTTCCTCCTAAACATGTTTGGAGAAGAATTGTAAATAATACTGTTCATAATTATGAAGAGCAACTTTGGCGATCGCAATCTGTATATCGATCGAACATGTCGTTTTATACGTTAATTCATACAACACTATCTTATCATGTTTTATGGCAACTAGCATATAAATACCCTGACTATAAATTTAACTTACAATTCTGTGTCAAAATTTCCTCAAGAGGTAAAATATCAAAAGAATGCACTCTTTGCAATAATAACACTTATGACTATGATTTTCATATACTTCTCTACTGTGAAAAATTGATACAGCAAAGAAACAATTTCTTTACATTTTTACTAGATAACTTTGATGTTGAAACTTATGTCATTTTTGAAATGCAAGAAGAAGTAGACATGCTTACATTTCTCTTCGGAGCCAAAAACCAATTTTATCACTCTTTGAAAGATTCATCATTGTATGAAAGTATTCTTCTACGCTTTTCACTGTACGCATATGAGCTTAAACCATATCTCCTGGACTGTTTACTAATGAATGTGTTGTACCCATGTTTCTTAATGTTTTGTATTATCATGTAAATACTGTACATATCAACTTATAATGTGCTTGTAATTTTGATTTTGTAATCTTCGGTTTGTACTGGAGGAAATAAAGAATCTCTCTTCATATGTAACCTCGTCCATGACTGAGTTTCGGCCACCAATTCGAACGAATTAAGAAACTCATAAAATTTACAAAACCTTCATGTTATTAAAAATATGTACAGCAGACCTTTGGAGTGAAATACCAAACGACATCAAACTGATACAATCTCAAAAACTAATTATCAAAAAATAAGTTTCCAGTGTGTACATTTATTTGAATTTGATCTAAATTGTAGAAGCCGTTTTTGTCAAATTACTCATTGTAGTCTCCATTTAGGCTGCAGTGATTTAAATGATATATGACATATGACATATCTCAAACGATCTGTAATGTTCGTGCGGGTCAAATCGTGAAGACACATCACATTATCTACTTGCGTGTTCATACTTTTTCTTTTTTCAAAAAAATTATGCATTATACTACAAAATTGGTTATAATTTATAGTCTAAAAACAATTTTGTATTTAAATCGTGAGTTACCTGAAGCTGTTTTCTCTTCATCGTCGCTACTTGTAGACTTGATAACAATTAAAATTGAACAAATGTTAGCTTTAGATACATTGGTATGTAAAATATATTTATTGATAATTGATCATGTTGTGATTGTATATTAGCCTTATGGTTTGTCATGAGAATTTTTGATTTTTGGGAATTTTGGAGCGGCATTTACATAAGCTCTCAACTTGTTTGCCAATCCATTTCAATGACGAATAAAATATGTTTAACCCAAAAAGCGCATCAAGTTTCAAATTCTTACAACCCTGGACAAACGGACATTCTTGTACTTCTCATAGAATGCTGCTTTGTAAATTGCTAAGTTTTCAGCTTCAGGTATTTAACGATTTCAATACAAAATTGCTGTAGGTATTCTAATAATTTAGTTACAGAGCGATAACGCAGTGCTACTGAGAAGCTATTGTGACAAAATCTATTCTTAGAACAAGGAAATAAATGTTCCAACTTCCGACCGCTGAACAGAAAGATTCCATAGTTAAAGTTTCAAAATTAATATTATAAATTTCTAATTGATGTTTTTATCACTCAAGTCTTTGGAAGTCATTTGTAGATAACCTAAAAAACCCAACAAGCCAGTCGGGCTTGCTTGTAATATTTTCTACAAGCCCGATCGGAAAGCAACCAGCAATTGGCAGGCGGGCAGGCAGCTATTTCGAACGCTGGTTGTATAACAGGCAGATATATTTGGGGCATGTTTTAATATAGTACATAGGAATGCAAGATTGGAGAGTTGAAAATTATGTCAAATAGAAAATAACAGAGAGAGCGAGAGGTTTATTTCAGTGAAGGTGCCACAGGCTCATTATACAAAGTATACAATTTGCACATTATTGATGACGCAATAAAACCAGGGTATAGGGCTGTTACAGGCACAATGAAGTATTAAGTTTCTGTTTGACTAGGTACACATATTTTCCAAGACTATTTATGGTTGAATAGGTTCTTTGGGATGAACAATTAGTTTATTCTCTTATGGAGGTAACTTGTAATAATATGATGGGATTTGGTTGATCTAAGTTCAAAATAAAATGGACATTCAAGATATAAGGTATTCGTTTTCAATAGTAGGAATATGCAAAAAGGACAGAGGCGACCCCTTCCTTCGAGACCAAGCCGTCTACCACATTCGATCATCAATATGATTGGAGCTTAGGACTTGACTCACAGCTGTAGGAAATTTAATATGGCTGATGTAAAATTCATAAGAAACATGATCTTTAATATTATGTAGAAAGTCTAATGTTGAGAAAGATGATATATCTTCCTTCCAAAACCCCCTCAAATTATTTTAATAGCTTGTCTTCGTCTTTCAGTCAATTGATGTACATTTGTTAAAGTTTCGAAAGGAGCTTATGTTGAAGAGAATGAAGCTTAATAGGCAACGATGCTATACAGACAAAATAATGACAGTGCATGTCGTAACAATTGCCATTAAGTTTTTAATACCATACTATAAAATATGTTGAATGGTTTTGTATTCGAAGAATAATATCCACTCGACATTCCATAGAAAACAATTGAGAGCTAACATAATCACCTAGCAAATATAGAATGATTGTTAATTGCATTGTCTGCTTTGTTTTAGTTGATGTAGCATTTTCGTTGGTGTGTCACGATATCAGGACATGAAAAGCGGTACAGCGGAGACAAAACTTAACAGATACTGAACCTTTCTATGTAAAATCTGTTTAATTTGGTAATATTAAATACACAAGGCCAAGAAAACTCAAGCCTCAAACTTGGTCCACTTCACATATGTTCCTGTGGATCCTATATTTTCGGAAGTTGGCAGCTGCAAATTGTTAACACTCCTGACATCTGTGACAATGATCAATCTTAAACACTCAAGTGCATGTCTTCTCTGGTCAGACCTTCGTTTGATTTAACTGTAAGAACCTTAAATGTGATTAAATCATACACGATATTTATCAATACAATGTTCTTTGATTCTTAGATTGTAGACTGGTCTCCTGAATGAGTAGATCAGAGTAGAATACTATAGACCCCTTTTCGCGGGAAATGTCACGCGACGGCTAGCTCGTTAATATTCAGGGGAGGCAGAAAGACCGGAAGCTCCATACCATGCATCCACTCGCTCAACATTTGGAGCGCGTAGATTTTAAATATTTAAAATAATTCAGCCACATTGCTTTTTGTGTTTAAAAAACCATGTTCGAAGGAATCTTCACCCGACTGGTGTATACAAGGATATTTAGAGGAGTTGTGGATTGACATGTGACGCGACCCTCGTGTCTTGTTTTCAAACATTGAAACATCGTGTGAAGCCTGTACAATTCCGTCCTTTTTAATGAAATATGAATTATCCATATTAATACACCATCTTCTGGCACGAAGAGATATCTTTTAATATAAAATCTAACTGGTATCGGTCATATGATTGTGTGGATTTCCGCTAGACTAACTGAGTTCAATATGTTAACTTTACATGTTGATCATGCGTGTGGACAAGCAATATTGTCATTTATCAAAAAATCACTTTGTTTTTTCAACAAAACCTTAAAATCGTTCCACCTTACTAAAATTGTATTTCACCAACAACATTTATTTTGAATATTGACAAATGACATAATTTGATTACACTGAGGAATAGCCAAATCATAATTAAAAAGCTATGGATATTTAGGGGAAAATGTTACAGGAAAGTACACACAAGAAGCCAGACTATAATTAATGAAGGCAGTACAAAATAAGGTTAATACCAATTTAATTTTCCTAAAATTAATGGAATTTTAAAGACAACTCATAAAGTATGAATATTAAGGGGGAAAGATGAAAAGAAAATACATGCTAGGAGATAGAATACCTTATCCAATTTTATTTGTACTTTAAGTACTAAAATTTAATTAATAATAACTATTCAAATGGTTATATTATTCTGATTTGGTATTAAGAAAGACCTTGGATATTGATATGATTACAACCTATGAGTTTTAAAGGCATCACCCAGAAGAAGACATTTTAAAATAATATTGTAATAACCGTCCAATTGACACTTTTAAATCTCTTCCAATGGGATTATTTGAATGGAATATTAAGATATGTTAATGGGTAGATATCCATCAAATTCATGCCAAAGGGGATCTGTACTGTTTTGCACAGGTAACTTTTTTACTTGCACCGGTTGTTGCGGGTATCTTTTTGTGGCAGCACCTTTCTCGTGCCTCTCGTTTCAGAACTTTCATTAGGAAAAGCCGCATGGACAGGATTCTCTCCCTTTTTCGGGCTTCAAATCCACAAAGCGTATGTATTTTCATATTTGTTTCTTCATGATTTTCAAATACATCTTTCAATTTCATATTAAGGCATATTTGTACATTATATATTTCATAACTTTTGAATATTCATTTCGGACAGGAAAATATTGCTACAAATATATTTTAGGATAGTGTTTTGGAATGTTTTATTATGTATGGATTTAGGAAATGTTTTTTGGCAGGTTTTTTATAATTTAGGTAGGTTTCCTTTGGCCATGAAAGCTTTGCTGCCACATTTCTTCTTTTGAAGCACTCGTAAAATATACCTTGTGAGCATGCTGTGAGGATTACATAGTCATAACAAAATTGCCTCCCTTGTACTTGGTGATGTTATATTGTCTTTGTTTACATGTAACATTATATCAAACTCAGTATTTATTTCAATATGCATTTTTTTTCAAAACTTATTCAGTTATTATTCTACATGCATATGCCTTTCGAAATATACATTTTTTAGGATTTTTTTTAGCAACTTTGGGACTTTTCACTCACATGTATGTTTGTGTTATTGTGCATTTCAGTTTTACCCTTCCTATTTTCCTGTATCCAACAATGAAGATATCCAATGAATAAACGATAAACTGGATCTCAGATTTCGACTTTTATTGGAAAGGATGAATGCTAGGACAGCATATATAGGATCCATATATTGATCTATATATTTGATGAATGCATATATTTTCATTTTCTGTAATAAACAAATTGCCTTTTCTGCATAAATGTTGAATTTATTACCAGTTTTGTATGTATGAAGCCGATTGAAATGCAAGTTAAAACAAAAATAAATAATAACTTTGGGCATGTTTTTCACAACTTATATATTTTAATTCGATGTTTTTTAGAACAATGTTTCAATTTAAAATGATTGTATTTACAATATATATATATTTATAAATATGCTCATGTCAATTGACAATCCAGATGTTGTCCAAAAACATTCATGCCAGTATATAAATTTAGATTTACTGTTAAGTGGCAAAAAAAAAACCTATCATATTCGAAAAACCAGGCAATTTCTAAAGGTACATTCATTGTGTTGTTTGAGGTCACATGTACCAAACGTTATGAATTGTGTTATTTCATCGAGAAGTACTGACTGTTGCCGAAAATTGCCGTTTTGATCTTAGTCGACTCAGTATATCGGCGATATAAAGGTAAAAGTGTCGATTTCTCATCAAAAACCGGACAATGCACAGTGTGTGGAGCGTGTCAATCAGTCAAACGTATTTTCGAAACTTATTTACAATAGACAGAAAGGCAAATTGTGGTTGATGATGTTGAATAACTCTTATAACTACTGTGCATGTACATGGTTTCTGCACATGCATATTGATGTTGTTGGAAAGTAGTAATTATGATATATTTCACGATTTGGGGTGAATGTGCATGTTGAATAAATTGTTTCAACTGAAATCAGCACTTATCGTATGTTGGCACGTATTAAAGCGAAATATTGTTTTATGGAACACAATGGTTGCATCTTTAAAGCAGTTCAGCAATTTATAACCAAAAGTAAACGTTTCTCTTGACTGATGCATGTCTCTTCATTTCTCTGTAAATATCTGTCTATCATTTCTGTATTATATTGTTTTTTTTTATAACATGTATGTTTTTATAATTCTATCATAACTTGGATAACTTGTTCCTAATCCCTTTCTTCATTGAATAAAATATGTTTAAATCAAATCAATCAAAACCATGTCCAAAAACATAATCAGTTATACACATACACAATGCACTGAATTTAAGATATTCACTCCTACATCAATAATATATTATTTTTCTTGTTATTATTAAAATAATGTATTGCACATTACTTTAAACAAACACATATCCCCTGTTAAACTGATATGTAGCCTTGGCCTTATGCCTTATGATGGGTTGATTAACATGGATTTGGGATTATTTAATCAAATGACATATTTATCATATTAAAGCTACTATTATGAATAAACTTGAAACCAGTATATGTATATATGAATGGTAAAGTTTTCATAATTAGATAATTTTGTTATTTTAATTTCTGAATGGTTTTGACAGTAAATGTTTTTTAACCTTTTTGATTGTTATGATTTCATGGACGTATTGCTGGCAAAAATGTGATTTTTTTTCTGCTGGTTTGTCATTTTCTTTGTCTACTTGGTGTTTCTAGCCCTCATATTATTAGCTGCAATTGTTTTCAACACCTGCTGTATGAGATACCAGTACCCCAAACACTTTGGTAAAAACATTGTATATGCAAAATTATCATGTCTGCAAACATGATCTAGGGCTGACAGTCAATTGACAACAAGTTCATAAAAAGTAAACAGTTTAAAAAAATATAATTGAGGTATAGTATGTTCATGTTCAATTAATTTAGGAAATTAGTGTTGTTAAGATAAAATAAAAACAGCAATGTGACATACACCCGTCCCATAGTAAATAGTGAATGTGAAATAACCGACGATCTGACGTCTGTAGAACATAACATTGTGAAACTGATACTCTGATATATAATTTACATAGATCTATGATCCCAATAATGATCGCTGTGAATATGTTTGCCTCTTCATCTCTTCAAATACTATCTACACGAGTGACATGACTCTCGAAGACAACCGCGACCAGTTCGATGTTTACGTGATTTGGTCGTGATCTTTTATAACATACATGTTTTGCAATACATATGACATCACTAACAAAATAATAAACTAACATAAGCACTGCGTGGTAATGATGTCATATTTTGGCACATCTTGCTCTACAAATGCAAAAGTTCAGACACATGATCTGTGTATTGCAACTCGCCGATTACGTTGTTCACTAGATCTTCCTTCAAGTATTGGAGTCGACAGGCAAACAGTGATTAGAAGTTCTAAATTTAAATATCGGATAACTAATATACTTAGGTAATAAAAGATAGGCATCACAAGAAGGTAAAAGCTTAATGTCTTTATAATATTGTCCCTTTGAACTTATTTCTATATCTTTCCTCCACTTTTGGTAGAAATGATCTTTAGAGTAGTTCTACTGTCTTAAGTAGCCATGTTCAACTTTAATTACCAGGAACATTACTTGGCCCACATGAATGCTGATTGGATATCTTCCAAATTCACCATACACCATGAAATTTGGTGTTGACATTCTAAGACCCAAGGCTACTTTGAGAAACTTGGTATGTATATTTGCGAGTATATCTGTAGCATGACCCCAAAATTCAGAGCCATATAACATGACAGGAGGGATCATCACGTCAAACGCTTTAACAACACATCTATCAGTCAAGAGGTAGATCGTTGTTTCTTGTCATTTTCAGCAAGAAATACATACATTTATTAGCTTGTGTAGCTTTACACCAAAAGCATTTTGTTATCCCACCGGTATGTAATACCGTGGGATATAGTCATCGCCCCGTCCGTCTGTCCGTCCGTCCGTCTGTCCGTCCGTAATCATTTCGTTTCCAGAGCAGAACTCGAAAACCATTCATGATATCTTTCTGAAACTTTGCATGTGTATTACCCACCAACTGAAGTGGTGCCTTTTGATATTTTTCAGATTTCTGAAAATTTTATTTTGTTTCGTTTCCATAGAAACATGTTGAAGTTGGACTTTGTTCAGAGACAGGTTCGTTTCCGGAGCACAGCTCCAAAACCGTTCATCATATCTTCCTGAAACTTTGCATGTGCATTACCAACTAACTGAAGTGGTGCCTTTTGATATTTTCAGATTTCTGAAAAAAAAAAAATTCTTTTCGTTTCCATAGAAACTTGTTGAATTTGGACTTTGTTCAGAGACAGGTTCGTTTCCGGAGCACAGCTCCAAAACCGTTCATCATATCTTCCTGAAACTTTGCATGTGTATTACCCATTGACTGAAGTGGTGCCTTTTGATATTATCAGATTTTTTCTGAAAAATTAATTTTTTTCTGTTTCCATAGAAACATGAGAGGGATGTTGGTTGTTGTTGATTTTGACTGCTTCTGGAGCAGAAGTCTAAAACCCTTAACATTCCTGAAACTCTGTAATACCCACTAACTGAAGTACGGTAGTAGATACACAAGTATCTGTAAAAGATGTGTTTTACAAATTTTGTGGAACCGGTGGGATATGTCATCTTCTGATGTCTCTTGTTTTTTTTTTTATGAAACCTAAATCCCAAGTAGTTATAATTATCACCCATAGTAAAATTGCAATGTATTTACTCTACACTTACTATCCAAAGATAATTATCTTAGTATTATCATTATTCTCACAATATACATGAAAGTAATCCAATGATTTGTGTAAAGCCGATGCTAAAGTAGCGAATAAAACAGTACATAACAAGTAGTTGTCACTAAGGTGACATGATCCCCCGCCGGAAGATAATACTTCAAAATTGAAAAATTATGTCAATATCAGGCCAGACTTAACCCTCAAAGAACCACTGGTGTAAGATAATGATGAGATTCCAATACACAGTTCGTGTGATATCTATTACCCCTGACAAGCTTAACATGTTGACAAACTCAAAGTTATGCTGTGACCTTGAGAATAATGTCAAGGTTAATAAAAATATAACCAGCCCTTTGTCTTCACTGGGATGTGCTTTGTTTATGATATGATGAAATTCCAGTGAATGGTTCTTGAGATATCCCGCTGACAAGCTTTACATATCCATTAACATGTCGAAAAATTCAGAGTTCCGCTGTGACCTTGAGAATAACATCAAGGTCACCAAAATGTCATCAGCCTTTTGTCTCTCCTAGGAGGTGCTTAGTGTAAGATATGAAGAGAATCCAGTGAATGGTTCTTGAAATTTCCCGCTGACAAGGGTAAAATGACCAAGTCTCGTTGTGACCTTGAATTGAAGGTCAAGGTCAAAAACTGCTCTAGGAACATTACTCTCCCTATGATGAACTCATATGCAAAATATAAGAAAAGTATTTGATTTATTCAATTTCGTACGATCGGACGCAGCCGAATACTATATCCCCCACTACGTGCTAAATGCGCGATGGGGGATAATTATATAAGTAGGGCTATACAGAATACATTCATATCAGTATTTGTCATGGATACATCCACACCGTCACAATTAAATAGTTTGAGCCATGATGTTAAGTCATTAATATTGGTAGAATTTTGTTTTCATTTATTTTAAATGCGTCATCGTGGTGTATAAAGGAGCAATCAGAGATATAGCTGCGCTTAAATCTTTTATGGTAATCACATGTTTTCATAGCAGTGATCAGATTAACGCTCTCCCGGCCATACTACAACAAACTCTACTTTTTGCAGTCCCGGTACTACCTTAAATTGAATTTATGCTTTAACAGGCCGACACCGATTGACAGCCTTCAACCTCAAGTTTTTATTATTGTATTAAGATAAGATAAGATAAGATAATTCTTTATTGCCCGTTAGGGAATTTGTTTCACGACTGGGTGAGCATTTATACAAAATTATACACATTCATTTATAATAAATACATGGAATACATACATGGTTATATAACATGGACAAAGAATATGAAGATGGGAACATTAACGCTTATTCAATAGAGAAATTGACTTTGGTACAAAAGACATTTTATAACGTTTGGTTTTGCACGTCGGTACATTATACCGACGGCCAGAGGGTAACAATTCAAAACATTCATGCAAAACATGTGATGGGTCACAGATAATTTTTGAAGCCAAATTTTGAGCCTGTCCTTCATGAAGTTCATCTAATATCTTAAAGATTCGATTAGAAATTTCCCCTCCTTGTTTAATTATCTTATTTAATGTGTTTCTATTTGTTAATGACAGGGAGCCGAACCAACATTGGATAGAGAACATGAGAATAGTTGAGTCAATGTGGTAAGATCGGAGCTTTCTGAGGAAATGAAGGCGAAATTGACACTTGCTTTAAATACGATCGGTATCTTCAGAGAAATTTAACTTATAATCAATTTGAGTTCCAAGATATTTGTAACTACTAACTACTTCAACAACATCTCCATTGATAATGACTGGACTACCTGCTGGCTTATTCCTTCGAACATCTATAACAAGTTCCTTCGTTTTTGATACATTTAGTTCCAAAAAGTTGTCACGACACCATTTAACAAAATCGTTTATTTCAACTTCATATGTATTCTCACTGTCAAAGAGTGGACTGCTAATAGCTGTATCATCGGCGAACTTGAACCTAGAACAGTTTGGTTGAGACCTTACACAGTCATTAGTATACAATGTGAAAAGTATTGGAGACAATACACATCCTTGAGGAGCACCGGTGTTAATAGACACAGTCTGGGAACAAGAACTTTTCATTTTGACATATTGGGACCTGTTAGTCAAGAATGAGGCTATCCATTTAACCAGAGAAGGACATCTATTTAAATCAATAAATTTCTTAATCAAAATGTGAGGCTGAATGGTGTTAAAGGCTGAGGAGAAGTCAACAAACAGTATTCTGACATAGGCAGCAGGTTTCTCAAGGTGTTGATAAAGATAGTTTAACAGACACAGTAACATCTTCTACGCCTCGCCTCGCTCTGTAAGCGAATGGAAAAGGATCTAAATGCGGATTAACAAGATTGAGGAGCATACAAAGTACAATACGTTCAAAACACTTCATAGCAATTGATGACAAAGCAACATGTCTAAAGTCATTATTAACAGTTGGCTTACTCTTCTTGGGAACAGGTATCACTTCGGATAATTTCCAAGATCGCAAAGGGTATCATATCATTCACTTGCATTAGAAACATATCAACTGTTATTACCGCTCATTTGTAACAAAATGCTTACGAGTTGCTGCCTCGCTCGCCGCCATGTTTTGCCTTCACCACTAACAGCTGTTATGCTAATGAGGTCAAGGTCGTATGTACATGAGCGCGTGAAAAGGGGTCTATACAACTAAACCTGTCATTTTAAATAAAGTGCTGTTGTCAACACAGAGGAAACAGTAACTAACACTCTGATTCTACATACATCAACATCAATGGATGTTAAGCTCTAAATTGTGTTTAGCGGGGATCATTCGGACGATTTTCAGACAAATAGAAATTGACAACAAGACAGGACCAATTATACCGGAACTAAACTGTCCACATATGCGTTGTGCTTATCACTACAATGCAGAATTCAATTTCTAATTATTGTCTAATAATTTGTTGTAACTGCAGCTACGGCGATACCTAGCTTTAAGTGAAAACATTGGCCGCCGTTTTGAATTGTCGGCTTTCATGGATCATTTGTTCTATTGTCAACAACGGATTTATCAATACAAGATCGACCCTTGTATTTCTTTTTGTTCTAAACTAGCAGGAATGACAATGGAATTAAATGAGTGGATCATTTAAATATGTAGTATTATTCAAAAATAGGTAAGTTTTTACAGTGGCGGCCATTTTGGATGGATATTGCCTTAACCTTCATATGAAATTTAATGAGTTGACCATAAGCTATCTTTGTGCATAATTTGGTAATTTTCACCCAAAGTGCACAATAAACCTGGACACATAAAACTTGAAAACTGTGGGACATAGGACAAAATGGTGATAGGTAATAAATTCAGTCTTTGTGAAATATATTACTACAGGTTTCATAATAGGTAATACTACAGGCGTCATAAGAGGTAACAATACAAGCTTCATAAGAGGTAAAGAAGCTTCAATAGACGTTATTAAGTAAGTTTAACAAGAGGTTATTTAACGTTTCAGAAGAGGTACCAGTTTCAGAAAAGGTCATGAGCATTTCTGCTGCATACCAGCAGAGATGGATGATGACCGAATTTATCGGTTAAATTTGAGGTCGATGATGATGTAATTCACCCTAATATTTGTCCAGGTAAATCATATTTTCAGTGTAAACTGAAATAACAAAGGTGTCCATTTTCTGTCCACTTGTTCAATTTTCAAAGAGTTAGAATGGTGTGTTAATTCTCAAATGTGTGTCCAAAGATTTTCCACTTTTAAATGTATCAATAGAGGTAAAAGGTCACACATTCGAATTCCGAAGTCTGTCAAAAAACCTTTTCAGTAGAGATTGATTGTATTTTATATCTGCTAATTGTCCCCTTGTTGAATTACATCAGTAGATGTCGAAGGTGATGTAGTTCTTTGCATCATCTGTCTGGTGTCCGGGATATTCCCAGATAGTTGCCACGTCTCCCAGTTTACAGTTGGGGTGAACGGTCATCATTTCCAGCTGGAGAGAGCCCAGTGTGCTCACGTAGAGGCGGGAGTTGTGCAGGTGGATCTTGTATATCCGCTTTGGAATCACACTGGTACTTGAAGTACAGATGCTTTGGAAGGGATTCAACGACTTGGTAGCTATTTTGATAGTAATTACAGACTCTGTATTGTCTTTTCCAGAAACTTCGAAGGATGCAAATATTCTAGAGTCTTTAGTAGTTTGAACACTGAAGCCAATGGTTTTAGGAGAGGTGAACTTGAACAGAAATTTCAAAGTTTCAGAAGATGAATATGTATAATACAGCCTTGCACACTTTCTATTTATCTCCATTGCGAACAAAACATTGTCACTTGTTTGGAGGAAATTGAATCGAAGGCGATATGAAGCTTGATGCCAAAAATCTGATCTCTTTTGCTGTACAGGTGGTAACGGGTGGCGATATATCATCTCAAAGTTGATGCGGTATAAGTATCCTCTGTGAAATGCAAGACAATTGGAGTCTCCTTCATATTGACGCAGTCTCTTTTCCCATGCTTCACAAATGTAAAAGGCTTTTGTGTTGGCTTTCATTGCTTGGCCCTGTATCTTCTTTTCCTCCGAACACTCCCAGTACACCGTGTTACTTCCGGCGTGGTACGCCATAGCAGTCACGTGACATCGAATTATTATACCTGTCTCTGTCCGAATCGACTTTGCAAAATTGGTCTCGACTTGAATAATTTCATTGTGAGATCCATGGTCCATCGCCACAAGAAACGTCACTATTTTCCATTTAGCAGTTGGAGACGTTGCTATTGTTGAGGTGAATGTTGTTGTAGGAGCTGATGTTGTGCTTGCCTCTGCTATCTGTTTGAGTTGTATTGAATGTCTCCTCGTAGCCACCAAGTATCTGTTCAGTGTCCTGCTCTTGTGTTGACCGCTGCCCAGCAAGCTGTAAAGGTCTCCGGTCTCCAGATCAGTGACAACACATCTGGGTGTGGCAACACACTTAGCAGCACATAGCAGATCTCTCTTACATCTCACAGTCTTCAGAAACGCAAGGGTTGATGTGTCCACAGGCAAATAAGCCTTGTTGTGTATATTTTGGATTTTGAAATAATCGAATTCACCGTTTATTTGTTGTTTTATCATGAACAAGAAAATCAAAGGATAAACGTCCATTTTCACAACAGGTAGACCTCTCAACTTTCAGTGATATCTCAAATGTTATAATTTTCACACACAAGAGCTGTCTAATATACTGATGTTTTCTTAATCTAGACTCACAACAAAGCATTGATCATGATGCATGTACTTACTTAAACAGCAAATATTCATGTATATTTAAGTCAACTGAACTAGCAGAAGGAAATATTGAAACTGATATGCTCAGTAGAATCACATGTCAATGTGTCCTAGCATGCAGCAGTGCATACTATAGCATTGGTGTCTAGCAACGTGCATGCATCTGTATATATGTGGTATTTGGCTTGACAATGTGATATTTGATCAACTCAGACTCTCGAACATATGTGCATAAGCTATGATTTCGATTCATACACAGTACACAGTAAACTATACTTGATGAAATTATGCATACAAAAAATTAACGTTTGATAACATTACTAACTCGATAAACACAACGAAACTTTGGTGAACATCTTTCAATCTCAAGTAGGACACCTGTATTGGCATTATTATTTATGCATTTATTTCACGTTTATTGGTACACAATTTGTGTTCACTCATTTTGTATTGCAGGCATTTTTTTGTTAGCAAAAATATCATATGATGATTTGATATCTAAAGAGTTAAATAAACAACACATACTATAAGCATACAACATTTGCTCATAAACTACCCTGCAAGCGTTATATGTTGAAGGACTGAGCGCAAAATTGATGCTAGTATACTGAACGGAAGACTCACAAAATGGGCTAATATGCCAGGCAAATTTTCAGAAACTGAGGCTCGATTTAGAAACGGGTATTCCGCAGTAGATCTTATTTTTGGACTATATGCTATTACTAAGCAAAATATAAATGAAGAATTTTTTTTAATGTTGCCTCTGTGGACTTCCGCAATAAGCAGTTTCCATGTGTATCTGGCATGAATGAAAGTAATTACAGTTCTGTTAAAGTTTGTGTGCAAAGTTTTAACATTTCAGCATATTATTTTGAATATCCTCTGGGTTTACAGCAGAGTTGCATTTTGAGTGCCCTATAATTATCGTGCTTTATAAACGAATTATCATTTGAAATAGCAGAACATGGGAAGTTTGGAGTTCAGTTATTTCTTAACTTGCTCGAAATATGTTATTATCGTCTTTTTTCATTCATTATTTGCACCGAATATTGTAGTCAGGATTGTGGCCCTTTTGGACGTACTTCGGCCCTATGTTCAAAGGGGCATAACTCTGTTAAGAATGCAGTTATGTCGAAGTTACTTACTGTAATTTCTGCATTATAACTAGTGCAACAGTTCCATTACCTATAAATATCATTTAAAAGTTGATACTTTGGCCACAATTTGGGCATTTTCGAAAATAATTGAAATTTTGTGATTTTGTTACTTTTTCGAGGGATTTATTCTTTTGGAGAATTTTATATCATAAAGCAATGGAGATATGAACACGTTTAATAGCTCATTAAAAAGTAGAAAAGTTGACAAAATTGACTCTCGAACACTCTCGGGTGCAACATCCAGAGTGTCCGCAAGGCTCCTTGGCTCCTGGGATGTGCACCGCTTGATAGAAAGGTTGATGCTGTCGACAAGGCATAAAAGCTCTATCACCAGCTGCAGAATGGAGTCCTGCTTGTTGATCGCCTAGGCCGTCGAGGGATCTGTGTGGACTAGCAAGACTTCACCCTCTTGGGCAGGTCGACCAGTGCACAATCCATTGGTGGAGGCATCCGCGAATAATTGGGAGGTAGCAGAAGAAGGAATGGATTGAAACCCCAGAGAATACATTGTTCCCTGACCTCTACCAGACAAGATGGTGAACGAGATCATCCCGCATTGAGAATATGTGACAACAAGACTTCTCCCTCAAGTGTGTGTTAACTCTTAACTTGCAGCTCCCGGCATGGTCCGGGAGGGTCATAAACAATTCCTAGGTGTCTCATAGCCTTGCTTCTCACCACATGGCCCAATCTTCTCTTATTACAGGGACATATTGCGATAACCTGCCTTTCTTGCGCACTTCGTTTCATATGAACCAATCGGTTGTTTTCAATCTTTTTATACCAAAATAAAGAGGAAAGAATGGCCTTTATTTCCGTAAAAAAATTGCGCTAACAAGCAATCGCCGTGGAATAGGTGATTTTCGCACTTTCTATATTTGAAACACGTGGCGCATTTACCACAACATCTTGCAGGCTCTATTTCTAATAAACTACTTGGGATAATTTCATGAGTTTTTTTTATCACTATAAGGATTGAAAAAATGTTTTCAATTCCATATTTTCAATTTTGATGTGCCAAGTTCAGCGCAGAAGGTGATATTCGGCTTTGAATAAGCACATATCATTATTGCGGACTTATATTTTTTTAACCGCTCGTCCGATTTTTATAAGTTTTATATCATTGTAAAGAGGAAAACATTGTCTTCAATTCCATGTTTTTGCGAAGAACTCTACATGCTCGAAGCACCGCGACAAAAGGTATAAGTTTCACACTTCATATATTTTGAACTGCTAGTCCGATTTTTATAATTTTTATATCACTATAAAAAGGAAAACCTTGTCTTTAATTCCATATATAATGCGCATATTTTGGCAAAGAACTTTCGATGCGCAAAGCCGCAAAATTGATGTACGCAAAAGTGAAGAAGTATGATAAAATATAACTAAAATACTGTTCTTTTGATACACAAATATAGAGGTTTATAAAAATGAACAACTGTAATGACGGAATTTTAATTCCAGTTTTGAAAAAAACAACATTAAAACGAAAATATATTTGAGTATGGGACCCACCTCTTGTTGAACATTTTTGTTAGTGATGCCATTTATGAAAAGTTTGCATTTGTAAAATTCAACTGTGCCGGCGCACCCTTTCAAACCATTGGAATTGAATTTATTATTTTATTTTTTACATTATTGAATAAAAGACATTATTGAATTTGAAGACGTAGCCACCAACTTTTGGTCGCCTCCCCCCAACCTTTTTGTACAAATTAATTTGTTTTAACTTTGAAACTAAGTTTCGTATCATTCCAGTGTACGAAGGTTTCTGCTTTATATGTCGAGAGGGCATGGGAACCTATTCCCAATAGAATCCGGGCTTCGTCCCACAGGATTGATTCTTGGAGCCTCTCGTTCTCAAATGAGAACATGGGAAATCAGTCCCGCAATTGACTCTGCGGTCGGAAGACTGGAGAATTCCCAGAGAGCATGAAAGTCTGCTCCGTGGATGCTCTGCTTCTCGAAAAGAGAATTCATTTGGCAACTGACAACCCAAGCTTCCCTCACGTTATAGTATATTTTCCGCGCCTCTCGGCCGGTGCTACATGTTGCCAAGTCAAGACAGAAAATGGTCCGTTTGACATTGGCAAAATTGGCGCGATGTCAGAAGCTGTCGGCGCCTAGATTCGCCAGGAGTTTCTTAAACTGGCAAATGAACGTCCATGAAGCTCACATTCATTGTCTCTGTGTGTTTAATGTGTCTAATCACATGTTATATCTTGCATACATCAAAAACATATTTTCAATTGTTTGCATCTTGAAGGATGCTGCTTGGTCACAGGGCCATGCTGCGTCGGCATAGGGCTATGCCGCAACGTACTAGGACACGCAGCTTTGAAGCCGTTTCAAGCGACAACGACTTCATCAACGAGATCCATGCTGAGGAAGCCTCTGATATGGAGTCAACTGATGACAGTGATTTAGACAGTGATGATGCATATGATCGGGGGACACTGTCATAGATTGTGAACATGGTGACGGGAGTGACAGTGCCATTCACAGATTGTCTGAGTGATATAGAGACAGAGATTGCCAGAAACATTCTAGCCGCCAGTAAATCCACCGAAGAAGAATTTAGTGGTTTTGAGGAGGAGTTTGCCGACATACCACAATATAATGAAAACAATACACAGACGTTTGATGAGTGGGTGGATGGTCCGCGGCCACGTGTAAATTTGACTTTAACTGGTCAAACTGAGTTGCGCCAGTTCTTAGAACTTCCTGAGATCCCTCAACCTATTGACTTTTTCTATTTGTTTTTACATGAAGATGACTATCAGGATATGGCAACGGAAACCAATAGATATTTCAAACAAGCAACTGAAGACAAAATTCCAAGACCCCGTTCAAGAATGCATCGGTGGCAAGACACAAATGCAGAAGAGATGAAGGTATTTGTAGCCATGATAATAGCCATGTCATTAGTTGTGCAAAGAAACTTTGCTGAGTACTGGTCAACAAGTGACGTCACCTCCACGCCTTTCTTCGCAAAGTGCATGCCCCGAGACAGGTTTATCTTACCCATATGGGAAGAAAGACACAGGGTCATATATATTTTCTGTAAGTCACACGGGAGTTACACCTTTTCCTGGCTTTTGATTGGCTGCTACAGAAAATAAACTTTTTCATTGGTTGCCGGAACTACTTCATTCATCTTTTCGGTTCATTCACTATTTTTTACACTCAAACTCTCTTCTACACGAGAACAAGGAAAACGTAACCAAATGTACATTTATTTTTTATTAGCGATAAAGACGTTTCTATTATATCTACACACTTTTTGATAATATTTTAGAAAAACAAAAAAACACTTTTTTAAATAAGGTAAGATAATTCGTCTGCTAATGAGTTGCCGATGTAAACAAACATGGCGTCATCCGTATCGCCGATAAAAGTGAATGACCTCGTAAAGGTTGATGGAAGCATATTGGGAAGAGTGGTCAGAAGCGACGACGCATTCTAGATATCGAATCAAGCTCTGATTCTGATTAATAAACTGCTTGAGAACGTTCTAGTTTGAAAGATATTTACTTTGACAAATATCCTGTCATGCAGTAGGCCTACTGCATACACGACTTCCGGTCGACTTCACTGAACAATATTCAAATGTTCGCGGTGTTCTTCACCTTGTGTTTCTTGTTAAAAAGTTGACAGTCAAATAAAACCACTGTCTGAGTTGATTTTAAAAATTTGTTGTAGATTTAGAAAGAGTAGTTCGTTGTCTAGTCCTATATTTTCAATCTTGACGAAGTTGATGGTCTCGCAATGTGATGCGACTGTCACACATAACGTCTCGCCTTCAAATGGAACACCCGACTGTACCCCTCACATGGTTCGACAAATTACGTTTTAATTGCAATTATGAGTAAAAAAGGCAAGAAGTTAGGTTCAGTAAACCGATTTAATGTACAATTACATGAATACATAATCTAACAATAATCTAAGGATAAGAATAGCACATTATACTAAGGAACTTTTTGTTCTCGCGTAATGCATTTGTTTAAAAGGTAGTGACGCGATGAAATTCCTGGAAATTTAGTCTCATCACACGCGTAGGGATACGGGGATTCCCCAACTACGGGTTTCCTTATAGAGGAACAGCTGATTTCTTTTTACGGATTTTTAGAATGAAAACGGATATGGGTAAGATAAACAATAACCAACTCGTGACGGGGAATGACAGATTATCTTTCCCTCGTCATATCAATAAAGTAATTGCCTCGCACAAGATTCGGCAATTACGTAATTGATATGACTCGGGAAAGATAATCTGTCATTTCCCGTCACGAGTTAGTTATTGTCTAAATCACCTACCTACATTTGCCTGACGACAAGAAGATGCCGGGTCGCAACACCCCGAACTTTTCACCAATAAATAAACTGGGACACTTGTATAACTGATGAGGGCATGCTGCCATGGAAAGGCAACTTATCTTTCAAAGTTCATCTTCCTGACAAGTCTAAGAAGTATGGGATAAAGGCTTTCATGTTGTGTGACTCGCACAACGGTTACGTTTGCAAGTTCAAACTCTATACTGTAAAAACGATTGAACCGGTTTCTAAAGGTGGCAAAACTTACGAAGTGTAAACTGTTTGAGAGGCATTCTAGAAGTTGGTGTGATGAAGAAGACAACTATTTATGGATGATCAACTTCTTTATTAACAATAGAAACGTTTGGGTATAGATCCTTATACCGTTATCAAGCATATCATATGCTTCATAACGGTATAAGGATCTATACCGAAACGTCGATACTGTTAATAAAGAAGTTGATCATCCATAAATATTTGCCTTCTTTATTAAGTGGTCATGGAATTTGTGAACGACTACGTTGGACAGGGGCATCACATCTTTATGGACAACTATTATTCGTCCACAAATGTGTACATTTAAACTTGTCAGAGCGGGTAATCGGTGCCACAGGGACGTTGAGAGCCAATCGAAAGGGCCTTCCTGATTCTGTCAAGAAGCCTAAAAAGAAGCCGAAGCAAGGGGACATGACAGTTTCTCACAACCATGACCTACTCGTTGTTCGCTTCGAAGATAGGAAATCATTCTCATGTCTACTGTTGAAGATACACATCTTGAACAAACAGGGAAGAAGAACCGGGCAGTTCACAAGCCACATTGTACAACGTACATCACACAACAAGTACATGGGAGGTGTTCATCGGGCCGACCAGATATTGTCGTACACTCCATTCCGAGAAAAAAGCCCTGAAGTGGTGAAAACGGGTTTGGTTTCAAGTTCTCAACGTTGCCTTGTCGAACTCTTATATCATTTATAAAGAATATAGCCATGATAACCCTCTCAAAACAAGTTGGGAATACAGGAAGGCTTTGGCGCAACATATAGTAACATTTGCGGACAGGAAACAAGTTCCATCGCTGTGCAGACGTCCTCGTGGTCGGCCGAGCACGAGCGAAGAGAGTGTCATTCGCCTTCATGGACGTCACTTTCCGACGAAGATTTGGCCCCTCGGAAAGTCGAAAAATAGAGTCATGTGCTCTGTATCTCATCAGAATTTCATTGATTTATTATCTAAGGTCGAATATCTAAGTTATCTCAGGTAATTCATTATTTATAAACAATAAATAGGTTTTTAGATCATGACCCCAAAATTCACAGTCACAGGGTCACCAATCCTACAATTAAGAATCACCTTTGACCAAAGTTTCTCGACACAACATTTTAACTTTCTAGAGCTTAACATACTTCAGATAAAGATGAAAATAGGTTTTTTGGTCATGACCCGTGACCTAGATTGGTCTGTCTGAACACAACCTTTCAGCTGTCTAGACCTTTTAGAAGTAATAGAAAACAAACGAAAAATCGTAGAATATTCATTCAATGTTGTGGGTATGAATTAACCATTTGTGTACGGGTGCCGCGACTTGAATTTGTATTGAACGCCCATATATAGTCTGTTTTCGCGATGTAGGTGCGTTATACTTCTTAAAAACGGTACCGGAATCGTCGCCTGGAATATTCCGCCAGCAGAGCTAATTGGTGCCTAAGCCGACATACTGCTGCGAGCTGGTGGGTCTGTAAATTCCGCCACGGGGGCTAAAATGGGTAAAATAGAAATGCGCAACTTGAGGGAAGACCCATTCTCTTCCCACAGAAGTTAGTCCCTACAGTTTTCCGGTTCTACCCTCTGTTGCTTTTCGCTTGAAATCGAGAGTCCCCTAGCGGTGGAAAGAGAAATCTCATACACTATCCCTGGTTCTTAACCAATGAACACTCATCTTTTATTGGCCATGTCGACAGGGTAACTTCAAAGAACGAGGCATTTTACTCTGAAGGGTCTTGCTCATTAGTATATGTTATTCGAATATGTCTAGTGTAAATAACGCAAATGAAATGTTTTGGGTATTTGTCTCTGATTTGGTCTTCTTTATTTATAATTATGTTTCTGATCGATAGTTTTCATAATATCAATATCGATTTCAAGCGTAAAGTAACAGGGGGTAGAACCGGAAAACTGTAGGGACTAACCTCTGTGGGAAGAGAATTGGGAAGACCTGGAGGGGTCTGAATTGAAGCCTGCCCCTGAGGGTGATCTTACGTTGAAGTCAGAAGATCCATCAGCCGTTGCCACAGGCAAAGCGGCAGCGCCTCGTGAATGCCTTTGCTCGAGAGCTCCTCGCTTCTCCCCATCCATTCTCTTGTGGCCAGGGCCTTGTACTGGAGTGTGTCCAGGTGAACGGCGTTGCTGGTTGCAAGTCTGACTTATCCAGATTGATTACCCGGCATGGTCAAGAGTAGAAAATATGGTGACTTTGGTTATGTTTGGTTATTTTAAGGTAGCGGAATGAAGATGGAGTGAATCATTGTTTTATTCAGAGGTTTACACAAGTTGCAGTTGACATGAAATTTACAGACATGGAATAGTACAATTTAAAAAATGTTCGAGATATAAATTGTATGAACAAAATAAAAGTCTATTTGTACCAGAAATAAAAGCTGAGTAACATTATAACAAAGACATATTTTCGTTAAGTTTAGAGCGGGTATTTTAAAGTTAAAGGTAAATGAGGAGCGGTGGCTAGGAATTGACTATCAGCAACGTATGATAAGCCATCAATCTATAAATTAATGTCCTCTACATCTATAAATTACTGAACAATGTATGCCATTATTAGCGAAAAAACGTGCTACTGCCCCTTTGAAAATGCTGATGATATATATATATATATATATATATATATATATATATATATATATATATATATATATATATGGGATACATTGTATCATGTGATCCAATATACCATGTAATCAGTTCAACCAGATGCCATCTGCAGACTCGAACTTACAGAGATTATTTATACAGATTATGTCTGGCTGATCCGGGCGAGTAATTATATATATATATATATATATATATATATATATATATACAGAGAGCATTCGTGAAGTGGCAGCAGGAAATACACTACCATTCGACATGTCAAATGCCTGCATCAAAGTAATCCATCAACAATCATTGTAATAGATTTCAGTAGCATTTGTAAATTAATTAATTAATTAGGTAATTTTTGGTGATTGAAAGCGATTCCGGATGTGAAAGACCTCTCTTTACTAAAAGCAACATTGTAGCATAATGCGATGTTACAATACAGACGTGATGGAACAAAAGATAAACCATGTTGAATCAAAACATGAACATAACATATACTTGTTTTTCATCCAATAAGATGGTAAGATTTTTTAAACATAGGCTTCCCAAACCACCTCGTTTGTAACCAAACCCCAAGAGTAATTTAAACTTAAAACAGTTGGCATCTCCGTGTGTGCGATCTATAATAGAGATAATATAATATAATAGCAAAGAGCTATTTGACGTTTTGCCGTTAGCTTTGATAGTAAGGATTTTCGTGTGTCTCAATTTAATTATGACATAGATCAAATATTCGTTCTTAAGGAAACTATAGCTTTTTCCGTGGGGCCTGTATTACACAAAGAAAGCTGGCATCTCTGAGTATCTTGCCCAGCTTCAACATCAGCTTTATGATAACCTTATGATATGATAGAGCATGTGAAAGTACATACGACGGATGACACCTTGTTCGTTAGATTGTGTCATTGCCTTAAGTAATACAATCAGTAACAACACGCTAGACTCACTGTGAACAAACTTCCATGTCCATAAAATATGGTAGAGAAGTGCCAATTTGTCAATATTGAAATATAAGGAAATAATAGCATGTAGAATATGAAGATGGGATGTGTGAGAAATGCATTCACCACTTCATGTTCTGTTACCCTCTAATACTTCAATTATTGTTGAGGTATTCCTCCGATAGAACCGAGGCGACACATGGGATCACAGGAAGACGTTAATGAAGTCAATCGATATGTACAGGCCGTGATCTGTGGATACCAAACACGACGGTGAAGTCATTAGGGGGATGTGTAATTTCATAGTTTTCTCTACTGTAGCCCATACTGGCATACTGTAAGTCATCGACAAAGTTGATAAAAGGAAGTGATAAAGTGAAGCCATGAAATGATTCACTTTGATTTTGAAGAGAATGAGTTGAAGATATGAAAGGTTTCTGAAAATGTTACCAAGGTGATGACTGATCGAATATTGTCTAAAATATCAAAAAGATCCAAATGATGCCAAATAAACAAACCATACGTTCAACGTTCTATTGACTGAGAACTTCTTTAATACAATTGTCGCGATTTCAAGCCATAAGTCTATCCGTGGAGACAAAAATAGGACGGAGATCCTCGTTCTGGTTAAAATTCATCTTTATTGCCTGTGAATCATAAGAATCCAACATTAGAAATATTTTGATAGGTCAGCCATACCTGCGATGGCTGACAGATGACAATTGAATGTGAATTCAAATTGTCATACGTCACAGGCGTAGAAGCCCATGATTTGGCTTAGAGCCAAATACGGGTAGCACGTACAGCTCACTATATAAGACAGCGGAGAAGCAGCCTTCTAATGGAAAGAAAGAGTTATATAAGGCGACATATTCTTCTTCGTTCTTAAACATTTGAGGATCGAACAAGACAAACCAAACTGAATAATGGGAACCACAAAAAATGCGAACATATTTACACAAAAGTCGGACAAAAACTTGATCCGAAGTTGATGACCAGGACGGCAGGTGGACCATCTTCAACAACTGTAACATCCTCTGTCCGTGCAGGTGAACTTAAGGTAGGACTTAAGGTGTTGTGAGGGGAGATAACTTCTGGAACTTCTGGCGATGTGTTTGTGGCAGTAAATCCAGGAGAGTGCTGTGTAGACGTTGGGGAGCTGGTATCGGCGGGTTGATCACTTGGGGCGTGACCGTCATCAGAGATGGGAGACTCTGATACAGCCACACCTGACTCCTTAGTCTTGGAAGCAGCAGTACCTCTTCCTCACTGTTGTCTTCTGCAGCTTGGTATCCTTCATGCGAAGGGATACAGACTTCTTGCTGCTTTGGTAGTCAGGTTGATGTGGTGCAGGCAGAGCGGGCTGGAGGAAAACAGTTGTAAGATGTAGGGGCGTGTTGCAGTGTAGAGTCCTCAGTGGCCCCTTACCACTCTCTTGTTTGACAGTATATCGTGAATATCTTCATTGGGCTGTCTCAAAATGATGTAGATTACCTTTCGCCACTTGTTAGCAAGTTTGATTCTTCCTGTGAGTCCAACCAGGCACACTAACACTCTGTCGTTGGATTGGAGAAGTGATTCTCTCACTCTCTTGTCATAGTTCTGTTTATGACGGTGACCAGCTTTCTTGGATTCCTTGGAGGCAATATTCTAGGCAAACTGTAGCCTCTTTCTCAGGTTCTGTGCAAACTGAGTGTGCGTAGTTTGTCCTTCGCCAAGGGTAACTCCTAGAAATGCAACCACTGGGCGTCGAGGGTGCCTCCAGAACATGAGGAAAAATGGTGTGTATCCTGTGCTCCCGTGTCTGGTGGCGTTATACGAGTGCACCAGTGACGGAACATAGGTCTTCCAGTTGCTCTTCTTTTCCTCATCAACAGTGCCAAACATATTCATCAAGGTCTGTTTGAACCGCTCAGTCATTCCGTTTCCTTGTGAATGATAAGGTGTCGTTGTTTTCCTTATTCCGGTTAGCTGACACAGTTCCTTGATGATATTTCCCTCAAAGATTCTCCCTTGGTCACTATGAAGTTTGGCTGGGAAACCATAATGGACGGGAAAGTTGTCAAATAAGACTGGTTGGTTGCGAGTCGGGATGGCTGTGCCATAACGCGTGAAGTGGTCTGTTATGACGAGGATGTTCTCATAGCCCCCTTTTGATTCTTCCAGTTTCAGGTAGTCCAAACACACAAGTTCCATAGGCTGTGATGACATGATGCTGACTAATGGTGCAGCTTTCACTGTTGTCTTGGACTTGCGCCTGATGCAGTTTCCACAGTTCTGCACGTACATTGCTCCACTTCCTCGGACATTCCGGGCCAAAAGAACCTTGATTTGACCAGATGTAAGGTCCTATCACGTCCTTGGTGTCGAGAATAATCGTGGAGGACTTTCAGTATATCTGGTATCCTGTGAGAAGGTACGACAAGTTGAAGTTGAGGTTCATCTGTACCTTTGACTAGTCTGTACAAGATCCCATTCTTGAGTGACAACTTGTCCCAGTCTTGGATCAGTTTCCTTACAGTAGGATTTTCCAAGGAACGTTGGCGTGCTGTTGGGTTGTATCTTGCTTCAAAAGATGGTGAAAACGCTTCAGATGCTTGTCATTGAGTTGCTCGGTCATCCAAGATAATAATGTAAGAGTCAATGAAACGACTTCATCAGGACACACAGCTTCTTCATTCTTCACACATGAATTCTCAAGCCCAGGAAATAGCAAAGCTATTGGAGCTGCGGAATCAGCCGTTAAGATTGCCAAACGGATGATGCGTAAGTGCAGAGAAGCCAAAGAAGATCCTTATCTTGGATTGTTGAACATTCGTAATACTCCCACTGAAAGTCTAGATACCAGCCCAGCTCAACGTCTGTTTGGGCGTGCTACTAAGACGCAACTGCCAAGCTCTGTTTCCAGTCTCAAACCCTTATCTGACTCAAACACTAAGTCCAACTTGGTCGAGAAACGACTCAACATACTCGACCGCCACAATCGCAAGTACTCGGGAAAGACACTCCCACCACTGAGGCCTGGCGATCATGTTAGGATGCAGCCCATCCAACAAGGTCAGAAGGAATGGACAGAAGCCACTGTGAAATCCAAACTGAAAAGCCGAACATACAGTGTGATGTCCAACAAAGGCCAGACCTACCGACGCAACCGCCAACAGTCACGAGTCACTCGTAACCCTGACAACCGCCACCCTGGGAACGATGACCCCGTCCCTAGGGCCTTGGACAACGATCCTGTTCACGCTGATAAGAGGGTGAATGTGCAGTCCAGTGACACTATCACAATTCCGTCCAGTGTCGTTCCTGACAATGGTGTCAACACACGACACACTGTACCTGAATGTGTTCCAGAAACTGTTCAAATACCATACACAACCCGATCTGGCCGTGTTGTAAAGCCAGCCAAGAAATATGATGCATAAACTTTTACTTGTTACTTATCCAAGTTTTATGAAAACTTATATTTTACGAAGACTTTCAATCCTAGATCATGTAGAACATTATTTCAGTTAAATTAAAGGGTTCATTAAAGTCAAATTGAAATAATAATTTGAATTTGTATGCATTCTAAACTGCTAAAAGTATAGTGGTAATGATAATTTGATTTAACTCAATTTCCATGTGGAAATTCATGATGAGTGAAGTTGATTTCAATTGGGTTAGATTTGTCTCTTTATTTTATCATTGCTATGTTTGAATTTCATGTTACTAGTTTGTCTAATGTTAACTTTCTAGTTTCTCTATAATTTCAAGGAATATTCTAAGTCATGTCAATTGCCTTCTTATACATTTCAACCAGGTATCTAGTCATCAGTATAGTCATCAGTATTATCAGACTTATTATTCTGACTAAGTGATTTAAGAATTTCCATTGTAAACCCGTTCACTCTTAAAGGAAAGGGGATGTTACGTGGTATGCACTTATGCTAGTAATCGGGAGTTACGTCCCTTATCACACATGTGAACTACGTCACGACAAGCTGTTGTTGTTGTACCCGCCATGCTTGAATAAAGCAAGACGCCAACCGCTGATGTTATTATCTAAATAGATAAGTCTAGTTGTGTTCCTGGGGCCATACAAACAATACAACACGTAACAATTCAGTGATATAAATGCGTACCTGCATTAGAAAGTAATCTAGTTTTTCCCTAAATAGACTTGTAAGTATTTCTTATTACTTTGTGAGACATATTTGGCTTGTGATATTTATGTCTTGAAATTGAACTGTTTATAGACCTTTGATTGTAAATAATAGCTCAAACATGAGTAAAAGGGAGCCTGTAAGTCTCTAAGATCCAATGAATCTACGATTGACCCTATGTAGACATATTTCCAATCAAGGAGTGCGATATTTGTATTTTTCTTCTATATGATTTATGTACGACCAATTATTAAATAGTGATGCGATTTTACGACAGCGCCTTTAATCATTCTAATTTTAATGATATAGCAAATATAGAGCGATAAAAATGACTGTTATGCAAAAAATATATCGTGGAAATAAAACCATAACCTTTAAGTTGATCGGCAGAAAACTTCTCGGTGTGCACATGAGTTCTCTCTAGTGTCAGATTGCGACGAGCAGTAGCACATATTACAATGGTGTACATACAATATATTTGTTCAAGACACGGTCAGTATCTTCATTCATAGATCCGTCTACCTATATTATGTATATGCACGATGCTTCATCGCGGTAATACTTTCCGAGATGTTTCATGCGCAAATCATAAGTGAAATAACAAAATTAGAAATGATGACGTAACAAATCTATTGCAACTTTTTACCACAAGTTGTCGATCTATAACGAGGAGGTTAGTACAACGTCGTTCTATCAATACCAAGAGTTGTCGATCAATAACGAGGAGGTTAGTACAACGTCGTTCTATCAATACCACGAGATGTCCATCAATAACGAGGAGGTTAGTACAACGTCGTTCTATCAATACCACGAGTTGTCCATCAATAACGATGAGGTTGGTACAACGTCGTTCTATCAATACCACGAGTTGTCGATCAATAACGAGGAGGTTAGTACAACGTTGTTCTATCAATACCACGAGTTGTCGATCAATAACGATGAGGTTGGTACAACGTCGTTCTATCAATACCACGAGTTGTCGATCAATAACGATGAGGTTAGTACAACGTCGTTCTATCAATACCACGAGTTGTCCATCAATAACGAGGAGGTTAGTACAACGTCGTTCTATCAATACCAAGAGTTGTCGATCAATAACGAGGAGTTTAGTACAACGTCGTTCTATCAATACCACAAGTTGTCGATAAATAACGAGGAGGTTAGTACAACGTCGTTCTATCAATACCACGAGTTGTCGATCATTTACGTGGAGGTTAGTACAACGTCGTTCTATCAATACCACGAGTTGTCGATCAATAACGAGGAGGTTAGTAAAACGTCGTTCTATCAATACCACGAGTTGTCGATCTATAACGAGGAGGTTAGTACAACGTCGTTCTATAAATACCACGAGTTGTCGATCAATAACGAGGAGGTTAGTACAACGTCGTTCTATCAATACCACGAGTTGTCGATCAATAACGTGGAGGTTAGTACAACGTCGTTCTATCAATACCACGAGTTGTCAATCAATAACGAGGAGGTTAGTACAACGTCGTTCTTTTAATACCACGAGTTGTCGATCAATAACGAGGAGGTTAGTACAACGTCGTTCTATCAATACCACGAGTTGTCGATAAATAACGAGGAGGTTAGTACAACGTCGTTCTATCAATACCACGAGTTGTCGATCGTTTACGTGGAGGTTAGAGCAACGTCGTTCTATCAATACCACGAGTTGTAGATCAATAACGAGGAGGTTAGTACAACGTCGTTCAATCAATACCAAGAGTTGTCGATCTATAACGAGGAGGTTAGTACAACGTCGTTCAATCAATACCACGAGTTGTAGATCAATAACGAGGAGGTTAGTACAACGTCGTTCTATCAATACCACGAGTTGTAGATCAATAACGAGGAGGTTAGTACAACGTCGTTCAATCAATACCAAGAGTTGTCGATCAATAACGAGGAGGTTAGTACAACGTCGTTCTTTTAATACCACGAGTTGTCGATCATTTACGTGGAGGTTAGTACAACGTCGTTCTATCAATACCACGAGTTGTCGATCAATAACGAGGAGGTTAGTAAAACGTCGTTCTATCAATACCACGAGTTGTCGATCAATAACGAGGAGGTTAGTACAACGTCGTTCTATCAATACCAAGAGTTGTCGATCAATAACGAGGAGGTTAGTACAACGTCGTTCTATCAATACTAAGAGTTGTAGATAAATAACGAGGAGGTTAGTACAACGTCGTTCTATCAATACTACGAGTTGTCGATCAATAACGAGGAGGTTAGTACAACGTCGTTCTATCAATACCACGAGTTGTAGATCAATAACTAAGAGGTTAGTACAACGTCGTTCTATCAATACCACGACTTTTAGATCAATAACGAGGAGGTTAGTACAACGTCGTTCAATCAATACCACGAGTTGTAGATCAATAACGAGGAGGTTAGTACAACGTCGTTCTTTTAATACCACGAGTTGTCGATCAATAACGAGGAGGTTAGTACAACGTCGTTCTATCAATACCACGAGTTGTCGATAAATAACGAGGAGGTTAGTACAACGTCGTTCTATCAATACCACGAGTTGTAGATCAATAACTAAGAGGTTAGTACAACGTCGTTCCATCAATACCACGAGTTGACAATCAATAACGAGGAGGTTAGTACAACGTCGTTCTATCAATACCACGAGTTGTCGATCGTTTACGTGGAGGTTAGTACAACGTCGTTCTATCAATACCACGAGTTGTCGATCAATAACGAGGAGGTTAGTACAACGTCGTTCTATCAATACCAAGAGTTGTCGATCAATAACGAGGAGGTTAGTACAACGTCGTTCTATCAATACCACGAGTTGTCGATAAATAACGAGGAGGTTAGTACAACTTCGTTCTATCAATACCACGAGATGTCCATCAATAACGAGGAGGTTAGTACAACGTCGTTCTATCAATACCACGAGATGTCGATCAATAACGAGGAGGTTAGTACAACGTCGTTCTATCAATACCACGAGTTGTAGATCAATAACGAGGAGGTTAGTACAACGTCGTTCAATCAATACCAAGAGTTGTCCATCTATAACGAGGAGGTTAGTACAACGTCGTTCAATCAATACCACGAGTTGTAGATCAATAACGAGGAGGTTAGTACAACGTCGTTCTATCAATACCACGAGTTGTAGATCAATAACGAGGAGGTTAGTACAACGTCGTTCAATCAATACCAAGAGTTGTCGATCTATAACGAGGAGGTTAGTACAACGTCGTTCTATCAATACCAAGAGTTGTCGATCAATAACGAGGAGGTTAGTACAACGTCGTTCTATCAATACCAAGAGTTGTAGATAAATAACGAGGTTAGTACAACGTCGTTCTATCAATACCACGAGTTGTCGATCAATAACGAGGAGGTTAGTACAACGTCGTTCTATCAATACCACGAGTTGTAGATCAATAACTAAGAGGTTAGTACAACGTCGTTCTATGAATACCACGACTTTTAGATCAATAACGAGGAGGTTAGTACAACGTCGTTCAATCAATACCACGAGTTGTAGATCAAAAACGAGGAGGTTAGTACAACGTCGTTCTATCAATACCACGAGATGTAGATCAATAACGAGGAGGTTAGTACAACGTCGTTCTATCAAAACCACGAGTTGTAGATCAATAACGAGGAGGTTAGTACAACGTCGTTCTATCAATACCACGAGTTGTAGATCAATAACGAGGAGGTTAGTACAACGTCGTTCTATCAATACCACGAGATGTCCATCAATAACGAGGAGGTTAGTACAACGTCGTTCTATCAATACAACGAGTTGTCGATCAATAACGAGGAGGTTAGTACAACGTCGTTCTATCAATACCACGAGATGTCCATCAATAACGAGGAGGTTAGTACAACGTCGTTCTATCAATACCACGAGTTGTAGATCAATAACGAGGAGGTTAGTACAACGTCGTTCTATCAATACCACGAGTTGTCCATCAATAACGAGGAGGTAAGTACAACGTCGTTCTATCAATACCACGAGTTGTCGATCGTTTACGTGGAGGTTAGTACAACGTCGTTCTATCAATACCACGAGTTGTCGATCAATAACGAGGAGGTTAGTACAACGTCGTTCTATCAATACCACGAGTTGTCGATAAATAACGAGGAGGTTAGTACAACGTCGTTCTATCAATACCACGAGATGTCCATCAATAACGAGGAGGTTAGTACAACGTCGTTCTATCAATACAACGAGTTGTCGATCTATAACGAGGAGGTTAGTACAACGTCGTTCTATCAATACCACGAGATGTCCATCAATAACGAGGAGGTTAGTACAACGTCGTTCTATCAATACCAAGAGTTGTCGATCAATAACGAGGAGGTTAGTACAACGTCGTTCTATCAATACCACGAGTTGTCGATAAATAACGAGGAGGTTAGTACAACGTCGTTCTATCAATACCACGAGTTGTCGATCGTTTACGTGGAGGTTAGTACAACGTCGTTCCATCAATACCACGAGTTGACCATCAATAACGAGGAGGTTAGTACAACGTCGTTCTATCAATACCACGAGTTGTCGATCGTTTACGTGGAGGTTAGTACAACGTCGTTCTATCAATACCACGAGTTGTCGATCAATAACGAGGAGGTTAGTACAACGTCGTTCTATCAATACCAAGAGTTGTCGATCAATAACGAGGAGGTTAGTACAATGTCGTTCTATCAATACCACGAGTTGTCGATAAAAAACGAGGAGGTTAGTACAACGTCGTTCTATCAATACCACGAGATGTCGATCAATAACGAGGAGGTTAGTACAACATCGTTCTATCAATACCACGAGATGTCGATCAATAACGACGAGGTTAGTACAACGTCGTTCTATCAATACCAAGAGTTGTCGATCAATAACGAGGAGGTTAGTACAACGTCGTTCTATCAATACCACGAGTTGTCGATAAATAACGAGGAGGTTAGTACAACGTCGTTCTATCAATACCACGAGTTGTCGATCGTTTACGTGGAGGTTAGTACAACGTCGTTCCATCAATACCACGAGTTGAACATCAATAACGAGGAGGTTAGTACAACGTCGTTCTATCAATACCACGAGTTGTCGATCGTTTACGTGGAGGTTAGTACAACGTCGTTCTATCAATACCAAGAGTTGTCGATCAATAACGAGGAGGTTAGTACAACGTCGTTCTATCAATACCAAGAGTTGTCGATCAATAACGAGGAGGTTAGTACAACGTCGTTCTATTAATACCACGAGTTGTCGATCAATAACGAGGAGGTTAGTACAACGTCGTTCTATCAATACCAAGAGTTGTCGATCAATAACGAGGAGGTTAGTACAACGTCGTTCTATCAATACCACGAGTTGTCGATAAATAACGAGGAGGTTAGTACAACGTCGTTCTATCAATACCACGAGATGTCGATCAATAACGAGGAGGTTAGTACAACGTCGTTCTATCAATACCAAGAGTTGTCGATCAATAACGAGGAGGTTAGTACAACGTCGTTCTATCAATACCACGAGTTGTCGATAAATAACGAGGAGGGTAGTACAACGTCGTTCTATCAATACCACGAGTTGTCGATCGTTTACGTGGAGGTTAGTACAACGTCGTTCCATCAATACCACGAGTTGACCATCAATAACGAGGAGGTGAGTACAACGTCGTTCTATCAATACCACGAGTTGCCGATCGTTTACGTGGAGGTTAGTACAACGTCGTTCTATCAATACCACGAGTTGTCGATCAAAAACAAGTGGTTAGTACAACGTCGTTCTATCAATACCAAGAGTTGTCGATCAATAACGAGGAGGTTAGTACAACGTCGTTCTATCAATACCACGAGTTGTCGATAAATAACGAGGAGGTTAGTACAACGTCGTTCTATCAATACCACGAGATGTCCATCAATAACGAGGAGGTTAGTACAACGTCGTTCTATCAATACCACGAGATGTCGATCAATAACGAGGAGGTTAGTACAACGTCGTTCTATCAATACCACGAGTTGTAGATCAATAACGAGGAGGTTAGTACAACGTCGTTCAATCAATACCAAGAGTTGTCGATCTATAACGAGGAGGTTAGTACAACGTCGTTCTATCAATACCACGAGTTGTAGATCAATAACGAGGAGGTTAGTACAACGTCGTTCTATCAATACCACGAGTTGTAGATCAATAACGAGGAGGTTAGTACAACGTCGTTCTATCAATACCAAGAGTTGTCGATCAATAACGAGGAGGTAAGTACAACGTCGTTCTATCAATACCACGAGTTGTAGATCAATAACGAGGAGGTTAGTACAACGTCGTTCTATCAATACCACGAGTTGTAGATCAATAACGAGGAGGTTAGTACAACGTCGTTCTATCAATACCACGAGTTGTCGATCGTTTACGTGGAGGTTAGTACAACGTCGTTCTATCAATACCAAGAGTTGTCGATCAATAACGAGGAGGTTAGTACAACGTCGTTCTATCAATACCACGAGTTGTCGATAAAAAACGAGGAGGTTAGTACAACGTCGTTCTATCAATACCACGAGATGTCGATCAATAACGAGGAGGTTAGTACAACGTCGTTCTATCAATACCACGAGATGTCGATCAATAACGACGAGGTTAGTACAACGTCGTTCTATCAATACCAAGAGTTGTCGATCAATAACGAGGAGGTTAGTACAACGTCGTTCTATCAATACCACGAGTTGTCGATAAATAACGAGGAGGTTAGTACAACGTCGTTCTATCAATACCACGAGTTGTCGATCGTTTACGTGGAGGTTAGTACAACGTCGTTCTATCAATACCACGAGTTGTCCATCAATAACGAGGAGGTTAGTACAACGTCGTTCTATCAATACCACGAGATGTCGATCAATAACGAGGAGGTTAGTACAACGTCGTTCTATCAATACCACGAGTTGTAGATCAATAACGAGGAGGTTAGTACAACGTCGTTCTATCAATACCACGAGTTGTAGATCAATAACGAGGAGGTTAGTACAACGTCGTTCTATCAATACCACGAGTTGTAGATCAATAACGAGGAGGTTAGTACAACGTCGTTCAATCAATACCAAGAGTTGTCGATCTATAACGAGGAGGTTAGTACAACGTCGTTCTATCAATACCACGAGTTGTCCATCAATAACGAGGAGGTAAGTACAACGTCGTTCTATCAATACCAAGAGTTGTCGATAAATAACGAGGAGGTTAGTACAACGTCGTTCTATCAATACCACGAGATGTCCATCAATAACGAGGAGGTTAGTACAACGTCGTTCTATCAATACCACGAGATGTCGATCAATAACGAGGAGGTTAGTACAACGTCGTTCTATCAATACCACGAGTTGTAGATCAATAACGAGGAGGTTAGTACAACGTCGTTCAATCAAAACAAGAGTTGTCGATCTATAACGAGGAGGTTAGTACAACGTCGTTATATCAATACCACGAGTTGTAGATCAATAACGAGGAGGTTAGTACAACTTCGTTCTATCAATACCACGAGTTGTAGATCAATAACGAGGAGGTTAGTACAACGTCGTTCTATCAATACCAAGAGTTGTCGATCAATAACGAGGAGGTTAGTACAACGTCGTTCTATCAATACCACGAGTTGTCGATCTATAACGAGGAGGTTAGTACAACGTCGTTCTATCAATACCACGAGTTGTAGATCAATAACGAGGAGGTTAGTACAACGTCGTTCTATCAATACCACGAGTTGAAGATCAATAACGAGGAGGTTAGTACAACGTCGTTCTATCAATACCACGAGTTGTAGATCAATAACGAGGAGGTTAGTACAACGTCGTTCTATCAATACCACGAGTTGTCGATCGTTTACGTGGAGGTTTGTACAACGTCGTTCTATCAATACCAAGAGTTGTCGATCAATAACGAGGAGGTTAGTACAACGTCGTTCTATCAATACCACGAGTTGTCGATCAATAACGAGGAGGTTAGTACAACGTCGTTCAATCAATACCAAGAGTTGTCGATCTATAACGAGGAGGTTAGTACAACGTCGTTCTATCAATACCACGAGTTGTAGATCAATAACGAGGAGGTTAGTACAACGTCGTTCTATCAATACCACGAGTTGTAGATCAATAACGAGGAGGTTAGTACAACGTCGTTCTATCAATACCACGAGTTGTCGATCGTTTACGTGGAGGTTAGTACAACGTCGTTCTATCAATACCAAGAGTTGTCGATCAATAACGAGGAGGTTAGTACAACGTCGTTCTATCAATACCACGAGTTGTCGATAAATAACGAGGAGGTAAGTACAACGTCGTTCTATCAATACCACGAGTTGTCGATCGTTTACGTGGAGGTTAGTACAACGTCGTTCTATCAATACCAAGAGTTGTCGATCAATAACGAGGAGGTTAGTACAACGTCGTTCTATCAATACCACGAGTTGTCGATAAATAACGAGGAGGTAAGTACAACGTCGTTCTATCAATACCACGAGATGTCGATCAATAACGAGGAGGTTAGTACAACGTCGTTCTATTAATACCACGAGATGTCGCTCAATAACGACGAGGTTAGTTCAACGTCGTTCTATCAATACCAAGAGTTGTCGATCAATAACGAGGAGGATAGTACAACGTCGTTCTATCAATACCACGAGTTGTCGATAAATAACGAGGAGGTTAGTACAACGTCGTTCTATCAATACCTGGAGTTGTCGATCGTTTACGTGGAGGTTAGTACAACGTCGTTCCATCAATACCACGAGTTGACCATCAATAACGAGGAGGTTAGTACAACGTCGTTCTATCAATACCACGAGTTGTCGATCGTTTACGTGGAGGTTAGTACAACGTCGTTCTATCAATACCACGAGTTGTCGATCAATAACGAGGAGGTTAGTACAACGTCGTTCTATCAATACCAAGAGTTGTCGATCAATAACGAGGAGGTTAGTACAACGTCGTTCTATCAATACCACGAGTTGTCGATAAATAACGAGGAGGTTAGTACAACGTCGTTCTATCAATACCACGAGATGTCCATCAATAACGAGGAGGTTAGTACAACGTCGTTCTATCAATACCACGAGATGTCGATCAATAACGAGGAGGTTAGTACAACGTCGTTCTATCAATACCATGAGTTGTAGATCAATAACGAGGAGGTTAGTACAACGTCGTTCAATCAATACCAAGAGTTGTCGATCTATAACGAGGAGGTTAGTACAACGTCGTTCTATCAATACCACGAGTTGTAGATCAATAACGAGGAGGTTAGTACAACGTCGTTCTATCAATACCACGAGTTGTAGATAAATAACGAGGAGGTTAGTACAACGTCGTTCTATCAATACCACGAGTTGTCGATCAATAACGAGGAGGTTAGTACAACGTCGTTCTATCAATACCACGAGATGTAGATCAATAACGAGGAGGTTAGTACAACGTCGTTCTATCAATACCACGAGTTGTAGATCAATAACGAGGAGGTTAGTACAACGTCGTTCTATCAATACCAAGAGTTGTAGATAAATAACGAGGAGGTTAGTACAACGTCGTTCTATCAATACCACGAGTTGTCGATCAATAACGAGGAGGTTAGTACAACGTCGTTCTATCAATACCACGAGATGTCGATCAATAACGAGGAGGTTAGTACAACGTCGTTCTATCAATACCACGAGATGTCGATCAATAACGAGGAGGTTAGTACAACGTCGTTCTATCAATACCACGAGTTGTCGATCAATAACGAGGAGGTTAGTACAACGTCGTTCTATCAATACCACGAGTTGTCGATCGTTTACGTGGAGGTTAGTACAACGTCGTTCCATCAATACCACGAGTTGACCATCAATAACGAGGAGGTTAGTACAACGTCGTTCTATCAATACCACGAGTTGTCGATCGTTTACGTGGAGGTTAGTACAACGTCGTTCTATCAATACCACGAGTTGTCGATCAATAACGAGGAGGTTAGTACAACGTCGTTCTATCAATACCAAGAGTTGTCGATCAATAACGAGGAGGTTAGTACAACGTCGTTCTATCAATACCACGAGTTGTCGATAAATAACGAGGAGGTTAGTACAACGTCGTTCTATCAATACCACGAGATGTCCATCAATAACGAGGAGGTTAGTACAACGTCGTTCTATCAATACCACGAGATGTCAATCAATAACGAGGAGGTTAGTACAACGTCGTTCTATCAATACCACGAGTTGTAGATCAATAACGAGGAGGTTAGTACAACGTCGTTCAATCAATACCAAGAGTTGTCGATCTATAACGAGGAGGTTAGTACAACGTCGTTCTATCAATACCACGAGTTGTAGATCAATAACGAGGAGGTTAGTACAACGTCGTTCTATCAATACCACGAGTTGTAGATAAATAACGAGGAGGTTAGTACAACGTCGTTCTATCAATACCACGAGTTGTCGATCAATAACGAGGAGGTTAGTACAACGTCGTTCTATCAATACCACGAGATGTAGATCAATAACGAGGAGGTTAGTACAACGTCGTTCTATCAATACCACGAGTTGTAGATCAATAACGAGGAGGTTAGTACAACGTCGTTCTATCAATACCAAGAGTTGTAGATAAATAACGAGGAGGTTAGTACAACGTCGTTCTATCAATACCACGAGTTGTCGATCAATAACGAGGAGGTTAGTACAACGTCGTTCTATCAATACCACGAGATGTCGATCAATAACGAGGAGGTTAGTACAACGTCGTTCTATCAATACCACGAGATGTCGATCAATAACGACGAGGTTAGTACAACGTCGTTCTATCAATACCACGAGTTGTCGATCAATAACGAGGAGGTTAGTACAACGTCGTTCTATCAATACCACGAGTTGTCGATCGTTTACGTGGAGGTTAGTACAACGTCGTTCCATCAATACCACGAGTTGACCATCAATAACGAGGAGGTTAGTACAACGTCGTTCTATCAATACCACGAGTTGTCGATCGTTTACGTGGAGGTTAGTACAACGTCGTTCTATCAATACCACGAGTTGTCGATCAATAACGAGGAGGTTAGTACAACGTCGTTCTATCAATACCAAGAGTTGTCGATCAATAACGAGGAGGTTAGTACAACGTCGTTCTATCAATACCACGAGTTGTCGATAAATAACGAGGAGGTTAGTACAACGTCGTTCTATCAATACCACGAGATGTCCATCAATAACGAGGAGGTTAGTACAACGTCGTTCTATCAATACCACGAGATGTCAATCAATAACGAGGAGGTTAGTACAACGTCGTTCTATCAATACCACGAGTTGTAGATCAATAACGAGGAGGTTAGTACAACGTCGTTCTATCAATACCAAGAGTTGTAGATAAATAACGAGGAGGTTAGTACAACGTCGTTCTATCAATACCACGAGTTGTCGATCAATAACGAGGAGGTTAGTACAACGTCGTTCTATCAATACCACGAGTTGTAGATCAATAACGAGGAGGTTAGTACAACGTCGTTCAATCAATACCAAGAGTTGTCGATCTATAACGAGGAGGTTAGTAAAACGTCGTTCTATCAATACCATGAGTTGTAGATCAATAACGAGGAGGTTAGTACAACGTCGTTCTATCAATACCACGAGTTGTCGTTGAATAACGAGGAGGTTAGTACAACGTCGTTCAATCAATACCAAGAGTTGTCGATCTATAACGAGGAGGTTAGTACAACGTCGTTCTATCAATACCACGAGTTGTCGATAAATAACGAGGAGGTTAGTACAACGTCGTTCTATTAATACCAAGAGTTGTAGATAAATAACGAGGAGGTTAGTACAACGTCGTTCTATCAATACCACGAGTTGTCGATCAATAACGAGGAGGTTAGTACAACGTCGTTCTATCAATACCACGAGTTGTAGATCAATAACTAAGGGGTTAGTACAACGTCGTTCTATCAATACCACGACTTTTAGATCAATAACGAGGAGGTTAGTACAACGTCGTTCAATCAATACCACGAGTTGTAGATAAATAACGAGGAGGTTAGTACAACGTCGTTCTATCGATACCACGAGATGTAGATCAATAACGAGGAGGTTAGTACAACGTCGTTCTATCAATACCACGAGTTGTAGATCAATAACGAGGAGGTTAGTACAACGTCGTTCTATCAATACCACGAGATGTCCATCAATAACGGGGAGGTTAGTACAACGTCGTTCTATCAATACAACGAGTTGTCGATCAATAACGAGGAGGTTAGTACAACGTCGTTCTATCAATACCACGAGATGTCCATCAATAACGAGGAGGTTAGTACAACGTCGTTCTATCAATACCACGAGTTGTAGATCAATAACGAGGAGGTTAGTACAACGTCGTTCTATCAATACCACGAGTTGTCCATCAATAACGAGGAGGTAAGTACAACGTCGTTCTATCAATACAACGAGTTGTCGATCTATAACGAGGAGGTTAGTACAACGTCGTTCTATCAATACCACGAGTTGTCGATCAATAACGAGGAGGTTAGTACAACGTCGTTCTATCAATACCACGAGATGTAGATCAATAACTAAGAGGTTAGTACAACGTCGTTCTATCAATACCACGAGTTGTCGATCTATAACGAGGAGGTTAGTACAACGTCGTTCTATCAATACCACGAGTTGTCGATCTATAACGAGGAGGTTAGTACAACGTCGTTCTATCAATACAACGAGCTGTCGATCAATAACGAGGAGGTTAGTACAACGTCGTTCTATCAATACAACGAGTTGTCGATCTATAACGAGGAGGTTAGTACAACGTCGTTCTATCAATACCACGAGTTGTCGATCAATAACGAGGAGGTTAGTACAACGTCGTTCTATCAATACCACGAGATGTAGATCAATAACTAAGAGGTTAGTACAACGTCGTTCTATCAATACAACGAGTTGTCGATCAATAACGAGGAGGTTAGTACAACGTCGTTCTATCAATACCACGAGATGTCCATCAATAACGAGGAGGTTAGTACAACGTCGTTCTATCAATACCACGAGTTGTAGATCAATAACGAGGAGGTTAGTACAACGTCGTTCTATCAATACCACGAGTTGTCCATCAATAACGAGGAGGTAAGTACAACGTCGTTCTATCAATACAACGAGTTGTCGATCTATAACGAGGAGGTTAGTACAACGTCGTTCTATATATACCACGAGTTGTCGATCAATAACGAGGAGGTTAGTACAACGTCGTTCTATCAATACCACGAGATGTAGATCAATAACTAAGAGGTTATTACAACGTCGTTCTATCAATACCACGAGTTGTCGATCTATAACGTGGAGGTTAGTACAACGTCGTTCTATCAATACAACGAGCTGTCGATCAATAACGAGGAGGTTAGTACAACGTCGTTCTATCAATACCACGAGTTGTCGATCATTTACGTGGAGGTTAGTACAACGTCGTTCTATCAATACCACGAGCTGTCCATAAATAACGAGGAGGTTAGTATTGTTGATAATCTGATCCCATTCGTGTGGCAAAACTAAGAGCACACTCAGAGTAACTGTGACCTAACATTGTTTCTTGAAAAAATGTTCTCTGTCTCAACAAGTATGCAATAAACAGTGTTATAGACCCACAAACCCCGACCATATCACTTTTCGGATTGTATTCAATCATATTCCAAGATGACGAGGATTCCACTTGATATATGTCAATTCAACCATTAAACACCTTTTATAACGCCTTTTTAGAACGCCGCTCAATTACGCCTCGTAAAACTTTAGTAAAACTTCGCTTGGTATCTAATGACAGAATCCACTAGAATTAGCCTTACATAACTGCCTAAATAACATATTTACCTGTGTCCTTATACACAAAAATTACATATACACGCCCGGTAAAACGAACTACAAATGGCAGCAGATGTCAACACTGTTTAATACTGGGTGTGACCATTGCGGGACCCGTAATTCTGCAATGTCTTTTGGAACAATTCTTATCGTTGCCCAATATGGCGGCGGCACGCACGTCAGATGATGAAGATGTTCAAACGTCACAGATTTATTACACATTTTATACTGATTGTTAACGGCGTTAACACGCCTCATTCGTTGACTCACGGGTATGTTGAATAATTTTTGTTTTCACATTCGTCCTTATGCAAAATAACAAAATATATTTTCAGGATTTTTGTTTATCAATGTAGCGATATGTAATAAGTGATGTAGTTGCGTTATTGACACTCTAACTGGGTATGGAAGTGGTATTACACTGAATCTAAGTAATTGCAAATGTACATGACTATATAGATTTAAAGATAGCCCGACTATTTTATTCTAAAAAGTGTAAACCAGTAACAATGATGAAAATTATATTATTTTCTTAGTTGTAATGCAACTATTCTATTAGCGAAATAAAGTCATCATGAGAAATATTGAGGCAGTAGATTTCAAGCTATAGGCTTCTTCAAACAAAAAAACAAGCACAACAAAAACTTTTTTTATTTTTGAATTGTCAGTTATTCATTTCAAAACATATTGTAGCTGATAAGATAACTTAACACTCCACTCGATTGGGAAAAGAACAAATCTAAAATCAGCGATTGAATATCGAAAAATGGTCCTAAAACTCCGAATTACTCTCTACGGACGCACAAATACCCATTCTATCGGAAACGTGTAAAATCAAAACGTTCTTATTATGTTTTAAACGAATTATCGACGAAAATCGACAAATCGCCTAAGGATTTCATTAAGCAACTCCTGTGTATGACGTCACATCGCTAACGAAAGCTAACGGCGGCCCGGCCAACTGTTTAAGGATTGGGATAATTAGCAGGCCAATTTTACTTACTTTGAATGGCAATATCTTGATAAGTAGGTGACGCTTCGAAATAATCTTTTGTGTTTTGCTTACTTGAAAGTATTGTCTATATGAATAAACGAATTAACATCGAAAAAACCAGAGAGATGATATTATCTTTAAGATAATGTTATACCTTCAAATATAGACACTCAAATATCTATACAAGGGAATGAATTCGAAAATATGCCAAAGGAGTTCTCTATTTCGCTCTGAAAAAATGTACATGGATATGAGTCTAATATATATTAATAGCCTTGTTACATCTTTTTCTCCGGACAATGTGTATAATATGCACACTAGCTGTCAATGAAGCATGTTCAATGTTAGAATGTCACTTTCGTGACAAAAACATTCAACAAATTTGATTTGAGGACAAATCAGATACAAGAGAAATACAGTGCTGGGAAACGACCATGTGATTATCATCCACTTGAATAAATGACCCGAGCTGCTTAGTGTTAATATTGATGTGTGGTTAGTTTCCTAAAAGTGGTGTTATTGACTTGATGGTATATCAACAAGCAATAGTCTCCTGCACATGCATTTATTTCTATTCAATAACTAGTTTCAGGAGCTATCAATTGTACAACATGAAGCACTGTCAATATATTAAATACATAACCTTGTAGTATTTATTCCTCCTTATGATTGAAACGTAAATTGTTATGTCATCTAATGAGCGTTAGACAAGGATAGTTTTAATTACATGTTGTCAAGATAAAGATGTCACATTGTTGGTTAGACTATTCAATTTACTGAATCAAGTGTGTTTATGTTATACTTTCTATTAGGTTGTTTGGCTTCCGATCAAGAGAAGTTCAGTGCAGTACCATGGATCGTTTGTTCCAGCCCATGTTCGCAGGGAGTGTAGCAGCCGTAATATAAATGAAATAGACTTGAAAACGACTTTAAAACACAAATCACCTCACATCTCATCACACTTTTGGTCCAATTCGATATTAAAAATAATTTCCCAACAAATAAACACATTTATAAAACAAACCAATACCATCTTATACCTTGTAAATGTAGAACGTGGCATGCCTCATTTGTAAAAAGAAAAACAGGTAAAAGTTTAGAACACAAGTTCAGAGAAAAGAAGTGGAAATTAGTATTACCATCTGGCTGGATGAATCCAAATTTTCAAGGATTTAATTTGGTATTAAATGAACAACTTGTTTCTCGAAAATCAAAAGTTAGCATTATTGTTCTGCGAAGGAAATAGCGTTGTCGTTTACAATCGCCAAGTACCTTGCATATTGTTACAAATGCAATTGATCAGCCGAAAGCATTCGCTAACATCCTTAGTACTTATGCTTTATTTCAACGGTACGGTACAGATTTGATGCTCATCGAGTTTATCATATGATAATAAATGATTAAAACCAGACGAATTGTATTAATGGATATACGTTTTCAGTACAAATAATTTACGTTCAACAGTCTCTTCAAATATCCGTTATTGACACATCGGATTGTGTATATGTATTATACTATTTAAATCGTGATCAACCCTCGTCACTATGATAACAATATCAGAACCTTCTCTATCATCAACACGCCTTAGATTTGATTTGTCCTTTGATCCATGAGGAAATACGCCAACGCGACAACACTCATGCATGACAGGATGTAGCCAGATTACAGAATGGCCAATAAAGTCATTGATCACACACGTCATGCTTGGTTCTCCTTCGATGTCACTGTTAACATTGATATGTCCTGTCACAATGATCAACTCTATCTGCCTCATGGTGCATGATTCATCATCTGGTATTATTTGTAAGATTGCTCGCTCATTATTCACATAGTCATCCTACCGAGTTAGTGAAGATCGTGTTACAGAATGTAATAAAGCACGATAAACAACGTTTCATCTCAAACAATTGTTCAAAGTTGTTTGATTACTCTCATAGATTTTATTTCAACATATTTATTCAAGAGAAAGGATTGGGTACAATTTCTCCAACTTAATGAAACCCTCTCCTATATACAATGTTGACACATAATATTGAAACGTAACGTACATTATGTACAGAGACATGTTTATATGGAAAGATGAGTATATGTACATAAGAATCCGAAATGACATAGCAGAGTATAATGACAATTTTTTTTTATTCTAATAGGTTCTATCTTAATTGTCAAATATTCCAGTGAGAGATATGTAATTATGTACTTCTTTAAAAATGTGCACGTTGTCATTATGAGAAAGATTTACATTGCCATTTAACAACAAGTTAAAGAAGCATTTTGATGTCTAATATTATGATGCATAATACATTCCATAAAATAATGATAAGAATTTTCACAAGGAGATTTACAATCACATTCAAGTGTGGTCCGAAAGTCCAATTCTATATAGATCATCATTTAATTTGCTATTTGAATAGCTTAACTGAGTATGAATTATGTTGAGTTTTCTTTTACCAAGTGAGAAATATGCAGGTGATTTAAGTTTACGCGGAAATATATACGATTTAAACAAATTTATTGAGGCAGCTTCTCTTACGTGCAGTGGGAGGTTATCCCAAAGTTGTGAACATGATGGGAAAAATGATTTACTGTAAAGGTTGGTGCGGCAATATGAAATGGAAAGATCCCGAACGTTCCTAAGATCATAACTGGTCCTGGCTTCAACATGTTGTGGCATAAGGTCACACAGGTACGATAGAGCATTATTAGTTAACGATATGTTCTTCTCTCTTTTAACGATTGCCATCCTGTTTTATAAGTAAAAGATTCTCGGGTGGCATATTTAAGTAGGCCAGTTAATCTCATAGTGAGGTGATTACTCTCGTAGTGAGGTGATTACTCTCGTAGTGAGGTGATTACTCTCATAGTGAGGTGATTACTCTCATAGTGAGGTGATTACTCTCATAGTGAGGTGATTACTCTCATAGTGAGGTGATTACTCCCGTAGTGAGGTGATTACTCCCATAGTGAGGTGATTACTCTCATAGTGAGGTGATTACTCTCAAAGTGTTTGTAACAACTGTATAAATTAGAAAAACGTGCCATTTAGAAAGTGAAGAAATATAATATGGTTATATTTGGGATAACACTACCTTCAATAGTTCAAATTCTTGTAAGGCAGCTGTCTCCAGCATTGACTGTACCAACACTATACAACACGACCACACGACATATGGTCGAGGCGAAATGGTCGTGTGGTATGCTGTTGGTACAGTCAATGCTGGCGATAGTTGCCTTACTCTGAGGGCATGGGTTCGAATCCCGCATTTGACTCGGCCCGAGGAATAACACGAATTTGTAGTATTGAATGTAGTGTTATCCCAAATATAACCATGTTATATAACTGTATGAATGTGTTGATTATGTTTGCGTTGTGTTTAAGTTGTTGTACTTACACAAACTGAGATAACTTCAGTATGCTCTCGACGTGACATCAAGGAGCCTTGGTAGCTGGGCAATTCCTTCATCCACTGACTCCCCAATAATCATTGCTGATGAGGTTTGTAAATAGCCATATATATGCAGACTTAACATCTTATTTCCTGTTGACATTCACATGTCCTGTCACATCAGTGTACTCAAGCTAATATAAATCCCCATTTTTATCATTACTGAACAACTGATAGGGATAACTTGTCATTTAGCTGATACTGCTTCTGATTACAATGGCTAATTGTGGTTTTCCTTCACGTGTATTCTGGACTAAATGGGGCTACGGGCAGGCTAAACATATAAGACAAAATTAATGATTAGGGCAAAAGTATTTAATTCGGGACACTATCCGAACCTCGGTCAGTTTGTCATATTTATTTTAGTTGATATTTAATGCGATAAAGTGAGACGAGTTGGATTTTATAATTGATTTCCAGAGTATTTCACATATATAACGGCTGCTAGTATTATTGGAAGGGAACAGCCCGCAAAACCATGGTGACTATGTGTTCGGAGGAACCGGCGAGCATCGGTGAAACTAGCCAATAGATTGTACCTCGCTGAAATACATTGTAGCATTGTACCCAAACCTTCCTGCATGTAGACAGTTCTCTACAAAAGTAGGAAACTTGACCCTCTTGATCTGAGGCCGAACGCACTAACCACTTCGCTTTCCCTCCCCAGGATTTTAATAATAGTTATATATCTATATGTCAGACCGACCCGAGACAGACGTGGAGATATGCTGATCTGAAATATATTAAATTCTAAAGGTTAATCCCTTTAATGTCAAAACGACCACACTAAGCATATCGTTTCAAAATTCTCCAAGCAAATCAAATTCATCAGAAGTATACATGGTTCATCTTTGTACATAATGGAAATCATAGGAAAAATCTGTTTCTTAAATATTGAGGATAACTCAAAGTGAGAAGTACATGGAAGTCATGTTCTACGTACCCTTCATTGCAATACTGACATGTTCTACGTACCCTTCATTGCAATACTGACATGTTCTACGTACCCTTCATTGCAATACTGACATGTTCTACGTATCCTTCATTGCAATACTGACATGTTCTACGTATCCTTCATTGCAATACTGACATGTTCTACGTACCCTTCATTGCAATACTGACATGTTCTACGTATCCTTCATTGCAATACTGACATGTTCTACGTATCCTTCATTGCAATACTGACATGTTCTACGTACCCTTCATTGCAATACTGACATGTTCTACGTACCCTTCATTGCAATACTGACATGTTCTACGTACCCTTCATTGCAATACTGACATGTTCTACGTACCCTTCATTGCAATACTGACATGTTCTACGTACCCTTCATTGCAATACTGACATATTCTACGTACCCTTCATTGCAATACTGACATGTTCTACGTATCCTTCATTGCAATACTGACATGTTCTACGTACCCTTCATTGCAATACTGACATGTTCTACGTATCCTTCATTGCAATACTGACATGTTCTACGTACCCTTCATTGCAATACTGACATGTTCTACGTATCCTTCATTGCAATACTGACATGTTCTACGTACCCTTCATTGCAATACTGACATGTTCTACGTATCCTTCATTGCAATACTGACATGTTCTACGTATCCTTCATTGCAATACTGACATGTTCTACGTACCCTTCATTGCAATACTGACATGTTCTACGTACCCTTCATTGCAATACTGACATGTTCTACGTACCCTTCATTGCAATACTGACATGTTCTACGTACCCTTCATTGCAATACTGACATGTTCTACGTACCCTTCATTGCAATACTGACATATTCTACGTACCCTTCATTGCAATACTGACATGTTCTACGTATCCTTCATTGCAATACTGACATGTTCTACGTACCCTTCATTGCAATACTGACATGTTCTACGTATCCTTCATTGCAATACTGACATGTTCTACGTATCCTTCATTGCAATACTGACATGTTCTACGTATCCTTCATTGCAATACTGACATGTTCTACGTATCCTTCATTGCAATACTGACATGTTCTACGTACCCTTCATTGCAATACTGACATGTTCTACGTATCCTTCATTGCAATACTGACATGTTCTACGTACCCTTCATTGCAATACTGACATGTTCTACGTATCCTTCATTGCAATACTGACATGTTCTACGTATCCTTCATTGCAATACTGACATGTTCTACGTACCCTTCATTGCAATACTGACATGTTCTACGTACCCTTCATTGCAATACTGACATATTCTACGTACCCTTCATTGCAATACTGACATGTTCTACGTATCCTTCATTGCAATACTGACATGTTCTACGTACCCTTCATTGCAATACTGACATGTTCTACGTATCCTTCATTGCAATGCTGACATGTTCTACGTACCCTTCATTGCAATACTGACATGTTCTACGTATCCTTCATTGCAATACTGACATGTTCTACGTATCCTTCATTGCAATACTGACATGTTCTACGTACCCTTCATTGCAATACTGACATGTTCTACGTATCCTTCATTGCAATACTGACATGTTCTACGTACCCTTCATTGCAATACTGACATGTTCTACGTATCCTTCATTGCAATACTGACATGTTCTACGTATCCTTCATTGCAATACTGACATGTTCTACGTATCCTTCATTGCAATACTGACATGTTCTACGTATCCTTCATTGCAATACTGACATGTTCTACGTATCCTTCATTGCAATACTGACATGTTCTACGTATCCTTCATTGCAATACTGACATGTTCTACGTACCCTTCATTGCAATACTGACATTAAGTCTTATTTTCGTCTTGCACAATTTTTAAAATTGAGCAATGATGTTTGTAATGTACATATACTTTTCTTATTGTTTCATAATGTTAAACATTTGTTAGGAAGAAGGTGCGATGTTATACTTGAATAATATAATGGCACAAGCTGTAGTTAAAGATAGAAACAAATAATGATATCATTACCAACATCTTGAGCTATCCAAGCATGAGAAACCCAGACATGAAAGGAATGCTTCTAACATACGAAACCCAAGAATATTTACCATTTTATTTCATCTTTTTATACATTTGATGAGGTCTGCTATTGGGGTTCATACGTTGCACGGCCACGTGGTGTCTTTATCCAATACATAAAAGTCTGTAACTGTTATGAAACAAATACACTGCAACGACCAATTTCTCCACAAATAGCCTTGTAAGATGCAAATTTTCCAACCCCCATGGACTGTTTAAAACATAGAGCATAATTGTTTTTCAATAAAATAATCATTTTAGACCCATATTTCGGAACCATATAACATCATTGAAGCTGTATGAATACGCAGGACACACTAAGCACACAGCCCTGTCTTACACAATATGAAGTTGTGAAACATTGTATAATTAATAAATATACAAGGCTTAAATACGTTTCCTGTAGATAAGTATACACTGTACTTTGAAATTTACAATTAAGTACTTATTATCCTAAAAGTCTGAAAAATGCACAGTTCTTTGTGTCATTATTAATTGGAGATACAAGTAATGTCTGATAAATGGCTGATACTATTGTAATTAATCTCATATTTGAGTTTTTTTGTTGCAGCTATAAGAGCCTAGAACATTTATGTAACTATTGATCATGTATTTGGATTGTGCTACTGAATGACTAACTATTTATCAAAATGGCTTTAGCTTTTTTTGTTTTGAGGGGCGGGAGAGCGCAGTGGTCGCATCAAGAAGTAGGTTGTACGAATCCCGCCAAGGGCACGACAACTGTGCGTGCAGTAGAGAACTTTATTAGGCTCGGGTGCAATGCTACGCTGAATTTCAGTGTAGTACCACCCTTGGTCCAGCAGTGCTCTCATGTTTCACCGCAATACAAAGCCACGCGGTGTTGCGGACATTCTCCCTGCAATAAATACTAACAGCCGTGATATACGTGAAACGCTCTCGAAAGCGTCATTAGCTTTTTATATATGAATTGACAAATAACCATGCCCTTCCCGATTATGTATATTATCTTTTGATTTTAGCCTCTCATTTTTGTATAAACTTTCCAATAAAGAATTCTGAATTACCCAGAATGCGAGCTTCTAATTCTGGATCTAATATAGTAGGAGTCTGATCATTATTAGCTAATAAGTCCATTGTGTGCTATATTAACGGGATTAACGGGCACCGGAAGTATAAAGTATCCAAGCGAGAAGGCTACGAAGTGGTCAAGACGACCTCGGATGCAGAATACATTTCCAATTGTCTGTGTATTAGAAAAAACCTAAGAAGGCATGTCATTTATTGATATAGGTTTATTGCTATTTTCATAGTTGAAATCGATGTGATATTTATATGAATGTATAATATTTGGTGACAGCCAGAGGAGGTAAACTCTCGGTAATGTCTGAAGTAAGCTTGGCAAGTAGCAAGTAGGACAGTGTAATACATGTAATGGTTCTAGAAGGAGCCGCTTAGTCTGCTTGTGTAGATCGAACCTAGATAGATTCCCACCAACGTAGACTAACTCCGTATCAAATAGTTCAAATGGATGATATTTATGGGATCCTATAGCAGTTCCATTCCAGTACAAGCACTATTGGGGTTATTAATTTGGACGATCTGGGATAGGGCAGCTTGCCCTCATTTCCTACTAATGGATAGTAAGACCAACATTGTCTCATTTATAAGTCTACTCATTATAACGTTTAATATCTTGTGAAAGAAACCATTTAACAAGCTGGGCAAACCGAAGTATAGGTACGTAGGTATTTACTCAACAAGTGATGAACATGGCTGAAACATAGTTACACTCTTTAGAAGACAACTGAACTGAATTTGTGTTTTTGGAAACGTTATCTGTTCATATTTCTGTACAACACGACTTATGAAAATCGTCGTTTTGGAATCTCCTTAATCAGACGAGATAGGAGAGTGAATTCTGGCGTCTGGCTTGTTTAATGGCCTAAAGCTGCATACCGAGTTTTTTCACCTTCATTTGTATCTTGGTGCAAATCTCATGTAAATTGACAGTAATTGTAAATTCATAAATTCATCACAATTACATTGAATGATTACAAGTGGAACATATGATGTATGTTTGGCCTAGTTGATCACATACTGAATATTTCACAGAAGAAAATAAAAACTTCAAAGAGCTTCCAAAACTATAACTATTGTCTATGAGTTATCAAATCAGGTTATGTTATTGAACACTCAACTGCCTTCTCTTAATGCAAATTTGCAGAATGGTCAGTCTAGTTTTCGCGTTTATGTGATGCTCCAAAGACATGACAAAATACAAAATACAAAAGTAGGTGACCAACCTGTGATATGGAACTGTATACAGCGAACATGCATCATAGATAGAATATGACATAGTAGGGACATCATCGTGTGTATTTTCATTTTTGCAAATGCTTGACTTGTGTTGGCTTGCGTGTTTATGCTTGATTGTGTGTACCTGCTTGTTCCTTTGAGAGTTCAGTTTGCATTACATTGTATAATAATAGATCCCACTGTTGAGGACACACATGAGAAGGGGTCATACGCACTATATTGATCCATGGATATCAGACAATTAGAATGTGACCAAGATTGTGTTTATCATATGGTCAAAGTATTACAAAAATAATTTAGTGTCCATAACGAACTCTCACAAGTCAACGTGTCAAACTTGGAAATTAACAACTATTGATATAACTGTTGTGTAATGTTGGATATTCACAAGGTTACATGGTGGTTAATTCATTCTTTTCATGTTTTACTTTTTACTGAAATCATGGTTAATTTGATTTGTTTTCAGAGAATATGTTCACATTTGTTTTACAGGGATTCTAAATAACACAGCTGATATTGACTGAAAACGTTTTATTATATTTTCGTAAAATGACAATGGCGACATGTCATGTACACTTAGTAATTTATAACTGCGTTGAAGTAATGGAAAACATTGAAATTGTCCTGGGTCAATTCTGTCGTTATAAGCGTGGGCCAATCAGAGCGCTCGCTTCGGCCACACCCCCATCTCGCTTGCGGTCACATGTGTTTACTTTGGTGCGTTGAGAGTGAAAAACGGCTTTCTGTCGATTTGTAGAAATGGCAATAGAAAAGTTGTAGGCTCCATGAATGTTGATCGATAAGTAAATCATCCAAGTATATAAAAATATAAAGTTTTAATCGATTACATGTCGTGTGAGCGTAGCGTTAGGCCAAGAAGGCGAGTGGGATAGACCAAAGTGTCCTCTCCTCTCCAGACTAATAGATTCTGAAGGCGTGCAAATCGGGGGGTCATCTCAAACTTAAAAAAAATAAATAGTATGAAAAGCAATGACCCAATGGTCTGTGCTCTGTCCACTGATGAGTCTATAAGCAAATCGGTTCTATATCGTGTTCTTGCACATTAACAAGTTATTATCTTCTCCAGAAAATCTTCCCGTTCTTATATATAACACTTCTAAATGCCCGTGAAAGACAATCCTGATTATATATATCATCTTTTGCTTTTGCCCTATCATATTTTAACAACTTTTCCAATTAAGAAGTTGTCATTACTCAGACTGTAATCATGAGTTTTAAGCCTGGATCACCATCAGCTAATACTTCCATGTGTGCTATAAGGGGATCAACGGACATTGTTCCTTAAGTAAAACAGTCACTGGGAGAATGCTATGAAGAAGTCAAGACAACCTTGGATGCAGGATATATTAAAAAAATAGAATATATAAAAAATGTTTTTCGTTGTGATAAACATTTTTCAAATAATGTTTTTAATGAACACAATAACTGGCAATAATATTTTGAGCATTTTCAGCATAAACCTACCAAGCCAAGTGCAGGTGAATGAAGAACCAACTATCTTGTTGTAGGTTTCCAAGTTGAGAAAACAAGATTGTACCCGAATATTGATACTATTGCTAAATCGTTTTTATGTTTTTTATCTGGAAATATATCTGACTGTGTGGGCATTTACCAAATTGCACTGTACAAATGTAAATGTAACAAACTGTTCATGAACCAAAATAAGCATCACGGGTGTAAGTGTAGCTTTATTTATCTTTATTCCGCCTTTATGCTTCCTAGAAAGTTACTATCTACTCGACAATGAATTAAGTCACAAGTTCACAGATGAATCTTTTCAAATTGTTGCAGCGTTGATCCCTTATTCGTAGTGTTCCTGATATGCACAAACAGTTTTCTGTCATGAAGAATTTACTACTGCTCGGTTTTATAAGCCGCCCATCTCTTCTTGTCCAGGAACACTGTTCCGTCACCCCAGATGTGTTGCTTGCGTTTTTCATCGTATCTGAGATCAATCCAAAACCAATCTGAAATGACATTTCAATAATGTTCATTGCAAGTATTCCCACTGACGGTATTCTACAAAGTATATATACGCTTTGCCTAGTACTGAGTACTTTTACTGATGACAGGTGGTTATGCTAATGGATATTACAACATGGCATGGTCACACGATATCGTTAACTCTTTGATTTCAATACCTCCCTACTCGTTAACAACCGTAATTGACTTACACTGTGAACCCTAAATAAGAAGCAAGAAGTTGTGTTGTGTGTACTTTTTTTGCTGTGTTGCGTTTGTGTATTGTGTGTACGTGTTGCGTTTCGGTGTTGTATTTACGTATTGTGCATACATGTTACGTTTGTGTATTGTGTTTACACTTGATGTATGCTTGTTTTGATTACATATTGCGGTTATGTGCTGTTCTTGTGTGTTTTGTTTATGTAGTATTATGTTTAGATGTTATGTTTCGTGTTTTGCTTACATGTTATGTTTGTGTAACCGAGTGGAATGTGTAGATGTGTGACAAATCACAGACGAAGGTTGTCGTTCGCAGTATGGCCAGTTTATTCATAGAAGAATATACTATAAAAAGAAAACCCTGAAACAATAATAACAATATTTAAGAATTAGAGTTAATGATGACTGTAAGCCAATACATTTGAATATTTATAACGCTTACATGTAGGATATATGAATGCATGTTATTAACAATACATTATGCTAGATTACCGGTAATTTAAACATGATTACAGTTGATATTATAATAACATCATAATTGTCCACATACATATTATGCATGAAAGTACTCTTATCACATTATGATATATGAAATATCATACATGGGCATAGTATGCATAATACACAAGGATATACAACGTTAAAACATATAAGAAAGGAAAACCCACCAAGTGTGTGGACTTGGGTTTATGCAAGACCAGACGTCACATCATGTAATCATCATGACGTCATCATCATCAACATCTGCATAGATAATAAAACTATTTACAATACTATAGGCAATGATGCAGATGATAAAAACAATACTAAAATACTACATAATTAAAACCCTGTTTCATGCATTCATCTAAACATACATTCTACATTACACACATTGCATTTAATAAACACATACATTCAACACAACACACGTTGCATTTAATAAACACATACATTCAACACAACACACATAAATTACTGTTTCACATTCTTACCTTTCATACAACACACTTGTTTAATTTATACTTGAGATTGATATATAGTTTAATTGATGTTAAAGTTATTTAAGTTTATGTTTAGTAAGAATGATAACTACAGCAGAACACATATAATGTGTTCATACAAATAAACTATTACCGGACACATTGTACTATGTGTCCATGAACACAAAGCATAGAAATGTAAAAGACAATATTTACACCAAGCATACATGATATAAATAAATACAATATCCCTACAATATTAGGAATACACAAACATGAATTACAATATAGACCATAATAACTAACCTTGATATTATGAAATCCAAATCCAAAGATCCTAATGAATGACACAAAGATCCCAAAAAGAAGGCACAAATGCAAGAGACAACGTCTTTGCACCTCCTGACAAATCTAAGGAGTAAAGCTTAAAATCCTACCTAAACCTAACATACAGAAGAGAGAAGCTGAGAAACCTAGAACAATAGAAAGTAGAAAGGTCGCGCTTGGGGCAGGCTATTGTTTGACAGTGCACTGGTGATTGAGTGAGTGCAAAATGCTCATGCAAAGGCTGTGAAGTGATTTTGGCTAAACTAAGTGTGAAGTATAAGTTAAAAGATATGGTTGACTGAATAGTACATTCAGTCAGAGCATAAATTAAAAATAACAATAAAATATATATACAATATTTGATGCTGTTACATTTGCTTGATGTGTTTTCGTGTTGTGTTTGTGTGCTTTGTTTATGCATCATGTTTGTTATGTGTGCGTGTTTTTTTTTACTTGTATTTGTTGTGTTTCCGTTTTGTGTTTGTGTGAAGTGTTTACATATTGTTTTGTGTGTGTGTGTTGTGTTGTGTGTTTAAGTAAAGTAAAGTTAATTGTATGTTTTCTTTTCGGGGATTGTGCAAAATGATATTCCTGATGCACTGCGTTGTGATGTCTTTCAGTCAAATAGACTGACAGACAGGACATGTTAAGTTTATAGCTTTTTATTACACACATATTTACTGAAGTTTCTGCAAGCATGATTTATAACAGTTCAACTACATAATTAAAATGTTTTAATTAAGTCTAATGCCAATCTAAAAGACATTCGATCTGTTGCCGTACTAACTGCTGTGAAAACTTGCGTTCCTTCATCAGTGTAATGCACACATACTTCTTACAAGGTCAAAGATGGTTTGAGATGCACGACTATCTCTGATTGGCTAGAAATAAGGACAGGCTCCACATTGCACATTTCCAAGGTTTGGGGAATTTGTTTGAAGCGAGAAATGTCGTATTTAACTCAAAATAATAAATTCCATGTAGGAAGACAGACAGTGTTATGGTAACCATTGTCTGTACAGTGTTACCACATGGTAACCATTGTCTGTACAGTGTTACCACATGGTAACCATTGTCTGTACAGTGTTACCACATTGTAACCATTGTATGTACAGCCACGAGTATCAGCTTCCTTCTTCATTAAATTCAAGAGTACTTACTCACTCATTGCTATTCACAATTCAAAGCTGCACATTTTATGTTTAAACAAAAATCCTACATAAACTTACCAAGATAACCCGATGGAAGATTGAGTTGTTTGAGCAAATTCCAGTCGAATCCTTGTTTGAAGTGTGCAAGTGATCCACCATCTCGGATACACTGTTCCTCTGCATCATCAAACGTTTTACGTTTATTGCAGAACTTTAAGATAAAGACGTTCTCCGATCCGCTTCCTTGTATCCCTTCGGAATCTCTGGAATAAACCCGTTTTTTCCCTGAAATGTTTAGTTGAATATAGATACACAGGACCAGTGGACTAGTGGAATCTAACTCCCGTATTCCTTCCGGTTTCCAGCGGATCGTTAGCCATTTGGTGTCCAGGAATCCGGAAATGAATACGCTCCCATATCCCAGATCCGCCCATATTCTTCCGGAAATGTTTCCGGAAAGTATGTTAATGAGAATATTCGAATCCGGAAATTGATACGTTTTATATGTGTGTATATCCTGATGTCATCACTGCATGCATTAAAGAAACCAAATGACTGGATAATATCATAACAAATCATTTAATTTATTGCACGTACAACTATCGACATAAATACATTATCATATACCCGTGTAACCCAAGACAGTGATAGAGTCATGTTATAGGGTTTCCATGATTTTCTTATTACAGGGTAAATACGGCGTTTGCACGGCTGCCGGTTCTACTTTCACTTAAACTCGTCTCTTCTCGGAACTATTTGTAAACAGCAATGTTTTCCTTTTCAATCCATTCCTCGCAATTTAATATTGCATTAGATTGGTAGATAAGTAATAGCTCAAAGACACTATTGCATACTTTTTGACTTTAGCTCTGACTGTTGGGACTTTCACGCCTTGAATACCCCTTTAAGCTTTATTGACTATTGACTATTGACTATATGCAAAACTTGATACAGTCTTCTTATTATTATGTTATTACTAACTTCGTTTGTTGAATTCACAATATTGAAGATACAAGTACATAGAACTATATGTATAATTAATTTATTTAATCTCGAAAATGGCATAAGCTCCAAAATATCTAGTACATGTTATTTCAAATATATAGAAAAGGAAACAAAAAATCAAACAGCGATCAACAGTTGGGTTTGAATATGTGTTCTAAAACTACCATTAATGATTTGGCAATTATTTGTATTTTAATAAAATGCAAACTGCGTTTTTGGCATCATTGTGTTTTAAGGAAAAGGCCATTAGAAAAGAAAATAAAGTAAAATAAGTAAGTGTTGAGTTCACTTTCCCCAAAACATGGAATAACATGGGATTTTTGTCATCTCTGTCCATCATCCCTCTTAGACGGGAATGACGCTTGGTAATTACCTATTTATTTATAGTATTTGATGTCATCTCCATGGGACAAGCAAAGGCATGTTCAGCTATCTTACTTTTGATTGGTGGACACTTACTCCGGGTTAAAATATGTCAATGTCAATTTCACAGACATTATGGTCTTTTCTGCAAAGCACTATAAGTTAGCCAACTTTTCGAAATGTATCTCATTCCTCAGCTGCGCCTGGACTAGCACACATCACTCACAGGAATCCTTATGAGGCTTGAGAACTTTCCTGGTTTAATCTTGAGATGACTATAGTTAATAAATTTTGTACTTTAATTATAATACATCATGATACATCGTTCTTGTCCGTACACTTCTAAATACAAGCTGTCATTTCTTGAAAGTTGAGTGTGAATTAAAGAGGCTATTTTAGTACTTTATTAGTTGCGTTTATATTGTGATGAATACATGCTTGATTTATCAAAGAATAACATTGTAGTGATGATAAAACCAGCAAAAAATTGTCTCATTGAAGGAACTTTCTCCCTTAGATGGGGCATCAGAGCCGTCTGTTAACAGGTTTGTTTTAGAAAGCAAAGCAACTCTCGAATTTCGTGGCATTCATTCAACAACGTTATTCAATGTTCCAAATTATGAATTTAACAAACGCTGTACGTAATGACATCCATTAACTACACTTCATTTCAAAATAAATAACGGATATAATGATATGATAAATAGGATATTTATTGTCTCCTCCGCAAAATAACACATACACACATAAACAAGAGCCACAAACCAATAAAATCGAAAGTCTAAATCTAACAGAAGGATAGCACGCCAATCATCTACCAGACCATCTGACAGAAGGATAGCACGCCAATCATCTACCAGACCATCTGACAGAAGGATAGCACGCCAATCCTCTACCAGACCATCTTACAGAAGGATAGCACGCCAATCCTCTACCAGACCATCTGACAGAAGGATAGCACGCCAATCCTCTACCAGACCATCTTACAGAAGGATAGCACGCCAATCCTCTACCAGACAATCTTACAGAAGGATAGCACGCCAATCATCTACCAGACCATCTGACAGAAGGATAGCACGCCAATCCTCTATCAGACCATCTTACAGAAGGATAGCACGCCAATCCTCTACCAGACCATCTTACAGAAGGATAGCACGCCAATCATCTACCAGACCATCTTACAGAAGGATAGCACGCCAATCATCTACCAGACCATCTGACAGAAGGATAGCACGCCAATCCTCTATCAGACCATCTTACAGAAGGATAGCACGCCAATCCTCTATCAGACCATCTTACAGAAGGATAGCACGCCAATCATCTACCAGACCATCTGACAGAAGGATAGCACGCCAATCAACTACCAGACCATCTTACAGAAGTATAGCAAGTCAATCCTCTACCAGACCATCTTACAGAAGGATAGCACGCCAATCATCTACCAGACCATCTGACAGAAGGATAGCACGCCAATCATCTACCAGACCATCTGACAGAAGGATAGCACGCCAATCATCTACAAGACCATCTTACAGAAGGATAGCACGCCAATCATCTACAAGACCATCTTACAGAAGGATAACACGCCAATCATCTACCAGACCATCTGACAGAAGGATAGCACGCCAATCCTCTACCAGACCATCTGACAGAAGGATAGCACGCCAATCCTCTACCAGACCATCTTACAGAAGGATAGCACGCCAATCCTCTACCAGACCATCTTACAGAAGGATAGCACGCCAATCCTCTACCAGACCATCTGACCGACGGATAGCACGCCAATCATCTACCAGACCATCTGACAGAAGGATAGCACGCCAATCATCTACCAGACCATCTTACAGAAGGATAGCACGCCAATCCTCTACCAGACCATCTTACAGAAGGATAGCACGCCAATCATCTACCAGACCATCTGACAGAAGGATAGCACGCCAATCCTCTACCAGACCATCTTACAGAAGGATAGCACGCCAATCCTCTACCAGACCATCTTACAGAAGGATAGCACGCCAATCATCTACCAGACCATCTTACAGAAGGATAGCACGCCAATCATCTACCAGACCATCTGACAGAAGGATAGCACGCCAATCATCTACCAGACCATCTTACAGAAGGATAGCACGCCAATCAACTACCAGACCATCTTACAGAAGTATAGCAAGTCAATCCTCTACCAGACCATCTTACAGAAGGATAGCACGCTAATCATCTACCAGACCATCTGACAGAAGGATAGCACGCCAATCATCTACCAGACCATCTTAAGGAAGGATAGCACGCCAATCCTCTACCAGACCATCTTACAGAAGGATAGCACGCCAATCATCTACCAGACCATCTTACAGAAGGATAGCACGCCAATCATCTACCAGACCATCTGACAGAAGGATAGCACGCCAATCATCTACCAGACCATCTTACAGAATGATAGCACGCCAATCATCCACCAGACCATCTTACAGAAGGATAGCACGCCAATCATCTACCAGACCATCTTACAGAAGGATAGCACGCCAATCATCTACCAGACCATCTGACAGAAGGATAGCACGCCAATCATCTACAAGACCATCTTACAGAAGGATAGCACGCCAATCATCTACCAGACCATCTTACAGAAGGATAGCACGCCAATCCTCTACCAGACCATCTTACAGAAGGATAGCACGCCAATCATCTACCAGACCATCTGACAGAAGGATAGCACGCCAATCATCTACCAGACCATCTGACAGAAGGATAGCACGCCAATCATCTACCAGACCATCTTACAGAAGGATAGCACGCCAATCGTCTACCAGACCATCTTACAGAAGGATAGCACGCCAATCATCTACCAGACAATCTTACAGAAGGATAGCACGCCAATCCTCTACCAGACCATCTGACAGAAGGATAGCACGCCAATCATCTACCAGACCATCTTACAGAAGGATAGCACGCCAATCGTCTACCAGACCATCTTACAGAAGGATAGCACGCCAATCATCTACCAGACAATCTTACAGAAGGATAGCACGCCAATCCTCTACCAGACCATCTTACAGAAGGATAGCACGCCAATCGTCTACCAGACCATCTTACAGAAGGATAGCACGCCAATCATCTACCAGACCATCTTACAGAAGGATAGCACGCCAATCCTCTACCAGACCATCTTACAGAAGGATAGCACGCCAATCATCTACCAGACCATCTGACAGAAGGATAGCACGCCAATCATCTACCAGACCATCTGACAGAAGGATAGCACGCCAATCATCTACCAGACCATCTTACAGAAGGATAGCACGCCAATCGTCTACCAGACCATCTTACAGAAGGATAGCACGCCAATCATCTACCAGACAATCTTACAGAAGGATAGCACGCCAATCCTCTACCAGACCATCTGACAGAAGGATAGCACGCCAATCATCTACCAGACCATCTTACAGAAGGATAGCACGCCAATCGTCTACCAGACCATCTTACAGAAGGATAGCACGCCAATCATCTACCAGACAATCTTACAGAAGGATAGCACGCCAATCCTCTACCAGACCATCTGACAGAAGGATAGCACGCCAATCCTCTACCAGACCATCTGACAGAAGGATAGCACGCCAATCGTCTACCAGACCATCTTACAGAAGGATAGCACGCCAATCATCTACCAGACAATCTTACAGAAGGATAGCACGCCAATCCTCTACCAGACCATCTTACAGAAGGATAGCACGCCAATCGTCTACCAGACCATCTTACAGAAGGATAGCACGCCAATCATCTACCAGACCATCTTACAGAAGGATAGCACGCCAATCATCTACCAGACCATCTTACAGAAGGATAGCACGCCAATCATCTACCAGACCATCTGACAGAAGGATAGCACGCCAATCATCTACAAGACCATCTTACAGAAGGATAGCACGCCAATCATCTACCAGACCATCTGACAGAAGGATAGCACGCCAATCATCTACAAGACCATCTTACAGAAGGATAGCACGCCAATCATCTACCAGACCATCTTACAGAAGGATAGCACGCCAATCATCTACCAGACCATCTTACAGAAGGATAGCACGCCAATCATCTACCAGACCATCTTACAGAAGGATAGCACGCCAATCATCTACCAGACCATCTTACAGAAGGATAGCACGCCAATCCTCTACCAGACCATCTTACAGAAGGATAGCACGCCAATCATCTACAAGACCATCTTACAGAAGGATAGCACGCCAATCCTCTACCAGACCATCTGACAGAAGGATAGCACGCCAATCCTCTACCAGACCATCTTACAGAAAGATAGCACGCCAATCCTCTACCAGACCATCTTACAGAAGGTTGAGGTTGTTGGTCTGGGATAGCACGCCAATCCTCTACCAGACCATCTTACAGAAGGATGAGGTTGTTGATCTGGGATAGCATACCAATCCTCTACCAGATCATCTTACAGAAGGTTGAGGTTGTTGGTCTGTATTTGGAGTTCTCGAACTGTGCAACCAAGCACAACCTACGGATGCTGTTTAGGGTTAATCGCGGGAGTTTTTGCTCACACTGGCAGTATCCTCAAAGCATTATTTTGCAGACATTAGATTGAAACTGGAGCCTGAAGACAGGTATCCGTCCATTTACGAAGACCATGTCAGAGTGAGATTGATCCCTAAACAATGGGTAGTGCCAATGTCACAGCAGACGACTACGATGAGCTCTAGCCCACATCATTCACAGATGCTTGTGTTGAACTGTCAATTTCACATCAACAAATGGACGAAAGTATTTCCAGACCTGTAACTTTCACTCACTCGTGAAAACCATATACCAGTGTAAGTGTCTATTTAATCAATTCAAGTCTGCAGCACCGTTTCCCAGTGTTAGTGTCTATTTAGTCAATTCAAGTCTACAGCACCGTTTCCCAGTGTTAGTGTCTATTTAATCAATTCAAGTTTGCAGCACCGTTTCACAGTGTTAGTGTCTATTTAATCAATTCAAGTTTGCAGCACCGTTTCACAGTGTTAGTGTCTATTTAATCAATTCGCGATGATCGAGTCTGCAGCACCGTTTCCCAGTCTTAGTGTCTATTTAATCAATTCAAGTTTGCAGCACCGTTTTACAGTGTTAGTGTCTATTTAATCAATTCAAGTCTGCAGCACCGTTTCACAGTGTTAGTGTCTATTTAATCAATTCGAGTCTGCAGCACCGTTTCCCAGTGTTAGTGTCTATTTAATCAATTCAAGTCTGCAGCACCGTTTCCCAGTCTTAGTGTCTATTTAATCAATTCGAGTCTGCAGCACCGTTTCCCAGTCTTAGTGTCTATTTAAACAATTCAAGCCTGAGCACCGTTTCCCAGTGTTAGTGTCTATTTAATTAGTTCACGTATGCAGCACCGTTTCCCAGTGTAAGTGTCTATTTAATCATTTCATGTCTGCAGCATGTATTGGATTATTTGTCACAAAGCTCAAAGTAGACCATTCAAATGGTTTGACTTAACATGACACATGTGTCTTTGTGACTTTAGAACCATTTTCATTTCATTTTAATCAAACATTGCAGCACTTCAATTACAGAAAACATTCCTACATTACTTGCCGGTTACAACATCGCTTAATGAGCACATCATTTTGTATTTTCACTTATTTTACTATAATAACTTATTCTCATAATTCATAATTTCAAACAAGATTCATTGCAGTACTGAGGGGACTACAGGCCAATAGTAAATCGTAAATACAACTATAAATTTATGAATACAAAGGACAACATAATACATTACATTTTCAGTTAAAAAATTAAGAATAGAAGATTTCTGAATATTTACTAATTAGACAGTGGATCAAATATAATAATTTAATGTAGTATAATATGTGAGTTTAAACATATACTAGACAATCGATGTGTTACATGGCTTTAAGCTCAGGTCATCATTCAGTTATGTTCATTACATTCCACGAGGAAAAGACTACACTTAGAGAGACACTCACTCGGCTTCTTACACATTACGTTGAGTAGTTGTTGGCATAACTAGCTGTACAGACAGTAACTCAAGCTTCATTAGTCCTAACAAGGTACTGGTATTGATTTATGTGACATGTGATGTGACTTGTCAATAACCATTAGCCTACAGGGAAACATCTCTGGGCCAAAGATGAGTCTATAAGTAAATCGGTTCTATATCAGTAGTATTTGCACCGAACATAAACATCGGTTGGTAGATAAAACTCGTATAAAACAGAACCAGAAATTAGAATGGTTAAATTTGGGACCACACTTTGTTCACTGATCTTCCAGTTTATCAGAACGCGCATATACAATACAGAGTGCTTAATCCTTAAGATAACTCACTTAAGTTATTGATTAAGATTTTTTTTTTCTCTTGTTCATTATGTAAGGTGAATACATGGGTATTTCATTTTTCAACACTTTTTACAAACTTATTTTTTTAAAAGTTTAAACAAACTCATCGGTATTATAATGTATTAACACAAATTAGACACATCAATCTGCTGAATCTGACTGCAGGATAATTTGTCATTGTCGATTGATACACTTGACTGATACAAACCATAGGCACGAGACAGGAAGTGCGCCAACTGCCGCTAAGTGGCATCAGTTGGTGTCTCAACAGGATATAAACTGTCGCGTCAGCTTTCACACGCATTGCCACATCAAAGTAATCATGAAAATAGGTCCAGACTGATGTACTTTGTATTACCTTTAAGTATAACAGAATGTCTCTTTGATTCATTCACTTAGATAAAGGACAATAGGCATTGTTATTATCAATGTTGTTTATCATTTACAAGTTATTAGTCTGAAGATTCAAAGAATCTACTTTCTGAGAAGAACAGTGACAATGTGAAATACTGTTTCTCACTGGGTACTTATCCCAACTTCTAAACAACGTTGGTAATATGATATGATAACTAGTATATCTAAACTGGAATTATCCTTTTTAAACGGTTAATTGTTACACAGATACTACTTTCCTTATAGACATTTGGTGGGTTTGAGTTTATTAGTCCTTGGAAAGAGAATAACCCCACTGTGTTCAATGGTCACTATGGACATTTAATATTTGACTTGAATAGTGTACAATATGAGCAAAAGTTTAAACATTTAAGAATTGACTTCAAAATATATGAAGTTCATGGAGGTATAAACTTAATACCTGTTTTTATGGACCCGAGAAAACAATATTGACCAAGGACTAAGTTTGCGGTCAATATTGTTTTCTCGGGTCCATAAAAACAGGTATTGACCGAATCACCAGTCCATAATTGTTTTATTATGTATATAACACAGATACGAATGGAAAACAAAATAATTACAGTCAAAACAGTAAAATTTGATTTGAAGAGTTAGGACTATGACGTCACGATAACAATAGCAAGACGTCATGGAACAATCGTTTAACGTCACTCAAGTCAATATTGCTTTTGGTCGGACTCGGGCTTGAGTCAATATAATTTTCTGTCGACGGTCACGTGATCGCCTCTCGTCCAATCAGATCGCTGGAAAAATATGCTTACATAATAATTCTTATTATCATTTCTCTATTGAAATTTCTCTTTTAAACAGGTTCCCTATGAGTTATTTTTACTTAATGTATTTTCCTTGTTCAAAACAACGGATAGTGAAATATACTATAACATTGATCTGATCTGAACTAAAATATAAGATGAAACAATGTTCTCTATTTCTGGTCCTGTGTCTTGTGATGTTATACCAATCAGTCCAATTGTTCCATTCAATAGGTATTAATTGACATGACCTTTCTCTGCTTTGTCTCCAGCTAAAAGCACACCACTCCCTCTACTCATCGATTCTGATAAACTGTAACAGTTTCAGTCTAGCCAGTTATTTCTGTACCCTTAATGTGTCTGTAAGGTTACTACCGTGTTACCATTATGGCCGATGAATGATATCGCTTCCGTCGTTGATTTGCTATATTCACTTTAATACAGTAGCAATTCTTTCATCAAACCGTTAGATTGATCTACAGATCTATACAACATGGGCATAATGTGATATGGAGTATTCTATGTCGGTGCCATCATTCATTTTCTCACTGTCATTGGGGAGTGAAATACGTAAATTGTTCTGCCTCGTATTCATAACATCAAATACTAACAATCAGTAAGTGACATACTTTATTCAAACAAACTGCGTACATGAATAATTATCTGTAAGTTCACCTCATCGCGAATTGTCAAGTTGAGTTTTTTTTAAACTATACCTAACTTTGATTTGAAATGTTGAAGCACAGCTTTGTTATTAACACTCAGCGGAAACCAACTCGGAATTCGGTGAACAGCATGGAAACAGTTCAGTACACATATTCATAGACCGCTAAGTTAATAGTATTCTGATCCCTGATATCTGACCCTGTGTGGTCAGTTAATTCCATTAACGCAACATGTTCAAAATTCGTTATTTTAAGTCCCCTTTTTCTGTGTTTGCTGTAAGCATTTGACAACTTTGAAATCTGGATTTACTTTGCGCGATCAAACAGTTGCATCAGACCAACAGGCCACGACCCTCAATCAGTTCTGTCCTCACACGCGCGTCTACATAGTGATGCAATTTCCACAATAATAAGGCATGTTATTCCTGGAAAGGTTATTTTCATATACATTAAGTTAATCGATATTTGTTGATTTATTTTCATATTCATTTTCTTCCCAGATAGACATGAACCTAACGGTAAAGGAGATTGGTGAAATTCTGAGCACATACATTCCCGACCTTTGTGAAATCTAATAATCAATCATCCTTACCATTCCTTCTAGTATTAGTATCAGTAATCAATTGCAGTAGCAACTGAATGCGAAGAAGTAGTTTGCTTATCACCATCATGAACCCAATTGCAATGCCATGGGCCACGTCTCTAACAAATAGCTCCAATATTACATGTGTTATGTTAGTTGTACCTCCAAAAACAGTTCTAGTTCCTAAGTGGATGTTGGCAATACAGGACTGACAGAAAACAAATGTGTAATCCATGTATAACTGAGACAAAATCATTGATGTGATGGCACGTGGTCAGTCGACCGTTATCAATGTAGTTCAGCAACAACGGGTGCGGCTCGTTGGATGGGTGGGTCACCCGCTGCTGGATAAAACTGAGAGTTTCAAGGGTTGATTCCCTGCCCCACACTGAGACATGAGTTGAGAGACTTATGGTCTCACCCAGGCTAAGTGCCTCTGTTCACCCAGCAGCAAATGGGTACCTGGTAACGGTTGTGGAGGTGACCTTCTAGCGACAAATATGTCTTGTTGGATTATATTTGATAACTGTAAATCGCTTTCTCAGTGTCAGAAGGGAAGTTACACATTACAGAGCTTGTGACAGTAAGGTCCGCTCACAAACATGAACATGTGAAATTTTGAAATTTGGCATAATCATATTCGAGATAGAGAATACCGGTAAAGACATATAGTTGGCCATGCACTATTTTAAATCATAAAGTAAACTTTGCTGAGAGACAATTTGCCGAAACCAAGAGGATAATACCTATAAACATGTTTATTTTTCGAACATATATTGTTACTTATATTGTGTTGTATTTGTATATTTGACCCTCAGTTGCACTGAACTCAAACCAAAAGTGCCGACATCTCTTTAACAGCCTAGTATGTGTACTTCTGTAACAAATCACAGACGTATTCTATGTTAGTTAACTATGATAAATGATGGTTAACGTTACATCCTGCAATGCATCACATAGTTTACATTAGATAAATGTGATTAATAGGATCTACTTGACTGGAGTAGGACATGGTTTAACTCACTGTTAATACATGTCTTTAGTTATCTCGGGAAGTTAATGGATGGGCATAGCTAGTAAACTCAAGTCATGTTTCAATTCGGTCAGTGATGTGATTAGATATGTATTGTGTGGTGCAACATTGATATAATTCTTTCAGACAGCATATGACCATTGATACATGATACTATGATACATGTAGGATAAAACTATAACATATCACACGAACCCTTAATGTCCGAAATTAAATGTTTGGGCAAAGCTAGTGAAGAGAAACTCAGTCTTGAAGTGAAGTACATAAGTTAAGCAGTAGTTCCTAGATGTGAACATACACAGCGTTTTAGAGCATTCACTTTATAGTTCATCCACAATCTAGTTTTGTTTGATATCATCATTAAATTTCATTCAAAAACATCCTCTGACCCCTAGAGTTTACATTAAGAATTCATTCAAGGCAATTTCGTCAGCACAAGGTTAATGGCTGTGATATGGGTCGCGTATATTTAACTGTAACCCTCCAGGTGGTGCTTATGGTCTTTTGGTCTGACATTTTAAACTACACATCACAAAACTAGACATGATCAACTATATGAATAACGTTAATAACACAATAAAGTTACCCTGAAAAACTGATTATTATTATACAAAGATTGATAAGATATGTTTTTAGAAGAGCTACACACACCAACAAATACAAGATATTTCAATCAATTCAATCAATTTTTCAATTTCTTTATTTCAGTCGATATTTAGGCCAACGGCCTATAACAACATATAGAATATATACAAAATAGATAAACATGATGCACATGCGTAAAAAGATATAGAATAAGAAAACGTTCATGTTATCAATGATTTTCTAAATTCCATAGCATGATATATGTACATTGCAACGTTTCTAATACATTCATCGTTCTTATTTGCCATCAATTCTATAAAATAGTATTTTGACGTTCTTGTGACATCGATATATCGTTCTCTAATGTGTGTGAGCGGCTTACAGAGAAGTAGAAAGTGATACTCATCTTCTTTCTCTCCTGATTTACATAACTTACATAATCTATCCCTACGTTCTATCCCATTCATCCTACCAGTTTCTATTTCTAAAGGGAGTGTTCCACAAAGGAAATTTGCCAAAGTACTTCTAAATTTACTTAATTGTATGGAATTTATATAACTTTCAGTTTCGAATCTTAGTTTAAAAGTTTTATAATTTTGAAGTTTCGATATAGTATCTATTGAAGTATACCAATCCGATAGGAAAACATCTTTTATTCTTTGTTTGAATTCACTGATGAATAAGTTAATGTTTTGTACCCCCTGATTTGCCCAGACATACATAAATCCATTTGAGCATAAAATGTTTCTAACTTTAGTTACCCAGTTAACTTTACCATTTGTATCATAAAGTAGTGACATTTTGTAAGATTTTTTGACATATCTATGGTCAGGCATTCTGATTATCTTCAGCCAGTATTTCACAACTCTTACCGTAGTATTAATAAATAAAGGAAAGCGGCCACATTCACCAAGGACATCATAGTTAGGTGTTTTAATTGGTAACTTAAGATACCTCTTGCAAGCTGTTCTCTGAATTCTTTCAAGTTCATCGTAATTTTTATGTCCCCAGATTTCGCAGCCATACGTTAGAATAGGTAATATTTTGCTATCAAAAATTTTGAAAAATATTTGGCTCTTTATGAAGCAATTCATATTCAATGTCTTGAGTATGCCATTCAAAGCTCTCTTACCTTCCATAGCCCTTCTGTTGATAGCATATTTCCATGATAACTGCGGGGTAAAATATATGCCTAAATATTTGTAAGAATTCACAGGTTTCAATTCTTCCCCGTCATACCTCCATATTAGAGGGCTCATTATGCAACCCTGTTTTAAACCCATGGGGCATTTGAAAAATTCTGAATAAGTGTTATTATTTCTGACACAGGCAGTTACATCACTGTAAAGATTATGTATGATTTGGAATAACTTGCCTTTAATTTCAATACGGTTAAATAAATTCCACAGCTTAGGGCGTCTTACAGTATCAAAAGCCTTTCTAAAGTCTATGAAGGCAGCATATAATTTGCCTCTTTTCTTAGTTATTTGTTTCTCTATCAATGCATTTAAAATGAATACATTATCGATCGTGGAATATTCTTGTCTAAAACCAGCTTGCGATTCGGAAATCTTATCAAATATTTCTGTCCACAACCTCAGTCTGTTACATATGATTGACGTAAATATTTTACTGAATATGCTAAGAAGTGATATCCCTCTATAATTATTTGGATCGTTTGCTGGTCCACTTTTATGTAACGGGATAATTATAGCTTTGGACCATTCATCTGGTATACAACCGGAGTTAAAGATTTTATTAAATAACTTATGAAGAGTTGGAATTAAAACACCAGCCCCATGTATGGAAAATTCTGCAATTAATTTATCAAGACCCGCTGACTTATTTCTTTTCAAACCGTCAATAGCGCTTTTAATTTCTGTCTCTGTTATGTTATTGTTTAAAATCATATCCGATATTTCATCAACCTCATTATCATAAGTAACATCAAATGTCTGAAAAGAAAAAGTATCGTCGTTTCCTTCGTTGAATAAGTTACAAAAGTGTTCTTTCCATGTATCGATTGTTATGTTATTCTTATGAGTTGTATTTTGTGATATTTCAATCAATGAGTGATGAATGCAACTGAAACAGGGTTACATCATGTCTTCACAGACCAACTTAACTAAATTTGAATTTTTGAAACAGTATCTGTTCATACTTAAAAACACACTTTTAAGTGTTATACTATCGCCAGTTTGAAAATGCTTGTGTTGTGTGTTGATATTGGGCAACTGATCGTATGGAAAGGTACGGTTTTTCAGGCATAATACTACAGTTATTTTCCCTGCAGGATGATACAGGATGCTTGATACATGCATTATCTCTGTATTAATGGGCAAGTTTACGACAACGTATTAATGGGAATCGTGAGAGTGAAGTATACTAACCCACGATGTTACATAAATGTGCTGCAATACGTTATCTATCTTATCTATGTGCTATATCTTTTTCTTACCCACGTTGTACTTCGTAAAGGGGTTTCATAACAAACATATGTGTCATAACGCCTTCAAGTAATTTGACGGGCTAACGATGAACTTTGACACTGCCTGGTCTACTTTGTTCATTCATATTACGAACGTGAATTCATTCATGAAATTACAAGTATTTTAAGACAACCCTAATAATTAATATTTATCTCAATGTTCAGTTATTTCAGGAACTCGTACTCACAGCAATGATTGATTTTAATGAATAATTAACAAATACATCATGACTAGAGCAGAGCTAATAAGCACAAAGTTTAGAATGCACAAAGAGTTTTTGCTCTCAATCTTACCGTTGGGAATGACATTGCACCAAACGCTCAGTATCTCGGTGAAAATAGCGTGTTCGTAACAGTGCACAGTGAATTTATACTAGGCAAAAATAACCGAAAGGAAAGCCTTTTCAACGGCAATGTTCATCTAAAACTTACATTTAATAAAGTTGTTTTAGCTAGTTAACACATTCCAACAACGAGAAACATGCAAATGGCGGCCGTCATGACATGAGGTTATTTTAAAGAACAGATAACTCTCATCTCATGTCTTCGAGTAGGGAGATGTTATGTTACTTACGCTTCCTTCAGCATGACTAGTGCAACTGGTTCTGCTGTACTGATCGACAATCACGAATTATAGAATGGTTTGATTTTAAAAGCGTGAATATTCAACTTCGCAATGTTATGACCTTAGTTGCTGTGACAGGGTTGAGGTGAGGAAGAAACGCCAACAAGAGTGGAGGACTCTAGGAATTGAAGACACACCATGATTCATGTTGTCTATTTCCTCTCAAACGATTCACTTGAATATTTCTATGTATCTATAATCAATCATAACCTAACTATAATAGAAGGACATTAATTTAATATACTCAAATGGTGCAATATCTTTGAACAAACAACGATATGTTCCAGAACTGTTCAGCAAGGATATTGTTATTTAGCTGTTGAATCTGTTTACAAACAATGACACGTGCTTTTCTATTTTTAGAAAGCATTCACTGCGAATCTTTAACCTGAAGTTTGGAACTTGAACATACAACGTGAGTGACTTGCAATGTTTATATTGAATAAGACTTTGCTGGAAACATACCAAACGGTGCGATATTAAACAAAATGTAATTACACAGACGACTTTTACTTGCTATAGAATTACTCTCCGATCTTTATCGTGTAAACAGAAAAGATCGATATCTCACTTCTCAGTCTGTCTGCCCTTGCAGTGGCAGAACACTAACTGATTAATTACCTCTGACTCAACATTGAACAACATTTTGCAAACTAGTTTCTAGTACTTCCAGAGACTTTATTTCTATTATGAAGTATTGATACATTGTTGATAGAATACTGAGATAATAATAAAATGTTTTATTACATTTGCATATGGCAGGTGAGAAACCTGATGTTGTGTTACATTGTTTATGCTGACCTATTCAGTGATTATCTGATGGTACTGCAGTAGCCCTACTGTAGACTAGACTACACAGATTATATCAATCAATCATTTATTCCGTATAAATGGCAATGAGGCCAACAGTACAACATAATAATAATAATAATATACCTTTTAACGCCCAATATCCAGGCGGTACAATTATTACCCTGAAGGAATTGTACTTTCGGTGCCGTTACTAAGCGCTCCGCGCGACCATTTAGGTCCGTACCTCCCGTGTTCAGGTACCCATTTAAACAGCTGGGTGGACTGAGTGCAATGTGGATGAAGTGCCTTGCCCAGGTCACAAATGTTTGGTGTCTCCACCGGGATTCGAACCCGGGCCGTTGGCGTGAGAGGCAAGCATGCTAACCACTACACCACTGTGCTCCACATGCTTTACATGTGTAAAATATAACAAGAACGTTGCTGCGCCACTGACAATATACGTTTAACTTTAAGACAATGCATTCATTTTGGTTCTTAGTTAAAGACCTTATCTAAGAAAATACAAAGTTTGAATAGGTTATCATAAACAATCATAGTTAAGAGGTAAATCAGTTTGTAAATACATGGATGGTGATGGCAATATGATGGAAGATATTTAATCCGTATATGCTGGACATACCAGGATGACATGTAGTTCATCTTCAAGCTGTGCTTTACATTATGAACAAGAAGTGTCTGATTTTTTATAAAATCTGTATGCATTCATCCTGAATCCATGTATATTACAGCGTAATTTTGCCAGGCATCTCCGTAATCCTGCATTATTGATGGATAAATATTTTTTCAGGAAAGTAGTCATGTTTTATCAAAGAATACAATTTAAGAGACCTTGATATGGACATTTCATGGTTCCATTTTTGGAAGTATACATCTTTACATCGTTGCCTAAAATTTTCCAGGAAATAGTTTTTATTTACAATGGTCTGATTCATCCTTACATAATTAAAGCCGTATTTGCAAAGCAGTTTCCTTACTTTCGAAACCCAATTTTCATCCCCCGATTCGTCAAATCTTTTTAACATTTCATAGCATTGTTTGGTGTATCTACATGGTGGCTGATGGAGAAGTCGTATCCAAAATGCAAGTAGTCTGATATTGGCATACAGACATAACGGATATCGCACGCATTCGGCTAGGATAGCTTTGTTTGGGGATCTAGAACCAACTTGTAGAACAGTTTTACAAAAGTTTGTGTGCACCTTTTCAATAGGTTTTCGGGATTCCAAACCCCATAATTCAACGCCATATAACAATATAGGCTTAATTTTTCCATCAAATATTCTAAAAGCAGCTTCAACCGGCAGATTTTTAAATTTATTTATAAAACGTTTGATTGGAAATAATGCCTTTTCAGCCTGTTGGGATAAAGTCTCACACACACTTTAGTAAACATGTTCCTACATGAAAAGGCAATACCTAAATATTTTGTAATTAGAAGTTACTTCATTTTTGTTCCCCTTAATAAACCATTTTTCATATTTTGATAGTGTCCCACCTTTTTTGAAAACTACAACTTTAACTTATAACTAGTTTTCTGACTTGTACATTTTACCAACTACATCTCAAGTATTGCAACAGAAGCCAATGCACGTCTCTAATTTTTTATTCTTTCATCATGGAATACAATTATTCAAACCACTGCCATGCCAGCGAAAAGTATTACTACTCATACTACGTTTCTACTCATATTCATTCTCCTTTTTTACATAAATGACTACAGGTTATATCAAAAAGATAAAAATAATATCATCAAATTGTAGAGGATTAGGAGATAAGAACAAAAGAAAAGAAGTAATGACCATATATAGAAAAAAAGCTTACTCATTGTTTGCCTACAGGATAAAGACGACATTAATATTATGAGAAATGAATGGGGTCTTCAATCTATTATAGCTCCTTTCAGGTCAAATGCCATGGGAGTAGCTATTCTCTTTAATAATGATTTTGATCTCATTATTCACAGAACTATTGAAGATGATGATGGAAATTTCATTATAGCAGACATCAGTGGTGATGACACAAGATTTACATTAACAAACTTATATGAACCAAACAATGATGATCCTAACTTCTAAATGAAGGTATTTGATACTATTGTTTCCCTCGACAATGATTCTTTAGTAATTGTGGGAGACTGGAACCTTGTTTTGGACCCGACAATTGATTTAGAAAATTACAAACATTTAAATAACCCTAAATCAAGAGATATTGTCATGAATAACATAGATACCTATGACCTATTTGATGTTTGGAGAGGGATGAACAGTCATACCAGAAAATATACATGGTGGAAAAAGAATTTAAAAAAACAAACAAGCTAGACTTGATTTTTTCCTGATCTCCCAAGATATATTTGAGATAATTTTAGATTCTGACATCTTGCCAGGAAATAAGACTGACCATTCAGCCATAACACTTACTCTCTCTAATACTATAAACCAAGAAAGAGGCAGGGGATATTTGAAATTGAATACATCACTACTACTTCACCCCGAATATCCTGACTTGGTTAAGATTATCTTAAAAGAAACTGTTGAAGAATATTCTGAAAATAATTCAAATGATAGCAGCTATGATCAGAATCGTAAAACTAACAATAAGTGTTAGCCTTTTCTTAGAAACATTTCTTATGGAAGTAAGAGGAAAATCTATATCTTCTGCATCTTTTAAAAAAACCCCAAGAAACAACAAGACTTCTGAATTAGAAGAGAAAATAACATAAGACAAAATTTTCAAGATACGAGTATGGATGAGAATAAGCTTTCTGAACTTTCAAAATATGAATTGGAATTATTGTTACTGACAACAATGAAGTGATTACTGATAGCACAGCTATACTTAATCAGTTGAAAACATTTTATAAGAAACTCTATTCCACAAATGATGATCTTTAAAGTGTTACTTTAGAAAATATCAAAACTCCTATATTGAAGAACTCAAAGATGATCTTGAAAAGGATATTGATATGGATGAAATTGCCTTTGCAGTAAAACATATGAAAAATAATAAAAGCCCAGGAATTGATGGATTCCCTATTGATTTCTTTAAATTCTTCTGGAATGACCTTAAAGTATGGATCTTTAGATTTGTTGGGGATGTTGCAATTGCGAATGAATTATCTATGACCATGAAAAGAGGAGTTATAACCTGCATACCTAAAGCAAATAAAGAGAGAACTATGTTAAAAAATTGGAAACCTATTACTCTTTTGAATGCTATTTGTAAAATAATTAGTTCATGCATTACAAACCGCTTAAAATATACTCTAGATTTACTTATACATGGAAATCAAACCGCTTTTATTCCAGGTAGAACAATCAGTGAAAATACAAGATTATTATATGATCTCATGTTTGAAGCAAAATCAAGAAATATACCTGGTTTACTATTGATAATTGATTTTGAAAAAACCTTTGACACAGTTTCAAAAGGTTTCATCAATTAGGTCCTTTGGTTTCGGTCCTCAAATGATAAATTGGATTAATGTGCTTACATACCAAACAACTTCTTGTGTGATACAAAATGGACATTTATCTAATTTCTTCCATAATGAAAAAGGTTGCAGACAGGGTGATCCCATATCACCTTACCTATTCCTCTTTGTAGTTGAAATAATGGAATGGATAATAAGAAATAATGATAAAATTAAAGGCTTAGTAATTGAAGATGAAGAATACAAGTAAGGGCAGTATGCTGATGATACTGAACTATTCCTTGACGGTACAGAAGAAAGTTTATATGCTGCTATTGAAACATTTGATACATTTTACAAGATGTCAGGTTTGAAAATAAATATAGACAAGACTAAAGCTATTTGGATTGGCTCAATGGCAGGAAATAAACAAACATTATGTTCAGATTTGAAAATTGAATGGTACAATGGGGACTTTGAAGTGCTTGGAATAACTTTTACTCCAAACCTTGCTGATTTATGGGTAATGGATACAAGAAAACGACTGGAAGACATAAATATATTTCTAGCAATATGGAGAAAAAGAAATTTGACACTGAATGGAAAAATTACTGTAATAAAGACATTAGTCCTTTCCAAATTAGTACATATATTCAGTTCATTGCCCAATCCCCAAAATGTCTTTATAAAATTTCATTTGGAATTATAAAAAAGATAAGATAAAGAGATCCACTATGAAAAGTTTAAAGACAGAAGGGGGATTGGGTATGGTTGATATAAAGACATTTATTGAAGCTCTCAAATTAACTACCCGTAGGCTCTACTGTAAAAGAACGTCATACAATAATCCCTGTAATATTCCGTATTCATGTATTTTCAAATATGCAGCAAATAAAGACAAGAAATTGAATAGCGATAACTCTTTATGGTAAGATGTTGTACAAGCGTGGAATACTTATTGTAAACAATTCTATATTGAATGGGACAATATTGATCACATACTTGCTGATACACCTTGTCTAAATCGTAATTACAAGAATCCATATCATATTATTAACCACTGGGCTGATAAGGGTTTATTAACAATTAAAGACCTGTGTGATGACAACAGTCGTATGACTTTTAATCAGATCAAATCAAGATACAGAATAAGAGGCACTACACTAGACTATAATTATTTACTTCACATACTACCTGATTCTTGGAAAAAAGGTTATTAAACATACACAAATCATTCCTCACTACAATCAGTATATCAGTGTTTACCATAAAATATAATAAAGCCCACTAAAGGTTCAAAACTGTCTTAGGACAAGTTGGCTTCAAGAGATGATAAACCTGAAATTTGTTACAAATGGGAAGTGGTATTTAATGAATGTAAATTTTACTGGTACAATATTTGTAATGTCTACAGACATAATTTGAAAGATGTTAAACTTCTTGATTTTCAATACAGATTCTTGAATAGGTCTGTTTATACTAAAGAGAAAATTGTTTAGAATGAATCTTGTTGACAATGAATTATGTAGTTTTTGTAAAGATTAATCTGTCTATTGGGACTGTTGTGAGACCACACAATTCTGGAATGAACTTGAACTTTGGATTAATAAGTATTTACCACCAAACATCATCTTTTAGAAATACTTGATTTGGTTTATATCCCTCGTGAAATAATTTCGCCAAAGCTCGAGACAAAGCATAACTATTTCACTTGGGACATAAACTTGATATGAAAGGGGAAGCTCGTTAAATATCATATAACTCAGTATAACGTATTACTCAACCGTGGTGAGATCACTCATTAGATAACAATGAGTTGGTTACACACATGTGTGATACCACCGGCGCGTGACGTCACAGTCGTTTTTAGTTGACGTCACAATGTTAGTCGCGCGACTGCAATAGCTGGTGACCTATTTGCAAGTGAGCGTCACTAAAAACGATTTTCTTGCAATTCAGCGCTATTTACATCATTGAGTAGTAAATAAAATACTGAACTCGGTCCGGTTTGATAACATGTTTATGAATATCGTGAATGACATCGGTATTTAACTCACTTTCGCTTGTTAAAATACCAAAACCATTCACTCGTTTCATAAACATGTTATTAAACGGGACATCGTTTAGTATTCTATATCTACGAGACAGTCACTGAAACAACCCAATAACACATTACTCATAAAAGAATATGATTTGTTATGGACATTTTTGATGTATGGTACTTTCTCGCCAGACTTGACTGATTTTAGTCGCCAACACGGACACACTGCTTGGAAACAATTGCATGAAATATGTGTTGATTACATCTTTACATAACCTTTATTAAACCGCTGGTAACAAGTTAAATACAGTTTTGTTGAGGAACTGACTTTTTAACACATGCGAAATGTGTTTGTTGAGTACGATCGGAAATCTGGACATATATACCGCTGAATATTTTCCTTCATCAGATCCTACAGTATAATGCGCTATTTAGTCTACAGGTCGACAGTAAACCTTCTCGGTTCTAGCTTTGTTATGAGAGTTGGTAGAGGCTGAGGTAGCTCCATAAAACACAGATAGAAATGCCGGATCATAGATGCACCTTGTTGATGTATGGAGTTTCCGCTCCAGACTTTACAGCTTTTAGTCGCCAGCTTGGATCTATGTTAAGGTACAGAGACGTGGAATGAACTGATACAACCCGTGATTGGAGACGGATCTATTGATTGATGTGTAAACTTTACTTGTAACTATGTACAATGTTTATAAAAGTATCACGCTGTAACATACTAAACTACACTTTTGATTTTAAGGCTCAAAGATCACTCGTTTCAATTACCACCTATTTGGATTCAAAATAGAGTAACTGTTTTGTTATCTAATGGGAAGCAAAATGTTTTCAATGTACATTTATTATTCACGTTATCATACAGATAGTGAAACAAGATTATGCCACAAGTTCACACTTGTTAAATTGTAGGGATTGATTGAAGATGTTTTCAAATGTGAACGAGGTGGTTTTATGACAAGTGATGTATGGTCTGTTGTGTGACATAAATCAACCAAAAGTTCTGGAGTGGAAAGGGAGCAGTAGAAACAACATCAGTACTTTAGAGCATCAACTGAACTTCATTGTGTTTATAGCCGCATCGGAGAGATCCTAGAGATATTCTCAGCTGAAGTCCTAAAAGCGTTCCCCACATTGAACCAGTGCTTTAAGATGCTTCACCATTAAACACTCCATCATCTTATGTACTCAAATAATTCCTCCGTATGTTCAAAATGTGTGAATGGTATAGTGTACATTATATTACCAATACATTACTGAAAGGAACAAAATACAATTACTACATATCTTGAGGCTTTGTCTCGCGTTCCACACACTATGCTATATCTGTCTGTTCCCTGTAACGTGCCCTATTTAGATGCACCTTGATTATTCAATGGTGCAATATTGCATTTGAAATTATTTATATTCAAATTGAAATGGTATATGTTATCAACACCATTTATTGATGGTTAACCATATTCGTAAACAAAAGTATCTTTGTTAAAGGGACATAATCATGTTGGTGAGGTCACATATATATCCAATGTTATAATTTGTGGGACCTCCTTTGAACAGCATGCCCTTAGCTCCTCACTAATCAAACCAACCTGCTGATTCAGGAAAGTTGACGACACCTTTGTCATACTCCCTCAAAATAACGACCCCATTGCCCTCCTCCAGCACCATAACCAACAGCACCCTCGCACCCAATTCACCACTGAAACTGAAACCAACTCACAACTTCCCTTCCTTGACGTCCTAGTCAACCGCACCTCTGACAATGCTATCCAAACCTCTCTTTTTACCGCAAACCCACGCACACTGACCAGTATCTCCACTTTGACTCCAACAATCCACTCAGGACTAAAACCGGCATCATCTCCACCCTAACCTGCTGTGCCATCTGCCACCCCTGATACTTAACTTAAACACCTCCGGCATGTCTTCACCAAACTTAACAACTACCCAACTAAACTTGTTGACTGTGTCAACAACTGCACCCTAAACCCACCACGCAAACCCACTACTAGCAAGCCTACCCCTGCCCCTCATCGCATCCCACTACCCTACATTGGCAAAACATCACATCACATCAGTGAGTGAGTGAGTTATTGTTAAATGCCGCTTCGGCAGTACTGCAGCCATTAGCGGCGAGACATTTAATTTATATGCCTAATTTAAAAAAGAAAATTGCAAAAGGAAAACAGAACACGGCACGAAGGCCGCAAAAACATCAGCATATTATCATAAGTTGAATAAAAGCTGATAATGAACAGTTAAAATTTACAATTTGTCAATAAGGTGTATAGCCTTTAAAAAATCTAAAACACGCTGCTCACCGAAATGAGTAAAAACTTGACTGATTGAAATAGAAGGATAACAAGTTTCCCTGATATGTGCAGTGTTCCAACACTCACATAGAATGTGAGAGGACACTGACAGGGTATACATACCGGGGGATCTTCCCCCTTTCAAAGATATGAGTGTGTAAGATAAGAGCTTCCGACCGGGTAAAAGAGGATAGAGATTTGTAACCTAAATGAGGTTGAATAGTGTGAAGTTTGTTATGTGGTTGTTGGTCCCATTTGGACTTCCAACGTTGTTTAATGTAAGATTTAATAGCAGGTTTAGAATATGTATAAGGAACTTTAGTAGGAGAAATATGTTTGAGGCTGAATGCTTAATGAGTCAGCTTTGTTATTACCTCTAATACCCATATGGCTAGGAAGCCAGCAAAAGACGATGACGCATTGGAGACAAGAATTATGGAGTAATAAAATATCCCACTCTTACAGTTTTTAATTGCCTGTAAGCATGAAAGTGAATCAGAAAAAAAGTATGTAATTATTGGGAGTTGAGTTTTTAATGTGATGGACGGCCTTAAGAATGGCATTAGCTTATGCAGTAAAGATGCTGCTGCCATCATGCAGCCTTGAAGCATATGTTGTTGAAGGAGTCACAGTTGCTGCTGCAACTGTGGATCCATCCTTAGAACCGTCAGTGTAAATTGGTTATAATCTGCGAAAAAATCACGTAGTTCAAAAAATGTTTGTTGAAATATTAATTGGTCTGTATTTGCTTTTTTATGAGTAGATAGAGAAAGGTTGACAAGGGGCCTGACCACCTGCCATGGCGGAGTCGCAAGCAGAACGTGCTCTGCTATTGTTGTTAGGTCGATATCATAATCTTCAACATGTTGTTGAAGTCTGATACCGATTGGTGGAATTGCTTTAGGTTTGAGTTATACAACTGAGACCCTGGTGGTGGATAGTACCTAATATTTTGATGTACATGTAAGAGGGGCGGGCGGATCCATAATGGATCCATAATAACTAGTGGATGGATATGTGCGCTATATAAATATCCTAATAATAATAATAATCCAATTTGGAGCGGATGAGTGATCGATAGAAATGAAGACGAGTTTCTTCATCACCACCCCATTTATTATTTGACACGACCTTTAACAGGTCTAATGCCTTTAAGCATCTAGCTTTAAGGTTTTTAATATGAGGGATAAATGATAATTTGTTGTCTAATGTGAGATCAAGAAACTTCGCCTCAGGAACAACTTTGTTTGGAGTTTTATCAAGAAATAGTTCTGGATCTTGGTGCATTTTGCACATATTGCAAAAATGCACACAAGATGTTTTAGCTTTGGAAAATTTGAAGCCGTTTTCCAACGACCATTTATGGATTTTATTGAGGCAGATTTGCAATTGGCGCTCGATTGATGGCATATTTTGCCTTTGCAGGAAACTACAAAATCGTCCACAAAAAATGAACCATCTGTATGGTCATTTAAGACTTTAGCCAAGCTGTTGATTTCATTGCTAAATAATGTGACAGATAAAATGCAACCTTGTGGAACCCACGCACACTTTAAATTGGCGGTCATGTAAAAAATTAGATATAAAATGAGGCATACGACCTCGCAAACTAAATTCAAATAAATCTTTTAGGATGCGATGTTTCCATGTAAGCTTTTTCTAAGTCGAAAACGATAGACACATCATGTTGTTTGTTAATAAATGCATCACGAATAAATGATTCTAAACGGACAAGATGATCAGTGGTACTGCGTTGTTTGCGGGAACCACATTTCCAAGTACCAAACTAGATGATCATTGATCATCCGTTCCATAGTTTTACATACACAACTTGTTAAGGCTATGGGACGGTAGTTGGAAGGGTCTTATGATCCTTCCCAGGTTTTGGGATAGGCACAATATTAGCATTTAGCCAACAAAATGGAAATTCACCTGTTTCCCAAATATGATTAAATACCTGAAGTAGAACCTCAAGGCAGGGTTCCAGTAAATGTTTTAGAAGCTGATAATTGATTTCATCAGGGCCGGTTGCTGTATCATGAGCTTTAGAAAGTGCAGTTTTGAGCTCTGTCAAGGAGAAGTATTCTTTATAATCTTCTCCATTTGTCAGATTTGAAATTAAGTGGTCGTTTTTCCTGTACCTTTTGGTACTTTTGGAAAACAGGGACATAATTTGCAGATGAAGAATTTTTAGAGATTGTTTAAGCCATCTTATTGGCAATGTCAGATTTTGAGGTGAGAAGATCATCGTTGACCTTAAGATGTTATATTGAAGATTTGGAACCTTTGCCTTTAATTCTACTTATCATATTCCTGACTTTGCTTATAGGAGTTCTAGAGGCATAGCCTCTCCAAGATTCACGTTTTTGTTGGTTGACTGTGTGTCGAGCTTTAGCTCGAGCCTTGCAACAATTATCAAAATTAATTCTTGTAGGTCGTTTACTGAGCTTACGTTCAGCTTTTTTACGTGCCTTAGTGGCAGTTTCGTCGGTTTCGTTAAACCATGGCTTGTGAATGCGTGGATTTGCCGAGGTTTTAGGGATAGTTTCAGTTACTATATCAATGAGACCTTTAGAAAAGGCCTCAACAGGATCAGTTGCATTGATTATTTCATCATATACAATATGTTCACGGCAGAGGGTAGAAAATGTACCCCAATCAGCCTTGGAAAATTTCCAACGCGGATTGTGCTCCTCGGGAATAGGTGATACGGGTTCTAATACAATGGGGAAGTGGTCACTTCCACATGTATCTTCATGGACTGACCATGAGAAATCTTGTAAAATGAATGCATCAGTTTCTGTTAAATCTATCTTAAATCCTGCAGGAGGATGTAGATATGTGTTTGTGCCATCATTAAATAGACATAAGTCATTTGATGAGGAAACTTTCGAGTCTTTTACCCCTAGAATCTAGGGTATTACAACCCCAGAGGGGATTGTGCCCGTAGAAGTCACCCATGATAATAAAAGGTTTAGGTAATTGGGTAACAAGTTGATCAATATCTTTTATAGTAAGATCTTGAGTTGGTGGAATATATAAAGAACAGAGAGTTAGAGTTTTAAATAATAATAAGCTGACAGCAGCAGCCTAAAATTGTGTTTTTAATGGAATTACTCTGTGGATAATTCCATCACGTATTAAAATTGATGCACCCCCCCTATCAGCAGAAGGGGAGAAAGAATTATAAAAAGTGAATGGTCTCATTGCAACTTTATCATATTCTTTAAAATGAGTTTCTTGAAGGCATCTTGAAGACATCACATCAGTCGTCTACTCAAGCAACAAGTAGGCATAGACACTTATTTTTCCTCGGCCACTCCACATAAAACCATCATCAAGGCTAATGGTAGGAAACATGGGAGAGATGGAAGAGATTGTGAAACAGCAGGTCATATACATGACATAATATGTCGTTAGTAAATGGTCTGTAAAAATTAAAAAATCATGGTATAACAATACAGTAACTTTGTTTAATTCATTACAGTTACCTATTCCAAACCTTTATGAAATATCTTCTCAGGATTTTATTACTGCACAATCTTTTTTATTATCATTAGACTCTAACAAGTGGCTTGCCGATCTTTGGAATGATAGAAGGCTAACTAACGGCAATAAACTTCGCACCTATCGTCTCTTTAAGAATACTCTATCTGCTGAAACATATTTAAGTACACTACCCAACAGGTCTCAACGCAGTATTTTTAGTAATTTTCGCAGTTGCACTTTACCTTTACAGATAGAATTAGGCAGCTTTTCCCGCCCTGTTGTTCCATTAGAGGACCGTTTATGTAAGTGTTGTAACAATCACAGTGTAGAGGACGAAGTCCATTTCCTAGTCTGTTGTAATTTATATTCAGATTTAAGATATAATTTATGGTATACAGTATCCGTTTCAGATCCTTCTTTCCTTTGACTATCCCCAGTAGTCCAATTAACATATTTAATGCAACATCAAGATTATCACAATCCACTTGCCGCACTTCTCCAAAAAATGTATTTACGACGTATGTCGTTCTTGTAATTGTTATAAATATGAAACATATATTTTAACTCATATGTTACCTCATTTAAACGCGTAAGCGTTTTTAAGAAAATTGTGTCTCATAGACCATTACTGGCCGGACAGCTTATGCTATTTGTTTTAATATGTATTTGACTGTATGATGTTGATATGCTGTGTGACACATTAATAAATTATTTTTTCTTCTTTCTTCTTCTTCTTCATGATATCTCATCGTGTTGTCTTTGTTATCTCATTATCATACCAAAATGTATCATGTATATATCCTCTGTTTTTATCATCTCTCCGATACACTTGATAACGGTATAAGGATCTATATCGAAACGTCGCTATTGTTAATAAAGAGGTTGATCATCCATGAGTATGTGTCTTCTTCATCACACCAACTTCTAGAATGCCTCTCAAACAATTTATTTAATAGCAACGTCAACTTTATTGTTTAAACAAAACATGTCAGTGTTGAGATAAATCTACTGAAGTGAAGAACATAACTGCATGAGCAAACTTTTTTGTTACTATTCGTTATTGTCGATTACAGATTAAGTCAAGTGAACTAGTGTCTGAAAAGGATATATATTGTCGCGACAGCTTTCACACATAGTGGTACATCAATAGGATATAAAATGTCGCGACAGCTTTCACATGTAGTGCTACATCAAATGATCATGAAAGCTGATCCAGACTTATGTAGGATTGATTACCTTTAAATAATTATAATGAAAGGTTTCGTCGATGCATTCACCTACACACCAGAAGATATAATGACATGTGGTTATATGCTTAGTAACTGGTTATGAGGACTATACACCGTTATCATGCAAGCATATTCTTCCGACTATCTGATTAATCACGTGCTGGTCCCTGACAAGGAGATTGGCAGAGGATCGTTAGAGTCGGGGAGTTTACTTGATATCATATCAGGAGGACAAGTGAACACGCAAGCTGCGACATAATAGTGACTACGCATACAAGCTAACAGATTTAGTTTCAGTTAAGTTATATTAAGCAGGAACAATAATATGTACATGATCCAAAAATCGGATCCACAATTGATAGCTTTTAAATTTCACAGATATCACTGTCCCGTCTATTTGACGACTTGTTGAAGTTGTTTTATGAATTCTAGATTCTCGTCGTTTGGTCTTGAAATATGACAACTGCTTTTGGTGATTTTATGGTTATGAAATATATCATGATATTACATTGAAATGTGGTTATCCAGGTCCTGTTTCACACATCGTATGCTCTTTAAAATTAAAACATTCGATAGAAGTACACATATGTAGCAAAATAATCAGCATTGCTAGGATGTGAGCTGTCTTTGAGGTGACAACGTATATTGCCTGTTTACTGATACTTCACACATAGTCATTAAACAGTATATGTTTGTTTTAGAACACATGTTTTAACTTGAATAAAGAACTATCTTACTGTCACATTAAATACTACTATTTCATTGGTCAATGACAAATCAAGTTTCCATAACAGCCATAACATCAGTTCTTTTCATGTTCATGTTAAGTGTACTCACATTGAATGGTGATGCATTGTTACAACATATTTATTCTATGTACATAACATCAGTTCATGTTCATGTTAAGTGTACTCACATTGAATGGTGATGCATTGTCACAACATATTTATTCTATGTACATAACATCAGTTCATGTTCATGTTAAGTGTACTCACATTGAATAGTGATGCATTGTCACAACATATTTATTCTATGTACATAACATCAGTTCATGTTCATGTTAAGTGTACTCACATTGAATAGTGATGCATTGTCACAACATATTTATTCTATGTACATAACATCAGTTCATGTTCATGTTAAGTGTACTCACATTGAATAGTGATGCATTGTCACAACATATTTATTCTATGTACATAACATCAGTTCATGTTCATGTTAAGTGTACTCACATTGAATAGTGATGCATTGTCACAACATATTTATTCTATGTACATAACATCAGTTCATGTTCATGTTAAGTGTACTCACATTGAATAGTGATGCATTGTCACAACATATTTATTCTATGTACATAACATCAGTTCATGTTCATGTTAAGTGTACTCACATTGAATGGTGATGCATTGTCACAACATATTTATTCTATGTACATAACATCAGTTCATGTTCATGTTAAGTGTACTCACATTGAATAGTGATGCATTGTCACAACATATTTATTCTATGTACATAACATCAGTTCATGTTCATGTTAAGTGTACTCACATTGAATAGTGATGCATTGTCACAACATATTTATTCTATGTACATAACATCAGTTCATGTTCATGTTAAGTGTACTCACATTGAATAGTGATGCATTGTCACAACATATTTATTCTATGTACATAACATCAGTTCATGTTCATGTCAAGTGTACTCACATTGAATAGTGATGCATTGTCACAACATATTTATGCTATGTAGACAGCGTTTCAGTAGAGTCTATGTTGAAACGACGCCTACGAGGAATTTATAATATAAGATTGTCAGTAATGGCGGCCTTAATTTGCATATTCAGCATAAATTATTGTTGTGATCTTTACCGAAAAGGCTTAATCTGATTCATTACCCCTCTAAACATGGAGAGAGACACCTCAATTAATTTGATATCATGCATAGTTACTGAGATACTGACGAAAACAAGATTTTCAGTAATGGCTGCCTTAATTTGCATATTGTGCGGATTGCCCAATGATGACGGAGTGGCATCATTCAGATTCTTGAAGAGCTAAAAAATATAGAAACAGCAAAAAAACTTTGTACATACTGCAATGCACACTTATCGGTCCCTGCCACTGGACTATAAGTTGTTATCCATAAAATGTGTCCCCTTTTTTCATCACCTCAACATCTAGATAGATGCCAGTCAAATAAATGTACTTTTGTTGCCACTTTAAAATACAAATTAACCAAATTTAGCTATAGTCCAGCGGATAATGGCATGATTTGTATGTAATTGTGCATTTACATGTTACAAGTGAAATCTTAATTTTAAGGGAAAGAAATGAATTGTTTATTGCATTTCAGATAGGGAGGCACTCAAAAATATGTGTTGTAATATTTTTATTAAGCTCCCAAAAACAACTGTTCAATATGCAGTCAGTGTTGTTTGTTGTTTGGAGAGTAGTAGAAATGAGGGTGAAATTAGAGTGATCTCCCCTTTATTATGACTTTATGCTATGTCACCAACCAAGGTCACAATGCTGGAATCAGTAACATAGCCTATGATAGGCTCATTTAAAGGAATTAGTTCATGTTTATTTGTGCACATGCCAGGAGGGATGTCCACAGATATTGAGGAGACATGAATGGTGAGTAAAACTGTTTTTTTATTTTATTAATAATTTGATACTGGGGGCCTGATAGTTGCATGGCTGTCAATGCAGTGCCCAACACTAAACATTGAATACATTTTTGTACATGCTAGGAGGAATAAATATATGCCCATTATTGGTGTTTTGAATCAGATTTGTCTAAAACAGAAATATACTGAAGTTCTAATGTTTAGATTAATTGATTTTTCTGAAAATAGTGGTATCATAGCTAAGCTGAAATTTACATGGAATAGTACTCCCCTTCCACTAATATTATGTTTTGAAGCGGAGGGGGGCTTCTGTTACAAGATGTCATATACCACTTTTTACTTTTAAACATCAATCAGTTTACTAAAATTATGTATCCATATAATGTTATTGTCCAGTTTATTATTATATTTCAGAATTAAAATGAAATTATAGAACTTTATGTTTTAGTATAAAAATAAATATAACAAATGTCTCTTTTGGAATAAGTTTATTTGATAACAAATATTTGAATTCAACTTTTCAGGCCAATTTTAAGATGTTGTTTACACCTGCTTATATTTTTTTAGTTTATTAACCAATTAAATGAAATTTTTATATTATGACAGAATGAGATGCTGTGCAGCTGCGATGGTGGCATAGACAAGTTCAAGTACTACTGCTGAGGCTACCCCCTCGTCAGGTATTACATAGATAAATGAGAAATTATTTGTATAGTTTTATAAATATATTTATGAATCAGTTACACTAACAATGTACAGTACAAACAGCAGGTGTAACTGTCAATGTTGTTGTCTCCTCATAGTTCCCACATAATTGTTCATTTGTTTGATAAATTCACAAGTGTTATCCGTAAATTTGTTTGTGCATTATTTTGCTAATAGCATTTACATAAACATTCTCAATTTCTCAACATATTTTTTTAGGACAATTTTATCATTGAAGCACCCATAAAATACTTATTGTCCATGTTGCCTATATTTAGCAGGGGTGATCAGATGTTATCTTGTTAAACCTTCGTGAGCAGGTGTAAATAATATGTTCTCTTTAAACCTCTTCAAAATATGAATGTTAAAAGGCAGGAGAAATACATGGAATGTATAAGTTTATTTATTATTTTATTTTGACACCCTTTTTACTGAGGAAGATGCTGGAAGGCGGTTGTAAAATCTCCAAAATCAATGGATTAATTAAAACATGTAATTTTTGCCCAAATATTTATAAGGTAGGGTCAATTGCTTTTAATATATTTTTAAATATCAATCAATCATGAGCATTATGATAAGGACAGCAAGAGACAGACAAATCAAAGTATGCTCTGTATTAATGTACACTGACGGGCAAAAGAAAGTATATGGCTCAGTTGTATTTATCATATGTATAATTTTTAGAGTCAAATATCTCGAGTTTTCGACGTCGTATTAAAAAACTGACTAGTTCGTGAAATTAGTCCAAAACATTAAATCAGTCGAAGATTACCTTTAAAAAAGTTTAAATTATTTTTTTTTTTTATTAAAATTTAAAATTTAAATTTTGACATTCCCCCAAATTAATTTTTTATAAAACACAACTGTTCATCGACATATAACACATACTCTGTGAAAACAATAAATGTGCTTTGTCCTGCACACATTTACAACATTTTGAACGTTATAGGGGTCATGTTGGTGTAAATTTGATTTCTTACCCCTGTCTACTTTAAATAATGATATTTTAGTTAAAAAAATAAAACAGTCACCAATTAAGTCATTCAAACTACTACCAAATGTTATTGTATCGTGTCATAATCAAATGTATCTTTTCTTTAAAATATTGAATTAATCGAAAACAAGTGAGTGTTATACTTTCTTTTGCCCGTCAGTTTATTTCATGTCATGCAATTTAATGACTATTTTGAATCAAGGAATAATTGTACATAACTATAATAGATTTTTATTTTCCAGATTCCAGATGATGAATAGTCAAACACAGTGATGATGAGTAGCGAAACGCAGACCACAGATGACTCCAAGATTGATTGGACTTTGTGTGTATTTTGCCAGAAATTCACAAAGGATCCTCTTATCTGCCAAGCTAATGCTAAGAACCAATCTGGAAATGGCTATTTCACAATGGCCAATAACGTACAAGCTTTTTCTGAACTTGGACAGATGCCAATGGACCTAAATATGAGTTGTTTTGGGGGTGTTAACAACATTTTAACCAGCTTTGAAAGTCACAGAGCATGCTGGCACAAGTCATGCAGTCTTAAGTTCAACAATAAAATGTTGCAGAGGGCAACCAAACGGCGAGTATCAAATGAAATTGAAACTTCAAACAGTGACTGCCTTTCCCCATAACAACATAGTGAAAGTAAACTCATGAGATGTTCATCTAATGACAGAAACAAAACTTCAGAAAAACATAACGGTTGCTTTATTTGTGAGCAATTGTGAGACAGATTTGAGATCCGTATCAACCTTTCAAGTTGACAGGCGTGTTCGTGATTGTGCTCTAAAGTTGCAAGACAGTCATCTCTTAGCCATACTCAGCACGGGAGATTTGATGGCACAGGATGCCAAATATCACCCTAGATGCCTCAGCAATTTATACAGGAAAGCAACTCAAACAGAACAACATCTAAAGGCGGATGAAATCAGTTATTCCCAAAGACTTAAAGAAGGTCTAGCTTTTGCCCAGCTTAAAGAATATGTTGAGGAATGTGGACAAGAACATATTCCTGTATTGAAACTGTCGACATTGTCTAAAGTTTATTCTACTTACTTGAAGTATCATGGTCTGACATACGACATACATAGCACAAGAATGAAGAACAGGTTGTTAGACGAGTTTCCTGATCTCCAGGCTCATCCCAGTGGAAGAGAAACACTGTTGGTTTTCACAGAACATGTAGGTGAAGTTCTGAGAACTTCTCATGACCAAGATTTTGATGATAAAGGTCAGGCACTCTGCAAAGCAGCTCGTCTCGTCAGAAAGGAAATTTTGGCCTTGACACAGGAACCTTTTGCAGGAGCATTTGATGATAACTGCCAGGCACAATCTATTCCCCACTCTCTACTGTTCTCTTGTTAAAATGATACTGGAAGGAACAATCCCTAATTCACAGACAACTGCTAGGAAGCAAACTGCCATATCACTTTCTCAGCTCCTTGTTTACAACTGCATAAAACGCCCAAAGGAAGGATCCACATCTGTTCGACACAATAAAGAGCGAGAGACACCACTTCCTCTGTATATCGGTTTGACCATTCATGCCAAGACCAGGAAAAGAGATTTGATTGACTTTATGTATGACTTTGGAATGTCTGTGTCATATGACAGAGTGTTGGAGGTTTCGACAGAAGTAACCAATGCAGCATGCCAGAGATACACCGAAGAAGAAGTTGTCTGTCCCTCAAAACTCAAGTTCAACCTCTTCACAACATCTGCCATAGACAACATTGACCACAACCCAAGTTCAACAACAGCACAAGGCTCATTTCATGGCACAGGAATTTCACTATTTCAACATCCCAGTAAAGTCAATCGAGGCGTGGACAGAACTAAACCTTTAGAAGATGTAACCTCCAAACCGCAGTCAAAATCTGTGAGAGAGCTTCCTGGTTTTTATGAAGAAGTTCCACCATTTATTCTGAGGAAAGATGCTTCATCCTGCCCAAAGACACCAGACTACCATGCATCTACAAATTTGAAGACTGGATCAACACAACATCGAAGATATCACCAACATTCCACTTCTGGTTTATGGTCCTCAACTTGGAACTGTTAATCTTATCATTTGTTGGATGTTTAAGAAGTGGAAACTTCTTTGAGTATATTCAACTTCTAGAAGCCATAACACCATGGATGTTTGCCCTTGACCATACAAACTATGCAAGATGGTTACCCGTGCATATTCGTGATATGAAAAATCTCAATGAAACCCATCCACAAACAGCTGAAGAGTTCAAGAAAGGTCATTTTGTTGTTCACAAGACAGAGAGGGCTTATTCTGCAATCCCATTGGATCATGCTCATGAACAGAATAATGCAAGGATAAAAGGTGATGGAGGTGCCATTGGTCTTACAGAAAATGCATCTGCCTTGAGAAGATGGACAGTTGGTGGCCCAGAAATGAACGGAATTCTTGAAGAATTTGATGCCTCTCTCACTACATACCTGCACATGAAATAGCTGTATCATTAGTACCAAGGAAATCACTGTATCTCCCTCTCTTCCACAGTTTCACAGGCTGTGATACTGTGTCTTCCTTTAGGGGATGTGGAAAAAAGAAAGCATGGCAAGTCTGGTTTCATCTCGAGGAGGTTACCGACGTATTGGAACTCCTGTCAAAGCATCCTGATCAAGTTGCAGATGCTTTGATCACTACACTTGAACGTTTTGTGATATTGATGTATGACAGAACAAGTTGCCATACGAACTTGAATGAAGCAAGAAAGTACATGTTCTCTTTGAAGAGTAGAGCAATAGAAAACATACCCCCAACATCTGCAGCTTTCAAAGAACATGTTAAGAGAGCAATTTATCAGGGAGGACACATATGGGGCCAGTCTATTATCTGTTGTCCTGATCTTCCAGATCCATCTAACTGGGGTTGGAAACGCAATGCATCCAACATGTGGGAGCCATTATGGTCAACTATACCAGAGGTTTCCATGACATGCCAGGAACTGTTGAAGTGTCGCTGTACCAAGGGATGTAGTGGCAGGTGCAAGTGTCTGAAAGCTGCTCTGAAATGTACTGCACTGTGTCTTTGTGGTGGAGACTGTGCCCAATGATATTCTCCTACATTGCTTAAGTAAGTGTAACAATCCGAGATAATTGTGATTCATGCGAATCTAGATTAGGGCTACATTGACTCCTAACAATCATTTTATTATGAAAGGATGTCAACAACATCTCTGCCGAATGGTAGGCTTATTGAGTGAACATTGTGGAGTTTCCTGTGCGAATAAGTCCCTGAAAGTTTAATATTGAGCATGAAATGGCGGCCATCTTGAATTGTGAGTGCCTCTCTATCTGTATATTTTGTCTATAGTATGGACAACCTCTGTGCCCAATTTGGATCATACTGAGTGAAAATTGTCAAATGTACTGTGTAAATAAGTCCCTGAAAGTGAAATTTTGAATATGAAATGGCGGCCATCTTGAAAAATGGTGGCCATCTTGAATTGTGAGTGCCTCTCTATCTGTATATTTTGTCTATAGAATGGACAACATCTGTGCCTAATTTTATGCATATTGAGTAAAAATTGTCAAATTTACTGCATAAATAAGTCCTTGAAAGTGAAATTTTGAATATGAAATGGCGGCCATCTTGAAAAATGGCGGCCATCTTGAATTTTGAGTGCCTCCCTATCTGTATCTTATTTCTATAGTATGGACAATATATCTACCAAATTTCATGCTTGTAACATGAAAATGCATAATTATACCATTATCCGCTGGACTACTAAGCGTACCAGAGTCAATTTCAATATCTTAACATATTTGTTCACGGCCTTATCTTCGCTGGTGATTAAATCGTGTGTGATATATCACTCTTCAATTTTGACATTATTGGCAGTATTAGCATCTTGGCAAGTAGTACTTTTGACATGGAGGTAATAAGTAAAATTGGCTGTTAACGTATTTAGCTGCCTACCAGCTCAGGTAACACCGCTGAAAAGATTGCGTTGCCCTCGTGAGAAGCATACAGATTATATTTTACAATCACGTTTTACTAACAACCTCATTGTTGGTACGTTGTTTTAAATGCAAATTCACCTACATGCTATTCTAAATTAGATACTCAGATATAAGAGCATGTCCAATATTATAGTTTGAAAGGGGCAGTAGCACGTTTTTTCGCTCAAATAAGTTGATGAAATGTATTTGAAAAATAATTTCACCAATAGTAAAACATCCTTCTCTCTTCGGAAAATAAAGTTTAAAATGAGTGTACATGTTTTGGTAAAGCCATGGGAATCGTTTTTGTAATACAAAATAATAAATTGTGTTCGCAATAAAATGGCCACCATGCAATTTTTGCTTTATACGCAACATAGTTTTTACCACTACATATAATTGGTATGCGTAATAAGATGTTTTACCCTCTAAAGTTGGTTTAAATGACATAAACTATCATTATAAATGGAAAATTTGAAAAAATAAATTTTGCAAAAAACGTGCTACTGCCCCTCTAAAGGTAATCCTTTTATTGGACACATTGAATCACCGATGTTCTTAATGGGGTTAAAGTAGGTAAGTACACTATTCTCAAACTTACGGCATAAGAACTTGCATGTTTCGCTTAGGATATTTCAAGAAGCATTCATAGGATTTATAATTTACTATCTTACACATAGTTTTTTCAATGGTGATCAGATTTTGTTGACATTGGCATTATTTTCAAGGCCACAGTGAAACTTTATCTTCAAACACGTACTCCTGCATGTTTGCTAATAGGACATTATATCCGTACCATTATCAAACGTTGCTGTATGGCATTCGTGTCATAGATATATCGAGTAACCTGCAATATCGACGATTTGACTTTATGAGGGCTTGTCAACATTATATGTCAAAATAATAAATGAGTGGGACTCTTTTAATAGATTCAGCAACAAACATTTGTATATCCAATTCTATAAAATCATGAAACGAAAGCCACTATTTGAATTCTTTAAATGCACAGTTAGTATAATAATGGAAGATAAACATTATGAATGACAATTTGCTTGTTTGTGAAATGAAAACAATTGTCTGTCTTATGATTAGAGGTGCAGTAAGTGAATGGGGATTCTGTGGTGTTGCAAATAAACTTATGTGTTCAGTATTTACATTTTAGTAACCTTTTACTTGAGAATACAAAGTCTGAGAACTTGAAACGTTAAGTTTTTAAAATTTTAATTAAATGTCTCAAAAAAGTTAGTCCACACAACCCAAGAAACATCAGGGCATAATGAATATACATGGTTCGATGAGGTCCTGCGCGCCCAATTCCCATTGAGCGGCCATTTTAATGTGTTTACATGACAATGGCCGCTCGAAGGTACATGTAGGTCAAGTTATCTGACTGATATAGATAGCTCAACACTCGGGGTAGGCCCATTTAAGGAATCATTTTCCCTGAGTAGAACCAGTAGGAAGTGTGGAGGCATGTATCTAAGCAAGACACAATCACTGGGTCTGTTGTTCCTTAAATGTTAAATCAATCTAGTTGAGGAACTCTTCTTGAATCAATGTAAACCAAATGAAAATAAAAAAAGGCTGTACATTGTGTTGAGACTTTGTGAATAGCTTATCCAATCCACTCAAAGAAAGTTTTAATGAATTACACAAACACAGACACTTTGAAATTGTTTTGTGCAAAGAACAGGTCTCTTATTCTTGGAAGCTTAAATATGTCGCCATTGTGTACCTAATGTGATAAATTCATTCATTTTCTGATTCATATCGCCTATCAGTTTCATAACAGGAAATATTACTATGTTATTTGTTACAACATCGGTTGATGAGCAGACAATTTTTTAAATGTTCAGTTATTTTAATCCACCTTATATTTATTTATATTTATTTATATATATTTATTATTTATACCTTATATAACTCAAGCTTTTAGGAGTTGAGACCATATTCAAAATTAAAATCAAGCTCACCACATTCAATAATCTATCACAATTCTCATTTACAAATACAATATATTACAGTTCTAAAGGGGCACTTCGTAAATACAAGTTTGATAATGTAAATCTGTGAACACAAAGTGCCACATATTACATTATATTTTCATAAAAAAAATATTAAGAATAGCAGAAAGTTATCAATTAGACGGTGGGTAAACTAGAATTATTTATTGTAGAATAATATGCCACTTTAAACTAGACAATCACGTGTATGTTACATGGCTTCAAGCTCAGGTAATCATTCATTTATGTGCATATGGACACTCGCTAGGCTTCTTACACATTAAGTCGAGTAGTTGTTGACACAACCAGCTGTACAGACAGTAACTTAGGCTTCCTAAGTCCTCACAAGGTACTGGTATTGATTTATGTGACATTGGATGTGACTTGTCAATAACCATTAGCCCACAAGGAAACATCTGATGAGTCTATAAGCAAATCGGTTCTATATCATTAGTACTTACACCGAACATAAACATCAGTTTGTAGATAAAACTCATATAACACAGAAACCAACGACTGGCATGGTTAGATTTGGGACCACACTATGTGCATTTATCTTCCAGTTTATTTGGATTTAGAATTAGAACAACACACATCCACAGTGCAGTGTGGTAAATTCTCTAAATTACTGATTGAAGTTATTTATAAACATGTATTTTCTTCTCTTGTTCATTATGTTAGATGAATACATGTGTATTTCATTTATCAAGTTTTTAAAAAAAAATAAGTTAGAGTTTCAAAGTTTTAACAAATTTATCGGTTTTAACAAACTCAACACGTTAACCTGCTGAATCTGATAATTTGCAGTGTCAATTTATACACTTAAACTTTACAAAATTGAAACCATAGGCACGAGACAGGAAGTGCGGTAATTAGCAGTCGGTGTCTCAACAGGATATATAAACTGTCGTGTCAGCTTTCACACGTATTGCTACATCAAAGTAATCCTAAAGGCTAATCCAGACTGTACAATACAATACAATACAATGTACAATATATTACCTTTAGGTATAATAGAATGTCACTTTGATTCATTCACTAACATAGAGGGCAATAAATAGGCATTGTTATTATAATTATGTATCATTTACAAGTTATAAATCTAAAGATTCATAGAATTTACTTGCTAGGAAGCAAGGTAACAATGTGAAAAACTGTAGCTCACCCGGAAGTTGCTTTGGATTGGTTCTGTTCGTATCTGAGTGTCATCTGACAACACTATACTGACTTGTGGGGTACCCCAAGAATCAGTACTGGCCCCCTACTGTTTACCCTTTACAGCAAACCTGTCTCTCGAGTCATAAGTAATAGTGGCATTAATGATCACTTCTACGCTGATGACACGCAGTTGTACAACAGCTTTGCTCTTGATGACCATTCACAGAAGGGAGGATTAACTGCTATGCAAGACTGCACAACTGAAGTCGGCTGCTGGATGAACGGAAACATGTCGAAATTAAACAGTGATAAGACGGAAGCTTTGCTCATAGGACCCGAAAGAAGATTGCAAAAGATCAATGCAACTAGTGTCACAGTTGGCACAGAAGACATCAACTTCTCGACAAATGCCAAGAACTTGGGTGTAAAACTCGACTCATCACTCAACATGGAGAAGCATATCAATGAGCTTGTCAGAATATGCTATTTTCACCTCCGAAACAGGGGTAAGATACGTTTCTTCTCACGGAACAAGCAGCTGCAGCACTTGCACGATCTATGATCCTCTCCAGGATCGACTATTGTAATAGTCTGCTCGCTCGTAATAGTCTGCTCACGCCAGATCAGAAGACTACAGAACATCCAGAACGATGCCGCCAGAATTGTCACCCTGTCCAAAAAGTCCTGTCACATCACCCCCGTGCTCAAACAACTTCACTGGCTACCGGTCAAGGAACGGATACGTTTCAAGATCCTCACCTTCACATATCAATGTGTCAATGATTCAGCGCCAGGTTATCTCTGCGATCTAGTCGTAAACTATGTGCCAACAAGAACTCTCCGTTCCAGTGACCAAATGTTACTCAACGTCCCTCACATCAAGCTCCAGACATTTGGGGGAAGATCGTTCGAATACAACGCTGCCACGGAATGGAACTCCCTCCCAATTGACTTGAAAATAAGCCCAACTCTCACACAGTTCAAAAAGAATCTGAAGACATACCTGTTCAACAATGAACAATGATCTCTGAATTCTCTTAGCGCTTTGAGCACATCTAATGTGGAATCTAGCGCAATATAAGACTTCATATTATTATTTATTATTATTATTAAGACCGGGGTTCGATTCCCGGTCGCGTCATACCAATAGACGTTAAAAGATGGGAGTTGTTGCTGCCTTGCTTGACACCCAGCATTATAAGGATAGAACAACGCTTTAACTGGCGCTGCACTGTGGCTGCCGGGTGCTATTTGCACACAAAGAATTTCCTATGTACATTGTATTACGGAAAATAAAGACTTATTATTATTATTACTATTAGCATGTTGACGTTCTTCATTTGAAAGTTTTTTGATAATTACAGGTATGAAAGAAATACATTCTAACAACATTTGCCCCGTTATATACATATATCTACATGTTCGTGTTCAAGTTTATATATATACCTTTGAGATCACAAATAGTTAACAAAATGTGTACAACTTGAGTCAATATTCATATAAAACATATCAACATCTCTAGTTTTTTTGTTCTGCAACTGAATGCATGAACCTGTTAATGATGATTCTTGTCTGTCCAGTGTGCGACTTCTTCACAAGCAGTGTTCATCAAAGAGACTTGCAAAAATCCATAGTAAACTTGTCAATGACAGGTCAAATATGGATAGCAATAGTATCAACTGATCTGTTACAACACCATATAGCGTTAGCTCTAGTAGGTTTTGAATACAAATAAAATGTGGTTAATAATATTGAACATTTTTTATGATTGCTGTAGAATGTTTGCTAGATATTACATTTTTTGATATTGATCATTTCTCTAGTGAATTCATGTCTCCTACATGTATAAACTTTCTTTCCATGTGACTTGTTTTACTCAATGTATTTTCCTTGTTCAAAATAATGGATCGTGAAAGATACTATAACAATGATCTGAACTAAAATATAAGATGAACACGTTTGCTCTTTTACTGACTCTATGTCTTGTTTTGTTTTCCTAATTAGTCCACTTGTTCCATTCAATAGTTATTAATTGACGTCTCTCCGCTTTGTCTCCAGCTAAAAGCGCACCAGTTCCTCCACTCATGGATTCTGATAAACTGTAGAAGTTCCAGTCTAGCCAGTTATTTCTGTACCCTTAATGTGTCTGTAAGGTTACTACCGTGTTACATTTATGGCCAATGAATGATATCGCTTCCGTCGTTGATTCGCTATAGACATTAACAATACAGTAGCAAATCTTTCATGAAACTGTTAGATTGATCTACAGATCGATACAACGTGGGCATTCATTTTCTCACTGTCGTTTTATGGCATTGAGGAGTGAATGGGACAAATATGTAAATGTGTCTGCATCCTATGCATAACATTACGTAATAATATCAATAAGTAACATACTTAATTTACACAAGTTGTGTAAATGAATATTATCTATAAGTTCACCTCGAACTCATTGTGAATGTTTAACTTACAGATTTTTGTAACTAGACTTTGTAAAACATGTTTAGCAAAGCTTTGTTCGAAACACTCTGTCTAAACCATCTTAGAATTCTCTAAAAATCATGTATCACAGTCCAGTATAACTATTCATAGACCGCTAAACTAGTGGCTTACTCATCACTGATGTCTGGCGAGGTGTGGTCAGGTAATTCCATCAACGCAACATATTCTAAATTTGTTAGTTAACAAGTCACTACGTTTTTTCTCTGTATTTGCTATAAATATGTTAGGTTATCCTTTCAGGGGACGTTGTGCTGTAAAACAATCTAGACAAAGATTAATAAAGATCAGCAATGATCGAAACTGCAACGTCCGATTATCTCGTTGGATTCTATTTGATAACTGTGAATCGTTTTCTCAGTGTCAGAATGGAAGTTACATGCATTTACAAATAAAAGAGCTTGTGACACGCACTACCGTGAGAAGTGAGCAGTGAGTAGTCATAAGTAGGTATACTTAGTAGAGAAGGAAAATATCAGAAAAGAAATTTAATTGGCAATATTTTGATATTTAAGTAACTTTTGCAGAGAGACAGGAGGATAATACCAATAAATAAATTAATTTTCGAACATATATTGTTATTTATTTTGTTATTGTATATTTGACTCTCAGTTGCACTGAACTCAAACCAAAAGTGCCGACATCTCTTAAAAGCCAGGTCCCTGTACTACTGTAACATACCACAGGCGAACTCCATGTTAGTTAACTGAGATAAATGGCTTACAGTAGATAAATGTGATTAATAGGATGTTGACTGGAGTAGTACATGGTTTAATTCACTGTTAATACATGTCTTTAGTTATCTCGGGAAGTTAATGGATAGGCATAGTTAGTAAACCTTAATTTGGTCAGTGAACTTTTTATGTGTAGCTTAATATATGAGGTATGGCTTTATATCGAATTAACATACAATAAAGATCTATACATTGTTATGGTGAAAATGTAACATTGTGTCAGACTGATGTCACTGTTTTGAATCGTGGTAATTAATTATATTTTGACTCCACAAGAATGCAACTTTTTATCCGTCTCCTGGCATATATATAGCTTTAATGAAATTATGTTTGAATAACAACTTATATGTCTGGACAAATACTGAGAGACTAGGGTGTAGTTCTAACTAATCTATGGATATTTTAGTAAAAGTTGCACATTGTCTCTTATTGAGTTTGCCCTTCACATGGACCTCTTCCCAGCAGATTTTATAATCACGTTTTTCCTTGAAGATGATGATTTTGATTTCCATAGGGATTCATCTCCATTATTTTCGCCACTTTGTAAATGCTTCGTTTGTGTGTTGATATTTTGAAACTGATCATATGTCACAAATGTATCATTTCTCAAGCATAATTATATATTAAAGTTACAATAAACTTTTGAAAAATTTTAAACACACATTCCCTGAAGACTCAGGAGTATCATTTCCACGTTGTAAACAGTGTATTTTGTTCATGTGGTATTAAGAAAAGAGAACTACTTGTGCATTAGCAAGAGTTTCACGACAAAGACGAAATAATAACAGCAACAAGATGAAGTGTCATGAGACCTTGACCTTTCAGGAATTTGTTTTGAACACAATTTGCAGTAAACAAGCCAGACTGCCTGTGACAACAGAGCTAGAGGTTAGTGAAATGCAAGATAAACTGTAATGTAAAATAATGTACACAACCAAATATGTTCAACTTTAACTTACTTTACAAGCATAAAGTAACAAAGAAACACCAAAAGTATTCAGAGAAGAGAAACTATACCGACTAAAATACAGTTTGACTGAAACTGATTATTTGACGTTAATATATTCATCAAATTGTCTTAGTTGTCATTGATATATTCATCAATTGCCTTAGTTGTCAGCTGTACTAGTAATCAATATATCCGCTAGCAGTTTTGGTCCATTAATTCCGATGAAGCTTTTTAGTGTACATTTGTTACTCTGTTCACCTCGTGCTATAAGAAATATTACATGTCAAACATTCCATGTTCATGTTAAGGATATTGAATACTTCGTAAAATGATGTCATGGTACAACCTTAGACTCTCAACTTACTCAATCATAAGGTTTCAAACAAACGCCTTATGTATGAGGAACTTCGTGTCATCCACTCTGAGCATCATTGCGTCTATCATACTTGGAATGTCTCAATAAAGGTCCCGATTGCTTCAAAATTGCCATATTTTTGTGCTAAGATTTGATTGGTTTCTTCCTGGCAGCGTAGGAAGTGTCGCCGTCGAGAGGAAACCATCCAACGACTCCGTGTCCCTGCAGGCAATATTTTGTAACTTGTATTTCTAGATTAGATCCGAAACTGGGATGATTTCTTATAGGTCCCAAAGCTTCCCAAATACCCTACATGCAATTATATGAATTGATATAATTTTTTGGAAGATGAGCATTGACAACTATTCAGAAAACAAACTTTGAATATAATAAACTGAACCATGATCTATAGAAGATATAAAGCTTGGACTTTAGAAATAAGCTTATAAAAGACGACACCATCATGAAATCATGTAAAGAAATGAAAATATTACCGATGTAAGTTGTTGAGAGATGAGCATTGGTCACTATTTGAGAGAATATATGAATATGTTTCTTGTAGAAATCTAAAACATAAACGATACATTGTGTTGCATTTTGAAAGAGGAATATACAAGTAGACATAAACGCACCATCAGGACATCAGATAAATTGATAAATTATACAATGGATGGTGTTCTCGGCAGGATAAAGGCAACGGATATTTTCGATATCTATTGGGGACATATATGGATAAAGATGCACGAAGAAGCACAGAGAAGATTAACAGATTTCTCAACAGGAAAGATACATTTCCCTCAAATTCTCAATCTACTAGTGGTGCTTGTACTTACAAATCTCATGACTTTAACATATGTCTGTTAAATGCCAGATGAGCAAAGACTAACGATCCAACAAATGACAAGGCCTTGGCAATTAGAAATTTAATTGTGGATAATAAACTGGATATTTTAGCAATTACAGAAACATGGCTCCGAGATGATGATTCTGATGATCATGCTGTTTGTAAACTCACTCCTCAAGGATACAATTTTACCCAAGTATCCAGGAAACACAAGCGAGGAGGCGGTGTTGGTATCGTCTACAATGACAAACTTGTAGCTCGCAAGCTGAAAATTGTCAAAGATCACACCTCCTTTGAAATCCTACCACTTCAGTTCATGTGTGACAACCAATGCTTCAACGTTATCGTGTTGTACAGGCCTCCTAAACCTTCCCCTACTTCCTTTGATGACTTCAGTGCCCTCCTTGATTCACTGACGACAATATCTGGTAAGCTCTTGATATGTGGAGACCTCAACTTCCACGTTGATAGAACAACTGATAGAGATGCACAAAAATTACTCAACATTCTTGAAGCACATGATTTGAATCAAGTTATCAAGGAACCAACTCATACACATGGACATATTCTCGATCTGGTGATAGTGCGTTACAGTAACATATGGCTCGATCACTCTGTAAGATCTGATCACTTCAGTGTTCTATTCAGTGTCAATATCTCTGTTGAAAGACGGACCAGAAAGCTCATCTCATTTCGCAAGTGGAAGGATGTTGATCTTCAGGATTTACAAACCTCTCCGCCAGTGAATGTGTTACTGCGTATGACACACAACTCAGGACACTTGCAGACCACCATGCCCCATTTAAGTCATGTACTGTTACTCTTCATCCAGAATCACCCTGGTACAACAAAGAAATTAGATCTGCTAAACGCCATCGGCGTAAGCTAGAGAAACAATTCAGACAGAGAAAGTTAGCCATCCATAAGCAGACGCATGACAACCAGAGACATCATGTGAACTCTCTTATGCATACAGCAAAGCCTAGCTACTATAAAGCAGCATTGCAGGATGCTGAGGGACCATAGGAAGTGTTCAGAACAGCCAATAAGCTTTGTCTCTTCCATTTCATTCTTCCCTAGATCAGTTAGTTGACGAGTTCTCAGATTTCTTCACTCAGAAGATCTCCACCATCAGAGACTCCCTCTCAGATGATCCTCCACAATCCAACATGCTGCTACATTTCCATGCTTATCTATTTTAAGACCAGCTACAGAGGCAGAGATAGTGAAACTGGTTTCTAAGTCTCCTCCAAAGTCATGTATTCTTGACCCCCTTCCTACATGGCTTATCAAGAATGCTCTGGATTGTTTTGCCCCTATATTGACACGTGTTGTCAATAAATCTCTTCAGGAGGGGGTGATGCCAGACGATATTGAAAAATGGGGTTGTGACTCCACTTTTGAAGAAGAAAGGTTTAGATCAAGATCTCCTAAAAGATTATAGGCCTATTATCAATTTACCTTTCACCTTAAAGCTGCTAGAGTGTGTGGTCGCAACACGACTCAGAGAACACTTGACCATAAATGGGTGTTTTGAAGAGATGCAATCAGCATACAGAACTTTTCACTCCTCTGAAACTGCACTTGTCAAAGTTCACAATGACATCGCGAGAGCAGTCGACAAGGATGGTGCTGCAATTCTAATGCTTCTCGACCTGAGTAGTGCCTTCGACACCATTGACCATACCATTCTGATCTCCACATTTGAGACGAGGATGGGTAACACAGGCACTACTCTTCAGTGGTTTCACTACTACATATCAGACAGACAGACAGACATGTTTATTCAGCATGTAAGGCTCAGTGGCCCATAGTACAGTTGAAATTATATAAGAACAATTTGGTCACGTGACTTTGAAGACAATTTTACATAAGATTTCATAAGGTACATCAAACGTTTTATAAATATGGCAACATTTTGAATGACATCAGCACTTTTTGCATTTAGAAGATTGTACATCGTTTGTTGGTTAATATTAACGCATTTAAAAAACTTATTCCTGCATTCGGAAAAGGCTTCACAGATTAAAAGAATATGATATTCATCTTCAGTTTGGCCTGAAGAACAGTATGAACATGTTAAATCGTTCAGAGTATTATTATCTTTTCTTAAACACTGGATTTTTAAGGCATGTAGAGATATTCTATATTTACAGAAACTTCTTAAAAGTGATTTATCATTAAGGACACTGATGTATTTTTCAGGCCCAAAAACTGATTTACAATAGGAATAATGGCTGAGGAAGCTGGATGAATAAATTGATTCAGACCACTTCTGGATAAAAATGTCTTTTATACGTTGCTTAAACATTGACAAAAATACATGTTTTTCACCAACATCTTGATTTATCCAAACATAAGAAAAGCCATTTAAAAACAATATATTTCTTACATCGGCAGCCCATGAGTGCTTTCCACGATTATCTAAAGATAATAACATTTGATAACATTGATACGGCAATCTGTATTCCGGCATTCTTATAAGTTTAATCCAAAATTATATGACTCGCATTTGACTTTCAATATGCATATGATAACGGCCTGTTTCACCAAGTATGGCCTTATTAGAAGCAAATTTGCCTACTGTAAGAAATCGTTTAAAATATGACGTGTGAACAGCTTCAATAACATCAAAATAATTTGCTCCCCAAATTTCTGATCCATATAGCAAAATAGGTGATATTTTGGAGTCAAAGAGTAAACAAGCAATATCAAAAGTAATAAACTTATTTACTTTGAAAAGTTTAAGAATCGGAAATAGTGCCTTTTTAGCTTGTGCGGCGAGGGTTTTACATGCCATGGACCAGCATAGTCGACTTGAAAATAAAATGCCCAAGTATTTGTAATAAGTGACTACGTTCATTGGTTTGCCGCGGAATTGCCATTTCTCCCTTTTAGCCACAATTCCCCCGTTTCTAAAAACAACAATATTAGATTTGTCCATGTTCAAATCTAAACCCCATTTGTCACAAAATGCTTCTAAAATATTTAGTTGTCGCTGCAGACCATTTACCATAAATGAAAACATAACAATATCGTCTGCAAACAACAGTAAGAGTAAATCTTTGATTTGCGGAGTGACACAAACTCCATTATTACATGATTCATACAAGTTAATCACTAGTTCGTTTATAAAAAAGATGAACAACAGAGGGCTAAGGACACAGCCTTGCCTCACCCCTGTTGCAGTATCAAACGTTTCGGTAATGCCTGCGTTAGTTTTAACACACGCTGAAACAGATTCATACATACTTTTCAAAATAACATACATTTTCCCATGACATCCTTTTGTATGCAACATAAATAATAATTTTTTACGATCGACAACATCGAAAGCTTTCCTAAAATCGATGAAAGCGCAATAAAATCTCCCTTTTGGTTTAGATAGGTATTTCGTACATAGTGACTGTAGTACAAATAAATTATCAGCAGTACTATAATCCGGTCTGAAACCAGCTTGAGATTCATCCAACAATTCATTTATATCAACCCAGGCGCGTAAACGCCTTTCTAGAATATTAACAAATAGCTTTCCGGAAATGTTTAAAAGAGATATCCCTCGGTAATTAGATGGGTCTGATATATTGCCACACTTGAAGAGAGGAACAATCATGCCTATATTCCAAATAGAAGGGAATGTACCACTATCAAGGACGGTATTGAATAAATCTTTCAGATAAGGTACCAAGGAAAAGAGTGCTGATTTATAAAACGAGGGAGGGATACCGTCACGCCCCGCTGCCTTACTCCATTTCAACTCGTTTACAGATTTTACTACCTTTTCATCAGTAATCGAGGTTGACAATATATCATCAGAAAATGAAAAATCCTCGCAGTCAAGACATTTATGACTTAAGACAAAATCATAGACAGATTTATCGAATTCAGAGAGCAATCTATTCTCTTTACAAGAGAGGAGATCTTTGAAATAATGAAACCATTGATATGGTGAGATACTCTCATTAACAACTGATTTCTTCAGGTGACGTTTCAGAGTGCTCCAGAATATCTTACAGTCAGGATTTGCTGCAGCAATCTTTATATCGTTTGCAGCCTCAGCTAAATATTTATTTTGTTTTAATTTGACACAAGTTTTAAAGATGCGTTTAGCATTCACATATGCATCAAGATTTGAACCACATTTATGTCTTCGAAAACGATTTAAAAGCCTGTACTTTTCAGATTTTAATTTGTTGCATTCCTGATCAAACCAAGGAGGTTGACGAAACTGTCGCCGACTTGGTATTACAAACTTCATAGCTCCAGCTTGATCGCCGGCTAGTTGTAGCAGGGACGTAAGCTTAGAGATAGCTGCATTAATATCAGTCTGAAGTAATTCACTAAACTCTTTCAGAAAACCACTCTTTATGTTATCAATTAGATGGTAATTTAAAGAATCTCTATGTTCCTCATGGAGTTTGAAACCAACAGATTTGTATAGTGGCATCGTCGCATCATTCTCATCGCTTATTTTGGAATTAATAACATCGTGTAATACACAAACGATCGGAAGGTGATCGGACTCAGTGCGAACCTTAACCTCAAAACTCTCAACATTAGTGAACAGATCAGACGAAATGATAGCATAATCTACAGTGCTACAGCCTGTGTTTGAGACATATGTTAAATTTCCTGGAATATCAGGCAAATATCTGCCATTCACGATATGAATATTCATTAACTTACACAGATCCAGAAGACATTTACCATATACCTTGTGACAGTGTCATATGAATTACGCAACAAAGCAAAATGATCATGTGCATACTCATCACCAACCATCATCATCACCAGGAATATAGTCTGTATCGTCATTTGCTATATAATCAAGTTCTTTGGCAGTTCTCGCATTGAAGTCGCCGAACAACAAAAACTTACTGTCATCGCCATAATCATACATTACTTGTGAGAGTTTATTTTCCAAAATGTCTATATCATTTTCTTCGGAGTTGAGATATTCCGGCGATCTCTCTGGGTGGATATAGACAAATCCGACAAATATATGGTGTGCCCCATCAGTTTTCAGTTTGAAGAAAATGCAGTTCTCCCAGCACGCGTAAACCCTCTGAAAAAAAGAAGAAATATTCCTCCGGATAGAAACTGATAACCCACCAGAATACCTACCAACGTTATATCGCCTTCTGGCGTTACAAACAAAGTTATTATAATCGCTGAACGTTGTATCTAAAAGTAGTTGTGAATCAGGAGACATTGTCTCGATAAAACTGAATACATCATGATTCTGACAGAAAGTTATGAAGTCTGGATATGATATTTTTGAAGTCAAGCCACAAACATTCCAAGTACAAAATCTGAGAAGATTTGAAATACTCAACTCGTAATTATCAAATTGATCATCAACGGGGCCACCGCCGAAATCCTACCCGGACCCAGAAGCAGACATCGTGCTGTGTATGGAACCATTCTGCTGGAGAGCAGACGACGCGTCGTGTAGGTAGTCCGACTGGTGGAGATCTGTAGCAGACGACATACTGTGCGTGGAGCTGGCTGGTGGGAAGTCTTTGCTGTGTTGCTGAGGGAGACTCCTACCCCTCCAGTTCTTACGTCTGCCAATCTGACGTATGTCTTTGCTCTCCACGTCAAACACAAAGACGTCGCCGTTAACCACAAGCTTGTCATAACTCAGAAAAGCTACCTTATCGTTGTCTCTTGCCTGGCGCATAAATGGAAACAACTGCTTATCAGGTAGGCATCAATCAGTGCTTATGGATGGTCATATGTCAAGTCCAAGAGATCTCGCTTACGGAGTGCCTCAAAGATCAGTTCTTTGACCTCTACTATTTACAATTTAAACATCTCCCCTTGGTCAGATCATTCAACCTCGGACTGCACTTATATTCTGACGATATTCAGATCTACATGTCATTCAAGCCCTTGGTTTCTTCATCAGCTGAATCCTCGTTTCTCGCCATTGAACCGTGTGTAAGCTGTATAAAACACTGGATGTCATCAAACAATCTCAAACTGAATGATGATAAAACAGAACTTATAGTCTTCCATCCTCAGCGTCTTCAAACCCGTAATCTTCTCCCAAAATTCAGCATCGGTCAGTGTCAGATTTAGCCAAAGTCATAAGTACGAAACTTGGGGGTTATCTTGGATTCCTCACTGTCCATGGAGCCACACGTCAATAACATTTGAAGAAAGGCTTACTTTCATATTCGCAACATCGGTATGATTCGGTGATATCTGGTTACTGACACAACTCTCATTCAGGCTCTCATGACATCTCACCTCGACTACTGCAATGTGCTTCTTATCGGTCTTCCAAGTCTTCTGATACAAAGGCTTCAGAAGGTGCAGAATACTGCAGCCAGACTAATTTCCCACATAATTTGACCACATAACTCCTGTGCTTTATTCTCTCCACTGGCTTCCTGTACAATACCGGATTAAATACAAAAGTCTTCTCCTTGTGTTCAAGAGTATCCATGGTCTAGCTCCACAGTACCTCACTGATCTGTTCCAGCACTATACTCCTGCACGTTCCCTCCGATCAAGTAAACAACACATGAAACTAGAACAAAAACATATGGTGATAGGTGTCTTGAAACTGCTGGCCCAAATTTCTGGAACAATCTTCCACATCACCTCAGAACACAACCTGATCTATGTGTTGTTAAATCCAACCTAAAGACGTGTCTATTCTCCATGGCCTTTGAACATTCTGTGATGAATTTACAATCTTAGACCCCAAGCGCCTTTGAGCGTTCTAAGGATATTGGCGCTATACACGTATTTGTATGATGATAATGATGATGATAATTGCGACGGGCTGCTATTCGTCCTGTGAGCAGATGCAGGGGAATTGATAAATGGTCTAGCACACATGCAAAATGAGTAAGTTTATGATAACATATTATAAGTAATCGTGAGAAGTGAAGTATACTAAGCGACAACAAGTCTTCCAATCATCCGGTGTTACATAAAATGTGATACAAAACGTTCTTAACATTATATTTGTGCTCTACCTCCTGACGAGGCAGTCACTGAAGTAGCTCAATAAAACCTTACTGATAAAAGTGTCTCATTATAGACGGACACTGTTAATGTAGGGTACTTTCGTGCCAGACTTGACTGATTTTATTCGCCACAACTGACACATTGGTTAGAAATAATTTCGTGAAATATGTGGCGATGATGTCTTTACATAACCTTTATTAACCAAAAGTAATAAGTTCTAATATATCTTAGATGATTCGAATTGATTTTAACAATTATTAAAACATGCGATTTGTGGTTTTTTTTATACAATAGGATATCTGGACATATATACCACTGATTGTTTTCCCAAAATCAGATTCAGTGTACGAGTCGACAGTAAACCTTCTCGGTTCTATCTTTGTTATGAGAGTTGTGGAGGCTGAGGTAGGTGAATAAAACACAGATTTAATGTCTGAACATAGATATACCTTGTTGATGTATAGAGTTTCCGCTCCAGAGTTTACAGCTTTTAGTCGCCAGTTTGGAGCTATGTTATGGTACAGAGACGTGGAATGAACCGATACAACTCTTGATTAGAGACGAATCTATTGGTTGATGTGTAAACTTTACTTGTAACTATGTATACTATTTATAAAAGCGTCTCGCTGTAACCTACTGAAATAAACTTTTGATTTCAAGGCTTAAAGATCATTTGTTTCAACTACAGCCTATTTTTCTATAGAATACCTGTTTTGTTATCTTTTGTAAAACCTAATTGGATAACACAGGAATATTACAAATTTATGATTTTATTGTACATTCAATGCACAGTGTATATTTTAATGCTTGTCATACAAATAGTGAAAACAGATTATGTTACAATTTCACACTTGTTAAATTGTTGGGATAGATTGATAGATTTGAAATATGTACGAGGTGGTTATGTATGACAGGTGTATAGTCTGTTGTTTGACATTCATGAACCAAAAAATAAATGGACCACTTATGGAGAGAAAATGGACCAGAAGAGAAAATACTGTTTTGATGGTTATTGGAATGTCCATGTTTGTGGATGGTTAGGTCATCAGATGATCTTCATTGTGTTCATGTCAGAATCGGAGACAGGCTAATGCTCCTGGACAGAACATCAGCTGAAGTCCTAAAAGCGTTCACTACTTTGAACCAGTGCTTCAAGAGGCTTCACCATTAAACACTCATATTATGTGTTCAAATAAGTCTTCCGTATGTTCAACAATTGTTAACAGAACATTATATGACTAATAAATTACTGGAAGTACAAAAATACAATTACGACATATTCTGAGACTTTGTCTCGCGTTCTACATGATATGCCCTATCTGACTGTTCCCTGTGGCGACATGTTGAGTTTACCTTATTTGGATGCATCTTGATTATTGACTGTTTCCTTTTAAATTGATTATGTTATAATTGAAATTGTATATGTTATCAACGATATTTTGGGATGGTGAACGTTATTTGTAAATAGAGTATATGCGTTAATGTTAGCATTCTCCTCAGACAACACTGAGAAAAGCTTTAATAAACATTTTTTTTTATGATAACTTTAAAGACAGTGATGAGATAAATCTACTGTAGTGAAGAAGTCGATTGAACTAGTGTCTAAAAAGGATATAAACTGTCGCGACAGCGTTCACATCAAGTACTCATGAAAACTGATCCAGACTTATGTACGATTCATTACCTCTTAATATAATGACAGTTTCCGTTGATGCATTCACTTACATACGGGAAGATATAAGGACATGTGGTTATATGCTTAGTAACTGGTTATGAGGAATATAAACTGTTATTATGCAAGCATATTCTTCCAACTATCTGATTAGTCACATGCTGGTCCCTTGAAAAAGAGATTGGCAGAGGATCTTTAGAGTGGGGGATTTTACTTGATATCATATCAGGAAGACAAGTGAACACTGTCTATAAGTTTTAACCAGCTTCAACACATTAGAAAGTACGCCCACAAGCTAACAGTTACAGTTAAGTATTGGTATTTCATCTCCATGATATTCCTCTTATCATCAGCTAATGGTATTTCAGTTCCAGAAAAGAGAACCAACATTGCATCTTCAATTCGTAATTCCCTTTGTACACATGCATTGATGTCAAATAGCAAAGTTTGTGTCGTACATACACGTATGGTGCTCACAACGTAACTTAATATGTCAGTATGTCAGTCAGTCATTGCAGTGTTTTGACAATTTTACTCCTGAGCTGACGTGTGCATAATTTGATCAAATATCTCTGTATTATGGACAACATACATCAAATTACATACACCAAATGTATTGTGGATAAGGAGGTATCTAGACATGTCCAGCTGCAAACAAACTTGATTATACCATCGTACAAATTCAGTTTATGTGGCTTTGTATAACCCTTTATGTTAACTGATAATTCACACATTAAACAGTGTATCACAGCAAATATTTGAAATTGAATAAATACAAATATTTTATTTTCACATGAAATACTATTATTTCATTGGTTATTGACGACTCAAATTTCCATATTATAAATGTAAAGTACGTCCCTACATACGCAACCGAATTAGTTATCCCCCGTTTCTGGCTAAACTGACACAGGGAGTAAAAGAACACAGCATGGCTGTTTCCAATAACAGTTATATCGTGATGAACTGGTTTTGAGCATCATCATATAATCACAAGTATATGAAAAGAGAATTTCAAAAGATTGTAAATAAGAAAATAATGTGAATAATGCACTGAAAGTCTACTCTAACGTGAACAACTTTATATCTCTCGTCACCAATATGTTCAGTTTCAGAATGATATAATTTATCAAATTATGACACAGAATAACGATCTTCATAATTTGCCTTTTAGAAATAAGAAAACAGTCCAAAATAAAATGTATATGTCACGAATGGTCAGTGTGACGTAATAGTCTTCAGAAGACAACACCATTCAAAATGGTGTTGATAAACCGATCTTTGTGATTATAATAAATGATTACAAGAATGTAAGCATTGCACCTGTCTCCAGAATTGAAATTCAACTATGAGACTCCATTTCAGTAAAAATACCGAAATCGCTTACAGTCACCACCTAATTCAGTCTGGGAGACAGTCGTCTCAATTAATTGTATGTTAACTGTATTCTAAATGATAAAAAGAAACGTTCATGTTAATTTGGAAAACATGTAACAAGATTTGTCAATAAACGCTGTTAACGACCATACTTTTATTCAAAATACATAAGGTTAATGATTTACAAAATGACTGTAAGGACAACTGTCAAACAAAGGAAACGGAACAATTTTTAATTTATTTTAAATATTAACTTTCAGTTTTTTGTTGTGTTAAATAATATAACAGTAGGTTATTGTCAATTATAGCAGATATTAGATATCAGAAAACATATGTGATTAAAAACAAAATAATAAAAAGTTCGTCAGCACATCAACTCCAAAATTGCGATAATTCGTCTGCTGTATTAAAACATTACATCTTACTAATTAGTCGTATCTATCTATCTATATGTCTATCTATCTATATATATATATCTACCTAGCTATCTAGCTATATATATATCTATCTATCTATCTTTATGCTTATGTTATCTACTGTCGTTTCACTATAACTTATCAAACATTTTACATCCACCAGTTAAAATATACAACTTGTGGCATTGCATAGATTAATAATAAACTAAAATGAAATGATATGCATGTACATATGATGTTTCAACCCGTCCAACATCATACTCATCCATAATAACCACTCTCAGTTTTCATGGTGCAATAGTCATTTATATGTACATTTTGGGAATATATCCAGTTTTGTTGTCACCAAGATGAAAGCACTTTCAAATATCTGTAAAGTTGTTATACAGTTTAATTAATATGTCATCACTTAGCTTGTTTGTCATGTGCTGAAGTAGGAGGTGCAGATTCCCCGGAACCACTGAACACTCCACGATAAATACACACACGCTGTACACTTACAGTAGTGGTGTACCATATACCAGTGGTGTACCAACTCTTTGGTCGCTAGTGGTGCCATTGTTGTCAGGATCCAATTATCTTTGGAGAGACTCAAAGTCTCTGGGAATTCCCTTGTGGAGTCATTATTTCCTTAGGTCAACATCTTAACTGTAAGACATGAATATAAAACCACATAATAACGTTCTTTCTGTGTTTACTACTAATAATATTACCTTGCCAAAATATAATTATAACACTGATATCCTGTTAAAGGGGGAAGATAGTTATCAGAAATTAACTTATTATTAGAATGTACACAATGTCATGAGGTACGCGCGTCACATACATAAACACATATTGATCTTAATAATAGACAGATTATGTGAATGGTCATTAGACGGACCTATACAAACATTACTTAACTGTACAGAGGATACCTTCTTTTCTTGGCAATGTTTATCTTATCGTGTGATGTAGAAACTTTACTTGTTTTTTTCCACTGATAGAAACAGTTTTTTTTTACGGCAATCAATTTCTAAATATCTGCGAGTGTATTCTGGCTATCTACATCTTCAAAGATTGTTTCTTACAATATATATTTCTTTCATTCAAATTCATTTGTGTTTTTTTAAAGTGGATTGAAGTTGATTGAGGTAATCTATTAAAGGTACATCCATTGTGTTGTTTGGGGTCAAATATGCCAAACGTTATGAATGGTCTTACTTTATCGGGAAGTACCAACTGTTACCGAAAACTACCATTTTGATGATACTCGACTTAGTATATTGACGATATGGAGGTAAAAATGTCGATTACTGATAAAAAAAAACCGGACAATGCTGCGCGTTTGGCGCGCGCCAATGAGTCAAACGTAATTTTGGAATCTTATTTAAACCAGACTAAATACCAAATTTGGGTTGATAATGTTTAATAGGTCATACAACTACTGTGCATGTAAATAGGACATGCACTTTCGATTTCTGCACATACTCGATTTTCATATGAAACTAGTAATTATGATATATTTGGCGATTGGGGATGGATATGAGTGAATTTGTTTGTATGAAACGCAATGGATGCACCTGTAAGTGGATAGTCACTATGAACTACTACAGATCAATACGAATATGACATGTAACTCCATCTTCAACAATTAATTATAAACACTTCTTTATGAGTAAGATAATGATTGTTTATCTTTTCAATCACCTTTTCCGGGCAGAGAATTCATATGTAAGAAATTGAGAAAAATAGATTAACAATCATGAACGAATAAATAAATATTGAATGTATTGTTATTATAATAAACTATATTTTATCATCCAGGTTAAACTTTATAAAAAAAAATACCAGGCTGTTATTGTGTTCAATGACAAACTTTTCCGTTAGTGATAACTAGTTATTCATTGAATGAAGTTTAGTTTGCGGAAGTAGCAGTTTTCCCAATATGTTTTCTGTAAGAGGGTCGCTACTATTAAGGACATTTGGCTACTATTAAAGGGGCTACAGTACGATTTTCTGTATGAAATACAGTGCCCTCACAAAAACATAAATAACTGTTACCAATGGCTAAATAATAGTCCCAATTCCATAAAAAAAAAAAATTTCTAAAACGAATATATATATGGTTTTGTGAAGTCGTATTACCATTGAAGCCATTTTCACATATTCACATTAAAATTAATCACGTATCTTAGACTGGGTCTGCTTTTCCTTAGTTGTTTAATCAATCTAGTTAAATCAATGTAAACCAAATGAAAATTCAATATGATTTCAATTGAGTTAAGGCTTTGTGACTAACTTATCCAATCCACTCAAAGAAAGTTCACAAACACAAACTGCAAAATGTCTAATTAAGTTTCTATTTCTATTGCCTTATACAAATCCGGCTACGCTAGATCTAAGACTGTGCTGAGAAAAGGGAAAGAAAAGGGGAGGCATATTCGGCAAATGAGAACAATGCAAGAGTGAGACATGCTACTTATAACTGGATTCGAAAACTACTATTAGAGTTATGGCCAGAGGCATTGTCTGGGATAACCAGGATATGATGTTGTCACTTTAACACATATCGGACCTTTGTTCCACTGATTGTTTTTATCTATATATATATCTTTACTTCAATGGAATTTGTTATACATAACTAAGTGTTCGTCAGATATTGAGGTGAGGTGAGGTTAGTCGAGGTTTAACGCCGCTTTCAAGAGTATTTCACTTATATCGCGGCTGCTAGTATTACGGCAGGGAGAAAGCCCGCAACGCCACGTGGCTATGCATTGCGGTGAATCAGATATTGAAGTTGGATAATCAGATATTCGGCAAATGAGAACAATGCAAGAGTGAGTGAGTGCGACATGCTACTTATAACTGGATTCTAAAACTAGCTTTAGAGTTATGGCCAGACGCATTCGTCTGGGATTACCAGGATATGATGTTGTCACTTTAACACATATCGGACCTTTGTTCTACTGATTGTTTTTTGCATACTTCAATGGAATTTGTTATACTTCAATTCAATTTATTTCCGGTACTGAAAGGCCACAGGCCCGTAGTACAATACATTTACAGCATTGAAAATACACGCACGTGTAACACACATGAAGATGATACTAGTTACTTGTAACTTATATTGATTTTTTGACATATAGTCTGTTCTAAATATGATTGCATGATAAATGAACATCGACAAATTTTGAAGAAGTGCATTATTTTTGGTATTCAATATTTCTGTGAATTTATAAATGTTTGGATGGACAATATAATATGTTTTAATATACAATGTTCTCAGGGAATCATAAACAGGGCAAATTAAAACAAAGTGATATTCATCTTCTATTTCATTAAGATCACAAAGTCTGCAAATTCGATGTTCTCTATGGACTGAGTTGAATCGTCCATTTTCTACAAATAAATCATGTGAAGAACATCTCAGTCTGCTTAAAGCTGTCCTAAACTTTTTTACATTTACACATGAAAGATAGATTTCGGTTTCAAGAGTATATTTAAACATTTTGTAATAAAAACATTTACTAGAAAGTGATATCTTTTCCAGCCATTCTTGTAAATGTATGTCTTTTAATCTGCTTGTTAGTTCACAAATAAACTTATCATCTGATTCAACATATTGGTTTATCCATACAAAACCGAAGCCTTTTGTGAATATAAATTTTCTAACAGAACTCACTCAGTTCTTTTGCCCATTTTTATCATATAACATCATCATATTATAGAATTTTTTTGGAAGTCGATATGAAGGCATATTCAATAGTTTCAACCAATACTTTATCGCTTTAATATTTGTAAATAGCTGTATTGGATATCTACCACATTCACCATAAACCATGATATTAGGAGTATTGTATTTAACACTCAGAAACCTTTTACAGGCTTTCAATTGTACTTTTTCGATTTCTTTGTAATAATCAAAACCCCATATTTCAGCCCCATATGATAAAATAGGCTTTATTTTGGTATCGAATATCTTAAAATATGAACTTATATTTAAATCTCCCAGTACATTTAGTTGCTTAAAGATACCAATCATTACCTTTTGTGCTTGTATGGAAGCGTAATTAACATGCATTGTCCAAGAAAAACAATTACTAAAAAATAATCCCAAATATTTGTATGAACTAGCAGAGTCTAATTCTTTACCTTTGAACCACCATTTTTCCTTTTTTTGATAAACGCCCTCCCTTCTTGAACACTACTACTTTGGTTTTGGTTCTATTTACTGTTAACTTGAAATTGTCACAATAAGTCTCTATTTCTCTGATGATTCTTTGTAAACCTGCTACAGAACTAGAGAATAGCACGATATCGTCCTGCAAAAAGCAATAAGAAAATATGTACTATATCTGGATGTAGTTGTATCCCATACTCACAATTACTCTCAATTTGGGTTGCCAATTCATTTATGAAAAATAAGAATAGAAATGGACTTAGTATACAACCTTGTCTTACCCCAGCTGTAGTTCAAAACAATTCGATATACATTGTTATTTTTAACGCAGGCTTTAACATTTTCGTACATATTATGGATCAGTTTTCTCATTTTTGGACTAAGGCCAGGGTTATTAAAAAGAGACCATAACTTTTCTCTATCTACTGAATCAAAAACTTTTTCAAAATCAACAAAGAGAGCATACAGTTTACCACCCTTGATGTTGAAATATTTTTGTATAATACTTTGCAAAATAAAAATATTGGCAGTAGTAGTATATCCATTCCTAAATCCTGCCTGAGATTCACTGAGTTTATCCATTGCCTCTCCCCATGATACTAGTCTTGTGTTAATGATAGCAGTAAAAACCTTGCTAAGAAAACTCAAGAGTGTAATGCCTCTATAGTTGTTTGGATTATCCTTGCTGCCTGTTTTATGGATCGGAACGATAATGCCAACTGACCAATTAGTTGGAAATATGCCCTTTTCTAATATAATATTGAATAATAATTCTAAATACGGAACTATAACATCTGCCGAATTCTTAATGAGATCTGGTGTTATGTCATCAATACCTGGTGACTTATTGGGCTTTAAGCGTGTTATGCTGTTTAATATCTCATCCCTACTAATTGGGGAATCAAGGATTTCTTCTGATATCTCCGAGTTAGGATCTGATGACGCTTGTGTATTTACATCGTCTCCGAAAGTATCTGCACTATTCCCATAATCAGTTTTGAAGTTAAAAAGGTTACTAAAATGCCCAAACCAGTCATTCATACAAATATTGTTTTTCGCTATATATACATAACTAAGTGTTCGTCAGATATGGAAGTTGGATAATCAGATTTTAGTATATCATCCAAAATAATAATCATTTTCAATTTACAGATGAGACCAATCTACCTAACAGTATCATGAGATTCCATCAGTCATTAAGTGAGTGACTTCAATATGTTCCCTTGACTAGGTGATGTTAATCAGCGAGGTAGAAGTGATTAGGAAAAATATGCACGAGTTGAAATAATATTCACAGTCACGATCTCTGGAAAGCAACTTCACATGCATATTTCTTGTAATCACGTGCGGGATCTGATATTGAATACATGTTTAAGGTACAAGGCAACAGATTTGGTGACATTCACATTTGAACTGTTTATAATATTTTAATTAGTAATATTGACATCTATTGAAATCTACACCCTAGAGTTGAATACTTATTTCATTGAATTACGACATCGGGACAGTAGTAGGCGACATTGATCAGCTGATTTGATCCTCCAGGAGTCCAACACTTCAGAGGAAGTTCTTTTTCGAAACGACGATAAACTTATATTATTAGTTTGTTTGGATAATCCAGTGTTGTTACACGACATATATTTACATTAAAACTACATGTACACTTTGACAGCAAACTGTTTATGAAATACACCATAACACCTCATAATAGTATAGGGGTTACGTTGTTTTTCAGGGCATTATCATTTGCAGAAGCCCGAGGTCTTCAATTAACTGCCCGACTAAGGAGGGCAGTTGAAAAAGACCGAGGGCTTCTGCAAATGATAATGCCCTGAAAAACAACGTTACCCCTATTATAGCTAAAATGGATGGAATTTGTTCTTTGTACCCGAATTTCCTACAAGTTTTAATTACAGCTGCATAAAACAGCAAAAACAGCATCGTGTTACCGTCGAAAACCACTGTGACGTCACAAGTGTAGAATGACGTCATAGTAGCTTGCCTTTCACGGTTGTTACAAACCCAGGCGGATTTGTCAGCCGTTGATCAGGAAACGAAAGCAGTATATATCTACTGATTGTCATACTGATGCATAGCCGTGTTTTATTATATAACCATCCAGTAAAATAATGAATATCATCGAATCATTACATATTTAGCAAGTTTAGGATGAATGCGTACTTAGGCTACCTAAATCTAACATTGAAGGTCTACCGGAGGTGACTGAGAACGATATTCTTCTTTATTTTGTTTAAAACACTTAAAAACAGTCCGGTTGTATCGTCACATCGTGTTTATGATATGATTTGGCAAAATTACGTGTCCTCGTTCGAAAGAAAGACATGTAAAAGGTTTTAAAATATTCGAGTCGCCATATTTGTTGAAGTTGCAAGAGGAGATTCTAAAGTGGCGTCACTTAGAAACACAGTGTTGAGAGGGCCGTTATCATTTGCAGTGGCCCGCTCATTTCTGATAACAAGAGGGCGGTTTCATGATAATTCCATCCATTTTAGCTATAATAGTGACTGTCGTCGTGTTTCGAAGTCCGGAGTGTTGAAGACCACAGTTGCCTCCCCTTGTCAGCAGGAAATATGCTATGGAGTCGTAGATCAGTGAGGCTTCTCCCTCTTCTTTATGATGTTTGGCTTGTGTTGTATGGAGCCTCCTCTCACTGGTATCCTTTAGATCTCATCCTTTCTTATCACAATTGTCGGTTTCATGTAGTTGTTATCTCATCTAGTTATGTCCCCCGAAAATGTGTTCGGGAGACATAATGTTTTCACCTCCTCCGTTATTCCGTTATTCCGAAATGCTTTCTTTTCCGGGCCATATCTCAAAAACCGTTCAATATTTGTTCACGAAACTTGGTATGTGGTTAGAACAAGTGGTGGAGTGGTGCCTTTTGCTATTTTGGTTATTCTGAATTTTTTATTTTTTATGGTTTCCATGGAAACAATTTGAACTTAGTGCATATTGAGGGTAAATACCTTTTCCGGCCATTATTTCAAAATCTATCTAGTATTTTTTTTACGAAACTTGGTATGTGGTTGGACCTAGTGGTGGAGTGGTGCCTTTTACTATTTTGGTTATTCTGAATTGTTTTATTTGTTCTGGTTTCCATGGAAACAATTTGAACTTAGTGCATATTGAGGGTAGGGACCTTTTCCGGCCTCTATCTCCAAAAACGTTCAATATTTGTTCACCAAACTTGGTATTTGCTTAGACCTAGTGATAGAGTGGTGCTTTTCGCTACTTTGGCTATTCTGAATTTTTTATTTCTCGTTTTTATCTACAAGGGGGGAGATTCTGGCCTAGCTAGGCTACTCCTTCACCGACCATGATATGTAAAAGGCTACATGGAAACAAGTTATTCCAATATAATAACCTTTTTGGATTATCCGTTTTGGGTTGTCATTGGCATTAGTGGAAAATAAGGGTAAGCTGACGAGGTTGGATTGAAAGTTGGAGCGGGGGACATCACAGTGCATCACATACACATATTTCTAGTTGTCTTTGTTATATGATTATAGTTACCAACATGAAATCCTATATATAACCTGATCTCCCATTTGTTTGATAACGGTATAAGGATAAATATCGATAAATATATATTTTCATTGTTAGATAATGAAATTGATCATCCATATATCACACATAGCAAATTGAGTTCATTCTTATTTCAAACTAAGGATAACGGTTTGAATATTGATTGATTAACAACACTGTCTCCTTCCATCTATGTATACTGCTGGTAGAACGCTGATACGGAAATAACTCCTTCAGAAGGAAATACTTGTGAATTCTGTATTCTCAGTCAGGACATTCCAATCATTCCACATGGGGATAATTGGAATTAACAAATTAACTGTATGTCTCCTCTGCTCTACTGTATAATTTGCTATTCCGTCTACGAATTACTGTATAATGTGCTATTCTGTCTACGAATCGACAGCAAACCTTTCTCCATAAGTTTATGTATCTTTTGTAAAGACTGCAGCAGCTTGATGAAATAGTGATGGAAATGTTTGATCATAGATGAATGAAGTTTCTGCCCCACACTTTACAGCATTTAGTCGCGAGCTTGGAGCTCTACTAAAAGCAGTGAAACGGACTAATAAAACACTCGATTCGAGACGATTATACATTAATTGACATACACACCCTATTTGTAGTACATTGATTCTAAAAGTGTCTCACTGTAACCTTTTAAGTCTTTATTTCAAGGTTTTAATTACAACTTGTCTAAACCTGAAAGTACTTACATTGAAAACAGTAATGTGTTTGGTGGGGAGTAAAACAATTATTGTAAAGCTTAATTATGAAGTCTCATAATCTCCATATAAATAGTGAAGATTCATTATGTCAGATTTAGAGACCGTCATCAGATATCTAAGGCTTGGATTTCACACTCGTTGTATGGATAAAATAGATTGGAGAGTTTTCCCATGTGAACGAGATGGTTTTATGGCCACTGATGAATGCAATCTTCTGTTGTTTGACATTATTGAAACACAAATACTGTGAGTACTATTAATAGAGAACAAACGAAACAACACTGCAATGGTTGTTAGTGGAATCTTAATTTATATTCAAGGACATACTGCAATGGCTGTTAGTGGAATCTTAATTTATATTCAAGGACACACTGCAATGGCTGTTAGTGGAATCTTAATTTATATTCAAGGACATATTGCAATGGCTGTTAGTGGAATCTTAATTTATATTCAAGGACATACTGCAATGGTTGTTAGTGGAATCTTAATATATATTCAAGGACATACTGCAATGGTTGTTAGTGGAATCTTAATTTATATTCTAGGACATACTGCAATGGTTGTTAGTGGAATCTTAATTTATATTCAAGGACGTACTGCAATGGTTGTTAGTGGAATCTTAATTTATATTTAAGGACATCGGATGAACTTCACTGTGTGTTTAGCAGAATCACAGATCACCTCAATCAGTTCCCTGGTAAAATATGATTAAACACGATAAATTATTTATTCTATGACTGAAAGTACGTTTTCATATGAATTGTAATAGGATATTATGTAAAACACTGCAGTACCGCCTTACGTTGCCCAGGCTGCAATATCGGAAGAGATACGTGATTAGAAGAGGAATTTGAATTTGAGGACACATCTTTTGATAGAAGAAATCATTTCATGGTTTGTCTGAAACAAACAACTAAATGAGGATGTACGCTCCTCATATTTCTAGAATTAAACTTTTTCTAACTCATATCTTAGGACAGTTTAATTGAAAAATCAGCAAACGAATGTGGAATAGTGTGGATAATTCTGAGGCATGATGCGATACAATTTTCTATGTCAGCTACAGTTTAATATAGGAGTCTATGAGATAGTTAGGAGTAATTTTGCCAAAAATTTGTTTCTTATGTAAATACGTTACTGATAACATAAATTAGTCTAAAAGTATGTGGTTTTTCCCCTGCTACGACAAAGAATGTAACTGAATTGTTCAATAAGTCACACAAATTCAAGCTTAACATCCTTAAATGAAAAGAAGGAAGATGTTTCATCAATGATCAAAGCTTTCCATTGCATTATTGCCATTCAGAGGAACTTCTGAAAAATGTAAGATGATATCGTATTGATTGATTGACATCAGTAGTAAAATATATTTATAACAGAAGGTACAACAAGGAAATCATATCAACTGTTTGAAAGGCATTCTAGAAGTTGGTGTGTTGAAGAAGACAAATATTTTATGGATGATGAACTTCTTTATCCACAATAGCGACGTTTCGGTATCATATGCTGCCCCATCCCGTCATTCACTGTATGAAAATAAGTTGAGAAATGATCGTTCATCGTGTCAATAAGTGATAAGTGGTTCTGCATGTCTCATGATGTAAAACAACCCTGTTAGTGAATGTCTCTCGGTGTAACATAATCAGCAGAGTTTGAGATAATGGTTGATAACTGATCAGGACTCAAAGGAAGAAATGAAGTCATCCATCTTGTTATACAATGGCAACCGATATCACGTACGACATGTTTCGATGTAAACCTCTTTGATGAAGTTAGAAGATTATTTGGCATGGAAAATGACGAAAGAAATTTGTACGACGTGAAAGATAGAAATGAGTATAATTGCACTGTATTCCATTGTCACAATGGACATTAAACATTTGGCTTGTAATAATAATAATAATAATAATAATACTTTATTGCCTTTTCAGGAATTTGTTTTACATCAACACAGAGCTTGAACAATCATATGCAATATTTATGTACACGCATTTAATTCTTTTCACATTTATTTAATAGACATATTGTGTTTGGAACAAAAGATGTACGGGCTCTCTTAGTTTTCAAAACTGGAACTTTGTAGCGGCGGCCTGAAGGGAGAAGGTGATATTCTGAATGAAGGTAATGTGTCGGGTCAGATATGATTTTGACAGCTTGATTTACGATTTGCCGCTCATATATATCAGTTAAACACTCGAACTTGACACCGGCAATCTTACTCGCAACGTTCACAATTTTGTTAACTTTACATTTAAGATGAACTGAGAGAGACCCGTACCAACAATGGAATGAAAATGTTAATATACTTTGAATAAAAGCTGTATAAAAGGTTGACATGACGGAGGGGTTAACATCGAAAGATCTGAGTTTTCGCATTAGATGAAGACGTTGCTGACATTTGTTATACAGGGCTTCAATGTTGGAATTCCAGTTCAATTTAGAATCAATGTAGGTTCCCAAATATTTATATTCCGACACAGTCTCAACACATTCACCATTTATCATGACTGGAAGCATTTGTGATGGTTTACTTCGAAAGTCAATAACCAGTTCCTTCGTTTTTTTGACATTTAAAATTAGATGATTGTCTGCACACCAAGTTGTAAATTTTGTAATTTCATCTTTATACAGTTGTTCAGATATATCATTATTTATTTTTCCAACAATTGCGGCGTCATCCGCAAACTTGATCGTTGAGCAGGTTGAGCTATAACTAACGCAATCGTTAGTGTAGAGGGTGAACAGGACAGGAGAGATGACACAACCTTGCGGCGCTCCAGTATTTATGGATCTTGTGCTCGATACTGCCCCGTTAACTTTGACAAATTGCCTTCTGTCCACAAGAAAATTTCCAATCCATTTGATGAGATTATAATTCACGCCCATGTTCAACAGTTTGTCAATCATGATGTGAGGCTGTATAGTGTTAAACGCAGATGAAAAGTCCACAAACAAGATCCTGATATAAGACTTTGGTGTCTCAAGATGGTTGTAGACATTATTGAGGAGTGACAATGTAGCATCAACAACTCCTCTCCTAGATCTGTAGGCGAACTGAAGTGGGTCCATTATATCGGAAACTGCCTGTCGGAGATGTCTCAGCACGATGCGTTCCATGGACTTCATTGCAATAGATGTTAGCGCAACTGGTCGGTAGTCATTTAATTCTTTAGGCTGCGTCTTCTTTGGAACAGGTATTATTTCTGAAGTTTTCCAAAGGCAAATGTAACGTACAGTAGACCACATTCGTTCCCTCTAACAGCGAAAGTAGGAATATTTGAAGCCAGTTCTTTTTTTTATATATCCACAGATCCCAAAGTAGTCGCTAACGTTATATCCTATTTACAGCTAATAAACACACACGATATAATGTAGAAGTAGTTGCAGAAGGTCCTGTTAACCTTGTTACAAATCATTGGGTCTAAGAGAAACGCATTCCCCGACCACTTTTACTTCTTTAGCTTTATGTCTGTCAGTCTTCGTGGCACAATAACATACTTCAAAGAGACATTCTTTTATGGTCAATATTCTCCGTCTGTGGAAAGAAGAAACAAAGAATTAGATTAACAAGAGTCGACTTTCATTGCACAATAAATCCACCTCCTGAGTGGTTTGCCTCACCAAAATGAATCAAGATAATAAAAAACACAGGAGAAAACAGTTGTATGTAACAAGAAAGAGCAGTCCGGTAAGCATTCACGTTGTAAGTTCTAACTCAGTTATAAAGTTGTCTACGTGAAATGTTAAATATTTAATTATCAGCTCTCTGATAAATACTTTCTCGGAAATGTGTTCTTTTCATACTCCTGGTTCAACTTTAACCATAGACTGCAGCAATAAGTTTACTGTTATAGGATCTAACTAATCATACTTCTATAGGAACAGCCAAGCTATTTCATCAGGGTCCACTTCATAAAACTGATTGAACAAAACTGGATTTGTATATATTTGTATATATATATATATATATATATATATATATATATATATATATATATATATATACAAACACACAACGATATATATATATGTCTTGAATATATGTCTTGTTTTGTTATCCTAATCAGTCCACTTGTTGCATTCAATAGTTATTAATTGGCCTCTCACTTGCTTGGTCTCCAGCTGAAAGAACACCACTCCCTCCAATCATTGATACTGATACACTTTAGAGTTATTTCTGTATCTTAATGTTTTTGGAAGATCATTGTGTTACCCTTATGACAAATGAATATCCAAAGAATATTCTGATATCCAACATATCGCAAACTGGGCAGATAAATGGCAGGTCAAGTTCAACCCACACAAAACGAAACAATAACTTTTTCCCGTAAATGCATCCTACTGATATTCCATCATAAATGAGTTGTAGAATAAAATCTGAAGTCAAAGAACACAAACATTTAGTTCTAACGTTACAGCATAATTGCCAGTGGACTTTCCATATTGAAAATATTGTTAAAAAAGCAAGTCCTTTTATCAACTGTTTCAGAAGGTTTAAATATCGACTTACCAGAAAAAACCTAGACATTATGTTTAACTCTTTTATTTGTCCCCTCTTCGATTATTGCAGCGTTATTTGGAACAATTGTACTAAGCAACAACAACTTCTACTCGAGAAACTACACCTTGACGAACAATCTGCGGTGCCTTAAGAGGCACCAGTCATGATAGCATTTATTGAGAAACGAACACAAAGCCGCTAAAAGAAAGAAGAGCAGAATCTAAACTATGCCTATTTTATAAAATGATAAATAGATTAACACCAGATTATCTAAACGATCTCGTGCCCGTTCCAGTTAGCCTTACGTCCAAATACAATCTTAGAAACCAGTTCGACCTCCAAAATCCACGTTGTAAAACCGAATTTTGTGCTCGATCTTTCATTCCAGACACGATCGGACCATTGAATGTGCTTCCCGATAACCTGAAGCATTCAGAATCGATATATGATTTCAAATGGATTTTACAAAATAACGTTTGCAGTTATACTTATTTTGACCTTAATTGTCTACCCCGGCTTTTACAAATCTTGCACCGTCGTCTTGCACTGGCGAGGCTTTAGTGATTTAAATGGAGACAAACTCAAAAGATGTATATATGACACGCCTGCCTGCTCATGTGGTCATAATAATGAAGATGCATTTAATTTATTTCTTACGTGTCCCAACTATTCTGCACAGAGATCCAACTGTTACTTTTATAGAAAAGGTTTCGATATAAGAAGTGTGTTATATGAAAATGTGAACATTGATAAAGACATAAATCAGAAAATACTCGAATCAGTTCATTTCTTTATAAGCTTTTCAAAACGATTTAACAATTTATAACACGTGGTCTGTATATAATAGCTGGCCTGAGAGAAGAATGATAAGATTTTACAACGTGGTATTGTCATTTTCATCTTGTACATTTTATCCATTGTATTCCTTTACTTGTTTATGTAAATATATGCCATTCTCCTGATTTTGTTCATGTTATATTGTTAAGGAGAGGTATTTATATAAACCACCAGGCATGTTTACCGATCCGATCCTTTCCATGGAATAAACTACGTTTAAAACAACATGACCAATGAATGACATCGTTTCCGTTGTTGATTTGCTTTAGTCACTTAACTTACTTACTTACTGCCCGTTATGCTCGTGGCATGTAGGGCAGCAACAAAGGTACGCCACTCGGTTCTGTTTTGGGCTATTTTCTGAATGGTCCCCCAGGTGTGGTTTATGATTTTTATTTCTCCTTCCACAGTCCGACGCCAGGTGTTCTTGGGTCTTCCTCGTTTCCTTTTTCCTTCTGGTGTCCAGTGAAGGGCTGTGCGGGTGATGTTGTAAGGCTCTCTTTTCATGACGTGTCCGATCCATTTCCATCGCCTTCGCATGATGATGGTGTCCATGCTCTCTTGATTGCATCGGGCGAGTAGCTGTTGGTTGGAGATGGTCTGAGGCCAGAATATGCGAAGGATCCTTCTGAGGTTCTTGGTGTGGAAGGTGGACAGTTTGTTGATGTCGCTTTCTGTCATTCTCCAACATTCTGAGCCGTACAGTAAGGTTGATAGAACACAGCTCTGGTACAGCTGTAGCTTGGTTTTTGTGCTGTATTGTGATGACTTCCACACATTTGTCATCATTCTGAAGGCATTCCTGGCTTTACTGAGGCGGTTTTTGATGTCGCTACCTGCCCCACCGTCATTCCTTACTGTACTTCCTAGATACGTGAACTCTTCAGTTGTTGGCAGCTCTTCTCCATTCACTTTCACTGGTGCTGGGTTGGAGACATTCAGCATCATCAACTCTGTCTTCTTCTGACTGATCCTCAGACCCACTTGCTGAGCATACATGCTGAGTCGGGATGTTTTTTCTTGCATGTGCTGATGTGTGTGTGCAAGCAAGGCCAAGTCGTCAGCGAAGTCTAGGTCTTCCAGTGTTGAGAAAAGGCTCCACCTGATACCCCGTGGTTGGTCTGCTGTTGTTTGCCGTAGCACCCAGTCTATTGTCAGGTTGAAGAGCAATGACGACATACAGCAACCCTGCCTTACACCGGTCTTGACGCTGAACTTGGTGTCACTGTTGCCCACTCTGCATTTGAAGTTGTTGTAGAAGCTCTTAATGACCAGTACAATCTCTTGTGGGATTCCTTAGGATCTGAGTATGCGCCAAAGACTTTTTCTGTGGATGCTGTCAAACGCTTTCTCGAAATCGACAAAGTTGATGTAAAGCTGTCTTTGCCATTCTGTGCACTGTTCGATGATGTTTCGAAGCGTGAAGATTTGGTCTGTGCATCTTCTTCCTTTCCGGAATCCTGCCTGTTCTTGTCTGAGCTGCTGGTCTACTGCTTCAGAAATCCGCCTGATGATGATTTTGGCTAGGATCTTGCTGGGGATAGACAGTAGGGTGATTCCTCTCCAGTTGTTGCAATTGCTTAAGGCTCCTTTTTTGGGGATCTTTACAATGATGCCTTCTGTCCAGTCGTCAGGTAGCTCTTTCTCCTTCCAAATAGCTGTTAGTAGGGGGTGAAGAACTTGTGCTGCAAACTCTGGGTCCGCCTTAAAAAGTTCTGCATTAAGGCTGTCTTGTCCCGGGGCTTTTCTGTTCTTCAGGGTTTTTATTGCCGCTACTATTTCTTTTCTTTCTGGTGGTGCTGTGCTGACATTTAGGTCTGCACCGGGCTCGCATATTTCTGCTTCTGCTGGTGGTGGTGGTCTGTTCAAAACTTCGCTAAAGTGTTCTGCCCATCTTGCCTCTTGTTCTCCTGCAGTGGTGAGTAAATTGCCTTGCTTGTCTACAATGGGGGTGTCGGTTGTTCCCTTGCACTTGCCGCTGATGAGTTTGGTGATTTTATACACCAGCCCCTGTTCTCCTTTGTTGGCCGCTTCCTCTGCCTGACTTGCCAGGTCCTCCATGTAGGCCCGCTTGTCTGCCCTGATTTTCCCCTTCACATTTTGGTTGGCTTCTCGATACTGTTCTTTGTATCTCTCCTTTACTCTCTCTGACTTGGTGTCCATGACCTTTTTCTTTAGGGCTCTCCTGCTCTCGACTGCTTTCCATGTGTCTGTTGTTATCCATTCTTTCTTTCTTTTTTGGCTGCGTCCCAGCCATGCCTCGCTGGTCTCTGTGTATGCTGTTTTTACCTGCTCCCACATGGTGTTGATGCTGCTGTTATCGATGGGTATGTGATTTTCTGCATCTGCTAGGGCTTGAAATTTGTTCTTCAGTTGAAGATTGAAGGCAGTTTTGGTTCTTGGATTTTGTAGTTCTCCCACATCGAACAGATGTTGTTTCGTCTTGCCAGGCCCATTTTTTCTTAGCTTTAGTTTCAGAGATGCCGTGACAAGATGGTGGTCACTGCTGACATTTGCCCCTCTTCTGACCTTGACATCCTGTAGGGATCTTCTCCATGTGCCGTTGATCATAAGGTGGTCGATCTGGTTCTTGTCTCTTCCATTTGGGGAGCACCATGTGAGCTTGTGGATGTCACTGTGTGGGAAAAGTGTTCCTCCTATGACAAGGATGTATGCAGTGCAGATTTCTAGCAGCCTCTCTCCGTTGTCATTCATGATGCCACATCCTTCTTTTCCCATTGCCCTTTCGTGGTTGCTGTTGTTATTCCCCACTTTCGCATTTAGGTCACCCATCACAATCTTCATCTCATGTTTTGGTATGCATTCCAGCTCGGCTTGTAGTTGTTCGTACTCAATGAATGGGACTCAATGAATGCTCCCTGAGGTGTACACGGTAAACACTACAGCTCTGATCAATTTGCCTGTTATTTGCAATATCGACATACTACGCAACCACAGAGGAAAGGGTGATCTAAATGAAGCTCTCTGCTTAATGTGAGTACCAAAAATGGTTGATTTAATGCTATACAGAGCCAGGATCGGGTGTTTCTCTCACCCACCCGGTACACGACAGATCGGCCACGTAGACAAGTACACGCCATTCACACGATCGTGTGATGATATGCCACAACGCATTATCGTGTGCTCTGTGCTATTAACATTGCATCTCTATCTTGCCTCACTGTTGATATGCAACAAAGATGTACTTACAAATGCATGTGTACGTTTAATTGACTTTTTGCCTCATGAAAACAAATGTGCTTACAATGACAACACACGTCACGGCGTGTTGACTGAAGCGAGACGGGATGGGTGCATGGGCACTGACCTCATGGGTCAGGGCTTTCGGTCGTTTACTACGATCACAGAAATGAACATTATACACTCTAATGACGTGGAACTAAACCCTGGTCCCATAGGTTTGGAAGAATTGAATAACGTCAAATCTGCTATACTTGGTGAACTTAAAGACTTTCGATCATCAATTACGAGAGAAATAGATGGTATGAAGGACCAGTTGACAGACGTACACAGAAAATGCTCTTCACTAGAGAAAAATGTGGACAATATTAGAAAAGACATGGTCACTTTAAAACATGATCAGGAAATGATGTATAACGATATCGATGCACTGCGTGAACATGTCGACAAGCTTGAAGATGGTTTAACTAAACAATCGAAGTCACTAGAAGAGCTAGAGAGGTTTAGTCGTAGGGACAATGTGTTATTCTATGGTTTAACAGAACAAGCTGACACCCTCTATGAAGATTGCAGAAATACCGTAGTATCGCTACTCAAGGACAATATAGAGGAGAAGACATGGCACGATCATGACATAGTGAGAGCTCACCGTATAGGGCGGAAGAGTGCACTAGCTACAGACAAACCTAGACCTATTATTGCCAAATTTGCGTGCTCTGAGGATAAGATCCAGGTACTTAACAAACGCCAAATTTTTAAAAGCATAAATATTGGCATTTCCAACGACCTAACCCAAAAACAAAGATCTATTATTGCTGAGGAACATAGTCATGGCAATATTGCCTTCTTCAAAAACGGTAGACTCGTCACAAGACCGATGAATGATATCGAAAGAACCAGACCAAAATTGCTGGCACACAGAACAACGGCGGCGAGGAGTCGGTCACGGGCTAGACTGCAAGCATCTACATCAACTGGTGGGGACAGTCAAGGGGCGCAGTTACAATCTCCAACTGGGACTCCCGATGAATAGGGGTGTGGCCAAGGCCCTCAGCAACCAACTTCAGCAGTAAAAAACACATCAGATGAGTACTCATTTTCTTATTTTCTAAACATCCTTTCTTGGAATATTAATGGTATATTCTCTAAACTAGGGGATACAGATTTCATCTCCTACTTGAAAAAGTTTCAAATAGTATTCCTGTACGAGACGTTTAGGGATAGTAGTGTTTCTATTCCTGAACTGTCGGATTATACACATTACATTGCGAAAGCAACGAAAACTGCCAGACATGGGCGATTGTCGGGAGGCGTCTATGCTTTCGTACATAATAGCATATCACATTTCTGCACTTTATTAACATTGGACATCGATAATCTAATTGCTTTACGTCTATCTAAGCAGATACTGCAAAGTAAAAAGGATGTTATTTTGATAGGTCTCTACATACCACCAGACGGGTCCACATACTACACATCGTCTGGAAAACAAACAAGCATAGAATTGCTTGATCAGTGGTTCTCAGAAAACCTGGACATACTTGCTGACTGTCATATCATATTCACTGGTGACCTGAACTCCAGAGTTGGGACAGGTAATGACCCACCAGAACCACCGCCTGACTTCCTGGGAGATGTGTTCCCTGACGAAGAGTTCGTGCTTCTTGACAAGAGACAATCTTGTGATAAGTCAACCAATAGATTTGGTAGAATGTTATTAGAAATGTGTTTCACTTACAAGCTGTATATCCTTAACGGTCGCGTGCAGGGAGATAAAACCGGAGAGTTTACGTTCATATCTAACCAGGGTTCTTCGGTAAATGATTATTGTGTTGCTAATATTGATTCATTTGACTTGATCGAATCGCTTAAAGTTGAAACCCGAGTAGAATCAGATCATATGCCTTTACAAATCAAGCTCAAACTTCATAAGCATGGAAATCAGCAAACAAATGATATTGCAACTGACATTTATAGTTCTGATAGAATTGTATGGAACCATGCTAAGGCAGATATTTACAACGATGGCATAAAAAAGGCTTCTGACACGTTTGTTGAAGCATCACACTTAGTTGACACGGATTTTGACCGTGCTCTAGACTTGTTCGTACGAACTGTACTTAATGCAGCAGAGTGTATGAAAATAAGCAAAAAACGGAATACTTCTCACGGATTTTATGATAAGCGTTGTAAAAGTCAAACATTCTACACTCGCAAAATTCTGCGTCGCTTTCAAAGGAACAAGTCGGACGAAAACCGGCGTATTTATTGCAAACAGAGAAACATATACAAGGGTATCTGTAGGCGAGCGAAACTGTCCTATAAGCGCAATAAAGCGGATGCTTTAAAGCAAGCAACTGATAACCCGAAGACATTTTGGCGTATTCTCAGAAGTATATCTCCTTTGCATCGGTCTAGTCCTAACATCAATAATGATACATGGTTTAAACACTTCAATAGTCTATATACAAATTATGGTCCACAATTTAATGACGAATATGAGGCTATGAAAGAACCAGACTTGGATGAAGTCGATTCCCGTATTTTGGAGTCATATATTACCATTTCCGAAATTGATAATGCCATAAGACATATAGGAAATGGTAAATCAGCTGGCATCGATGAAATACAAATTGAAATGGTCAAAACTAATTCATCCTATTTCATGCCCTTTTTTACAAAACTGTTCAATCGCATATATGATTCGGGAAAATTCCCCACCGGCTGGACTCAATCTATCATTGTCCCTATACATAAGAAAGGCGACGCTAACAACCCCGATAACTACAGGGGCATATCATTGTTAAGTGTCTTAAGTAAGATATACACTGGTGTGTTAAATAATAGATTAAAGCTCTGGACAGAGTTAAAGGATAAAGTTCCTGACTCACAGGCTGGTTTCCGAGCTGGTTACTCAACCACAGATCATATTTTCGCACTCAACTCTATCGTTGAGAAATGCTTCATGAAGAAACGTAAAAAGCTATATGTAGCCTTTATAGATTTTAAAAAGGCATTTGACTATGTGAACAGAAACAAGCTATGGTTTTGTCTTAAGCAAAACGGTCTAGGAGGGAAAATGTTATCAGCACTCAGATCGATTTATAAATCTGTACAAGCTTGTGTGAAATGCTCTTCTTCAGATTTTACCGGATTATTTAATTGCCCAAATGGAGTGCGACAAGGATGCATTCTTAGCCCGTTGTTGTTTTCACTATTCATTGGTGAATTGGCAATGTCTATTAACCAAACTGGCAAACACGGAGTGCAATTATTCCCTGATTTATATGAAATTTTCCTTCTGTTATTTGCAGATGATGTCATTCTAGTATCTGAATCGATAGTAGGTCTACAAAACCAATTAAAGGTTCTTGAAACTTTTTCAGACAATTGGGGATTAACTGTCAACCTTGATAAAACGCAAATTATTGTGTTCAGAAAAGGGGGAGTTCTTTCAAGTAAAGAAAAGTGGTTTTATAAAGGAAACAAAGTCGCCACTGTAAATAGCTACAAATATTTGGGTGTCTGGTTTTCAAGTAATTTAAAAATGACAACTTGCATTAAAGATTTGGCAAGTCGTGGTAAAAGAGCATTAATGGAAATCATTGTAAAACTAAACAAGATTGGAATGATTGATCCTAAAATATATTTTAAAATTTTTGATACACAGGTTCTGCCGATATTATTATATGGCAGTGAGGTTTGGGGAGTAAAGCAATATGAATTGTTGGAAAGGGTACATCTTTTAGCCTGCAAGCGATTTTTAAGGGTTGGAAAACAAACCCCTAATGCTATTGTGTACGGCGAATGTGGTCGCTATCCAATTTATATAAATGCTTACTTACGCATTTTACGTTATTGGTTTAAATTGCTCAAAATGAGCGAGACCAGAGTATCTAGGAAAGTATATAACATGTTGATATATTTTGATGACATTGGAAAGGAGAGTTGGGTCTCATTCACAAAGAATATCTTGTTTTCACATGGGTTTGGATATGTATGGATAAACCAATTTGTTGGAGATGAAGTGGCTTTTTTACAATTGTTCAAAGATTCCTTAATAAATGAATTTTACCAGACTTGGATGTCTACATTACAAAATAGTTCAAGATATGTAATGTACAGAGAATATAAAGTATTGTTTGAACCAGAACGATATCTGTACGTTACAGTTGAAAATAAGGTACGTTCAACGTATGCCAAATTTAGATGTAATGTTTTACCACTAAATTATAATAAAGGTAGATGGCAATCAATAGAACATCGCCAACGTATATGTTCCATTTGTAAAACTGGTGTAGAGGACGAATATCATTTCGTTCTTGTATGCGATCTCTACAAAGATTTGCGGAAAACATTTATTCCGGAATACTTTTGGAAAAACTGCTCTTTTCATAAGTTTAAAACATTATTATGTACATCTCAGGAAAACCTTATCAAATGTATACAGTATTACGTCTATCATGCCTTTATCAAAAGAAATATGTATCTAGAAACACTTTAAAGTGTTTTTGTATGTTACACGTATATATTATGGTTGTTTTGTATTTTTGTACATGGGCCCATGGCCTCACTACAAATAAACTCCTTTGACTTGACTTGACTCGTAGAATGTGTCTTTGCTTTCTCCTTCGCTGTCATTCGTTGGTGCATAGCATTGGATGATTGTGATGTTGATATGCCTTCCCTTCATTCTGATCTTCATCATTCTGCTGTTGATAGGCTTCCATTCCATCAGGCACTTTTCCAACCCTTTCTTTAGGATGATGGCAACTCCTTCATGATGTTGGTTGTCGTCTCTGCCACTGTATAGTACTGTTTCTCCTGTTCTGGTTCTTAATCTGCCTGATCCTGTCCATCTGCTCTCGCTGATTCCTAGTATGTGAAGTTTGTAGCGTCTCAGTTCTGCCGTCACTTGTGCCAGCTTTCCTGTCTCGTACATCGTCCTCACATTCCAGAAACCGATCTTGGTTTTGGTTTTGGCGCTCAGGATTGCCATCTTCCTGGTAGTGGTTTCCTCTCGGCTTTCATCACTGCCATTCATACGAGCATCTTGCAATGACTCTGGTAACCCATCACGCCTCATAGTATTGTTTTCCTTTGTTGCTGTTTCCGTAACGATATCTTTTTTACGGAACAGGGTTGTTAGCCCTGTGTCCAACCCCCAACCTGGAGGACCAGTTGGTTTGACCTCAGAGTTTTCCCTCACCAAGACAGCTGCCTGTCAAGGCTATCGAGCTCTGTCTGCCCGGGTTTTAGAATAAGAGATTTCCTTCTCCTAGACGGATTGCCTGTCAAGGCTATCAAGCTCCATCTACCTGGGTTTTGGAATCAGAGTTTCCTTCTCCTGGGTTACGTTGGTCCGCGGCACCTTATTCCGTATTATTCAGGTGCAACCCCCCCAGAGGAGGGCTCCCCTATCCACCAACTTGGGGACGCGCCTCTACGCCGTGTATCCACCAGCGCGAGGTTAGTCACTTAAATACAGTAGCAATTCTTTCATCCAACCTTTAGATTGATCTACATATCTACACGACAGGGGCATAATGTGATGGAATATTCTATGATGGTGCTTTCATTTTCTCACTGTTTACGGGATTGGGTAGTGAATGGGACAAATATGTAAATTTTAATTCATAACATCACACACTAAAATCAATTATTAACAAACATGTACTTTTTGAACACAAGTTGTGTAAATGAATGATTATCTACAAGTTCGTCTCATTGAAAATTTTCAAATAATTAACGTGTTTAAGCATATCTTTGTTATGAACACTCAGTCCAAACCATTCTAGAATTCTGTGAACAGCGTGTAAATAGTTCAGTATAAATATTCATAGACCACTTAGTTAATGGTATTCTCATCCCTGATGTCTGACCCTGTGTGGTCATGTAACTCCATTAACGCAACATGTTCAAAATTCGTTATTTTAAAAAGTCCCTTCTTTCTGTGTTTACTTAACATTTTGAGATCTTTGAATATCTAGATTTAATTAGCGCCACCAAACAGTTGCATCAGACCAACAGACTTCGACCCAAGTTCCTTTCTGTCATCTGAAGCGTCTCTACACAGTAATGTAATTTCCACAACAATAAGGCATGTTATTCCTGGAAAGTTATTTTCATGTACATCACACAAATTGATAACAGTTGATTTATTTACATATTCATATTCTCCCTGGATCGACATGGTCTTTGTGGTATCTAATAACGAATCTTTTTAGCAAAAATATCAGTAATCAATTGCAGCAGCAAGTGATCTAGAAGTAGTTTATCATGACCATGAACCCAAATGCGACTCTACATTTTATAAAATGAAGAATAATCTTGTGCCTCAATATCTGTGTAACCTAATACCATCTACGCCAAATACAAATGAATATAACCTTAGAGAAAACTCATCTGTGTGAACTGTGAAATGTAGAACGGCGACATATTCCAAGTCGTTTTTACCCGATACAATAAAACTTTGGAATTCTTTAACTCCCGATATAAGAAATAACGAGACATTGTCCGTTTTCAAAAATACGATTAGTGGACCCAAAAATAAAACTATTATCTTTGATCTTAATTATGGGTCAAGAATTTGTCAGATTATTCATTCTCGCCTAAGGCTCCATTGTAGTGATTTGAATGCCGATAAATTTAATAGACATATCATTGACAGTCCTGCATGCTCATGCGGCCACCCGATTGAAAATGCAGTACACTATTTCTTTAGTTGCAAAAAGTACATAGACTTGAGAAATCAATCATTCTTTTATTTGAAAGGATTTTCTATCAACACGGTACTACGGGGATGTGCATCGCTCTCAATAAATGACCAAACAATATTATTGAAATCTATTCATCACTACATCACTAAATCAGATAGATTTGAAATGTCTTAAGCACATTTTAGAATAATGACTGCCAAATAAACAAATTGGTAACATGCATTATCATTGTTTAAATCTTTGAATTATAATTATGATTTGATGTACATCTAACATCTGTTTGTATATCTGTATTTTCGAAGTTGTATTGGAGCGGCCTTAAAATAAGCTCTTCGGAGCTTGTTGGCCTATCCATTCATGTATCATTTCATGAATAAATATGTTTAAATCAAATGCGACTCAACCTCTGTAACTTATAGCTCCTATAATACATATGTTGTGTAGATGTGCTCTCACAGACAGTTCTGGTTCCTAAGTGAATGTTGGCAGTGTCAGAAGGCGAATCCATTTCGAAAAAGAAAATATCGGTAAAGAAATTTTATTGGCCACACAATATTTAAAAAAAAGTAAACTTTGCTAAGAGACAATTTGCTGAAACCATAAACCTATAAACGTATTTATTTTCCGAACATATACTGTTCGTTATATCATGTTATTGTATATTTGACCCTCAGTTTCACTTAACGCCTACATCTCTTAACAGCCAAGTCCCTGTACTACTGTAACATATCACAGACGTGAAGTTAGTTAACTGAGATAAATGATGGTTATATCCGGCAGCTTATTACATGGCTTACAGTAGATAAATGTGATTAATAGGATCTACTTGACTGGAGTAGTAGATGGTTCACCTAAGTGTACATTCCTGTCTATAATTATCTCAGGAAGTTAATGGATGGGCAGAGCTAGGTCAGTAAATTGATAAGATATGTATTGTGTGGCTCAGCATTGATATGTTGTTTTTTCTTAAACAACAAACTAGTTCAGGATATGATAAATGTAGGATGAAACTATAACATGTCACATAAGAACCCTTAATGTAAGAAATTAAATGTACATATGTATGGGCATAGCTAGTGAACTGAAACTCATTTTCAATCCGTCTGTGAGCTGATTAAGTATTGTGGAAGTCAGAACTGGTGAATTATTATGTGACTTACTAGGGGAGCATATGACAAAAGACGCATCACAAGGACGCAGGACAAATGCATGTTTGATTAACAGCTTATGTGTCAGGACAAATGTATGTTTGATTAACAGCTTATGTGTCAGGACAAATGTATGTTTAATTAACAGCGCATGCGTCAGGACAAATGTATGTTTGATTAACAGCTTATGTGTCAGGACAAATGTATGTTTGATTAACAGCTTATGTGTCAGGACAAATGTATGTTTGATTAACAGCTTATGTGTCAGGACAAATACTGAGTCGACAAGGGTGTAGTTTTAACTAATCTATGCGGTATCTTTGGCATGGATTATTAGTAAAAGCTACATATGTTTCTTATTGATTTTGCTCTTTAAATGAACCTTTTCGAAACAATTTGTATATACATGTTTTTCAGTGAAGATGATGCTTTTAATGTCCGTAAGGGAATATTTCTAACTTACATATTACCGCCAGTTTGTAAATCCTTTGTTTTGTGCGTTGATATTTGGAAACTGATCATATCGAAATGTCAGGTTTCTCAGGCATAATAATACAGTAAAGTTAAAATAAACTTTTGAAAACTTTTAAACACAAATCCCCTGAAGACACATAAGTATCATGACAAAGAGTGTATTTTGTTCCTATGGTATCAATAAGAGAGAACTAGATGTGGATTAGCAAGAGTTTCATGACACAGAAGAAATGGTAAAAACAAAAAGAGGAAGTGTATTGAGACCTTGAACTTTGCGGATTTTTTTTTTGAACATACTGTGCGAATAAACAAGGTCATTTATGACAATAGAGCTAAAGGTTCGTGAAACGCATGATAAACCAAATTGTAAAATAATGAACACAACCAAATAGTTTCAATTTTAACTTCCTTTACAAGCATTAAAATATTCAGAATATTCATTGAGAACCTATTGCATAACAAAATGTAACAGCATCGACATTTAAAAAACATTATTTGTCATTAATAGTTCAAAACCATGATCTATCTATAAAAGATACATAGCTTTGAAGTTTGAAGTAAGCATATACAAGTAGACAGCATATTGAAGTCATGTACAGAAATGAAAATATCACTGGTCTGACTTATTCCTTAAAGTATCTGTAAGTTGTTGACAGATGAGCATTGTCCACTATTTGAGAGAAATATATGAATATGTTGTAAACAAAATCTAAAATATGATCCATATACGATTCATTGTGTTGCATTTTGAAAACGAATATACAAGTAGACATACGCGCACCATAGGTAAGATATAAAAAATAGAATTTCCTGTGCCGTTAAAGTACAATATGGTCAATGTATTAACCTGCTGTAATGTTCTCTGACGATTATATGTGTCTGGTTGTATATAACCTTGGATGTCACAACTGTTTTCAGTTGATCGAATATATCCTAGGCTGTTATCACTGTCTTCACTTTGTGAAATATGGCCTAGAATACCACAACCTTTTATCTAAATATAAAAAGTGTTCATCATCAGTAATGAATCAATGTTATTAATAAAATAATAAGTAACATTTTTTAACTTTTCGCAATCAGCTTTTCATAAACGTGTGATAATTTTCTGGTGCTTCGCTCAAGAGTTGTTAATGGTCGGGGGCTGATACAGGATGTGTATTGAATACAAACATGTCATACTCTGTTTATCATACATCCCCTCTTCATTCACGATATGATATTTGTTATATAACCTCGGCTACGGGCTGATGAGGATGATGCAGGGTGCTTAATGAAGGGTCTACCATGCATGCACTGTTTGATATGACCAGATCAGCTATTTTACTTTCTCGACATTATCTATGTGCTCTATCTCTTGACGAGAAAGTCCCTGAAGTAGCCAAATATAACATTACTGATAAAAGTGTCAGATTATAGATTGACATTGTTGATGTATGATACTTTCATGCCAGACTTGACTGATTTTGATCGGCAATACATCAGTTATAAACAATTTCATTAAATATGTGCCGTTTATATATTTACAAAACCTATATAAAACAGCAGGTATTCAGTTCAAATGTAGTTTTGATGAAAAAAATGACCGTAACAATTAAAACATGTGATTTGTGTTTGTTGGATTCAATAGGATAACGAAACACATATACCATTGAATATTGTTCCTGCACCATGTAATGTGCTATTCAGTCTACGAGTCGACAGTAAACATTTCACTTCTCTATCTTTGATGTGAGAGCTGTTGTAAAGGCTGAGATAGCTCGAGGGACAGTCACTGAAGTAGATCAATAAAACAAAGATAGAAATGTCTGATCATAGATGTACCTTGTTGATGTATGTAGTTTCCGCTCCAGACTTTACAGCTTTTAGTCGCCAGCTTCGAGCTATGTTAAGGTAAAGAGACGTGAAATGAACGGATAGAACCCATGATTGGAGACGACTCTTTTGATTGATGTGTAAACCTTACTCGCAACTATGTATATTATTTATAAAAGTGTCTCGCTGTAAAATACTAAACTAAAATTTTGATTTCAAGGCTCAAATATCATTTGTTTCAATTACAGCCTATTTTTCTATAGAATAAAGTACCTGTTTTGTTGTCTTTTGTAAAACCTCATTGGATAACACAGGAATATTACAAATTTATGATTTTGTTGTACAGTCAATGCACAGTGTATATTTTAATGCTTGTCATACAACAAGTGAAAACAGATTATGATTCAAATTCACGTTTGTTAATTTTTTGGGATAGATTGATAGATTTCAAATGTGTACAAGGTAGTTTTATGACAGGTGTATGGTCTGCTGTTTGACATAAATCAACCAAACATAAATGAACCACAAGTGGAGAGAAAATGGACCAGAAGAGAAAATACTGCTTTGATGGTTATTAGAAAACAATGTTTATGGATGGTTAGGTCATCAGATGATCTTCATTGTGTTCATGTCAGAATCGGAGACAAGCTAATGCTCCTGGACATATCTTCAGCTGAAGTCCTATAAGCGTTCACTACTTTGAACCAGTGCTTCAAGAGGCTTCACCATTAAACACTACTATTATGTGCTCAAATAAGTCCTCCGTATGTTCAACAATTGTTAATAGAACATTATATGATGAATAGATTACTGGAAGTACAAAACTACAATTACGACATATTCTGAGGCCTTGTCTTGCGTTCCTCATAAAATGCTCGATCTCAGTGTTCCCTGAGGCGACATAGTGAGTTTACCTTATTTAGATGCACCGTAATTATTGACTGGTGGAATGTTGCATTTTAAATTGTTTATATTCTTATTGAATTCGAAATGGTATATGTCATCAACGATATTTTGGGATGGTGAACCGTATTTGGAAATAGAAGTATATGTGTTAATGTAAGCATTCTCCCCAGACAACACTGAAAATAACTATTTATAAACATTTATTTTTTACCAACAATAACTTTATTGTTTTAACAAACAAAGACAGTGATGATATAAATCTACTGTAGTGAAGAAGTCGAGTAAACTAGTTTCTAAAAAGGACATAAATTGTCGCGATAGCTTTAACAAATCCTGGTACATCAATAGGATATAAACTGTCGCGTTCACATCAAGTAATCATGAAAGTTGATCCAGACTTATGTACGATTCATTGCCTCTTAATATAATGACAGTTTCCGTTGATGCATTCACTTACATACGGGAAGATATAACGAAACATGTTTATATGCTTAGTAACGGCTTATGAGGAATATAAACCCTCATTCTGCATGCATGTTCTTCCGACTATCTGATCAGTCACGTGCTGATCCCTTGACAATGAGAATGGCAGAGGATCTTTAGAGTAGGGGTTGTACTTCACATCGTATCAGGAAGACCAGTGAACACTGTCTATAAGTTTTAACTCCAAACCAGCTTCAACACATTAGAAAGTACGCCCACAAGCTAACATTTTTAGTTTCAGTTAAGTTAATTTTTAGCAGGAACACGAACACGAAAACGATCCAGATATCGTATCCACAATTTTGAATTGATAGTTTTCAAATGTAACAGACAAAATTGTCCCTTCTATTTTAACGCTTTGAAGTTACATGTATTTTGTGAATTCTAGATTCTCATCGACTGTTTTTGAAAATTATATGACATCTGCTTTTGGTGATATGAAGGCGAAACATGTATATCATGTATATCATTTCGAAACTGCTCATGACATTGCATTGAAATGTGGTTAACCAGTTTCTGCTTTACATTTCATATGCTCTTCAAAAGTAAATCATGCAATAGAAGTACACTTATGTAATAAAACAATCCACAGTACAAAGGTTTGAGTTGTCTTTGAGGATATTGCCATTATGAATAAATGAATAAATGAATCTCTTTAATTACTCCAGATATCAATCCAAACATCAATATAGAGAACACAGTTACATCATTAGATAATTACAACAATACAGACACTTGAGTGAGGAGAGCATGGAATATAGGCACTTACTGAAGAGGAGTAGCATACATCTCCTTTGCATTTCCTCTGATCATCAGTTAATGATATTCACCCCCAGAAAAGAGGGCAATTAGTAATTCCATTTGTACATATGCATTAATGTCAAACTGATTTTTGTCGTACATATTGTGTTCACAATGCAACATAATATGTCAGTCATAGTCATTGCAGTGTTATTCTGAGCTGACGTGCACATAATGATAAAATATCGCTATATTGTTGAAAATATACATCAAATTATATAACCTATGTACACCAAATGTACTGTTTGCTAAGGAGGCATCTAGACATACATCTAGGGATGATATGGCCATTGAAACGGATGACTGTTTATAAACCATATTAACTGGGCATGACGTCATCGGAGGTGGATATGTACATGTCAACCTAAGGAGTAATGAAATGTTCAACCTCTAATGTCATAGCTCCAAGACTCCTCGACTTTCAGTATCCTTCCTCGGTTTTTAAATATTACTCTCGGCTTCGCCTCGATTAATCTTTTAAAAATACACTTCAGTAAAGATGTTTAAGGTTATGTGATGTAATGAAAGGGTGATATCTGGTATTTCCCAAGATTGATATGTTAGTATCGACCTTGGCATAATCTAACGAATGTTTAGGTTGAAGAACAGGACAAGTTTTCATAGTTTTATTCTTTCAACAAACACATACAATATGTCATGAAGAACAACAATAAGAAAGAACTTAATTCAGATAAAATATGCAGGTGTTGATTGTCCCGTCTATTCTATTTCTAGAGCTGCCGCTGATCTTTTTTTTTAATTCAAAGAATCCAACCGCAGTAACAAGACAAACACGAAATTGCAATCCAGTATTGAAATAATTTCTGTTGATTGTCGATGCAGTTGAGCATTTAATTGCTCAAAGAACACATTTAATTTAAACAATCCTCTTTTCAACATTTGTCAGTTATTTTGTTACATCACCCGAAACTGGGCCACAATTATTATCCATATGTTCCTTGTTATTCGAAAAGCACACGTCCGCCATATTAGAACGCAGCTGAAACCAGTCTGACCATTCAGTCGCTTTGTCAAGTGAATTGAGTAGAGCACGTGCTTTTTAACACGTGTGCACCCGTCACAGCATCATTGTTTGCTGATTGGATAATGCGAACAGCTTGACAGCAGTCAAACTCGGAAAACCTCGTGCATTTTACTTCGCACATTGAAAGTGTTTTTCTTGCATTGGTCTGCTCGTGAGGCTGTACATTGAGTGATCGTGTTATTTAGCAGACAATATAGTATAAATGGGCATTATGTGTCTCAAGTTGTCAATATATTAGTTCCAATAAGAAGTAAAAGCTATAATTGACCATGTGTCCCGAGGTATGACAAAGAGGAACCTATGCCGGGGAATATTTCAAGTATCAACCTCGGCATAGGTTACTATTCACTACATTCCCAAACACACTTTATTATACCATCTTACAAATTCAGTTTGAGGTGCTTTTATGTTAACTGATAATTCACACATTTAACCGTTTGTATCACAACACATATTTCAAATTGAATGAATAGAAATATATAAACTATTTTCACATGAATATAATTTCATTGGTCAACAATGAATCAAGTTTCCATATTTCCCTCCTAGGAGATTACCGGTATATAAGTGAAGGCAATGTGACAGATAACCTCAAAAAGTGCATTAATTGGTAGCCATACACCGACTTTGGGAATGATCATTTTAAGGAACTGCGTTGGTTGTTACACCAGAGTAATAATCACACGACAAAAATTGGTGGAATCCGCTTGCCGGATCCCTCCGGATTCTTCCGGATTCTTCGGTATCCCCCAATATTTGGGATTCCACCACTTTGTGAATGGACGTGTGCTTCGTGATGTGGCATTCAACTCGGTATAGGTGTCCTACTCATCATTACCATGGCAACCCTCCACCTATTCCACGAGAAGAACCAATATGAGTCATGATGTGTTACTGTGCAGCTGTATTTTTATATTCACATGTAGTGTATACTACTCATGTTGAATGAGAACAGATATAAATAACAAAATTTGATTATATGTAGGCAACGTTTCATCAGAATCTGTGTCGAAACGTCCCTTGCAAGGAATACAGGAGCTGTTATGCATCACTTCAACCTTCCTAATGCTCATCAACAAAATTTATTCATGTTGCTAGTTAACGACATTACTTTTTCACGCTCTTAACTTTACATGTCATTAAGCGTAGACGAGATCGCACTCCTCAATTTTGATCTTTGTCAATTTGGACTTGATGTAATATACATTGTAGCTCCGATTTATGCCACTCCCTCGAGTCGCCTACCAGTTTGGGTAACACTGTTACAATTACTGCACTGTCCTCGTGAGAAGTGTACAGTTTGTGATTTACAATCAATTTGTACTGACTAGCTTATTGTTGGTACATAGCTTTCAATATAAATCTGACTTCATGCATGACAGATTAGATAGGTAAACGAGCATGTCTTTAAACTTTTGGTACGGTGTAATTAATATTTGGTAACTTAGTGTGTTTATCATGTACTGAAATGAGAGCTCAGATTCTGAGAAATGACTGAACACTGAACTAAACGTCAATACGCAGTACACTTACAGTAGCACATATACCAGTGGTATACCATCTCCCTATTGGTACCATTGTTGTCAGGATCCAATTATCTGTGGGGAGACTCAGAGTCTCTTGGAATTCCCTGGTGGAATTAGTATTCTTAACTACAATTTCCAAAATCATATAATAACGTTCCATCTGTGCTTACCAATAACAAGATTATCTTGCTAAAATATAATTATAACATTGATATCCTTTTCAAGTGAGAAGATATTTATGAAAATTAATAAGGCACCTATTATTAGAATGTTCTCAATGTCATGAAGTACGTGAGTTACATACATAAACACATATGCATCTTATTAATAGACAGATTATTTAAACGGACCTTTACGGAAGTTTACATTTTCGAGAGTTATATTCTTTTGGACCTCACGGTATGAGATAATTAAACATAGTATTTGTCAATAATTGACAGGTATCTATTTCTTATCTTATCTACGTAATTGAGTCCAAAGCACGTTATTTGCATTTCGAGTGACCTCAGTAACTGATTTCAAAGTTCGACCATTGTTTAACTGCACAAAACATATTGCTTTCTATGTAATCAGTTTAGGAACTGTTCTTGTATCAATGTAAATCAAATGAAAAGTAAAAGGGATGTACATTGAGTAAAGGCATTGTTACTAACTTCTCCAATCCACTCAAAGAAAGTTTTAATGAACTTCATAAACACAGACTCTTCTAAATTGTGTTGCAAAATGTCTAATTCTGTTTCTATTTCTATTTTCTTATACCAACAAATCGGGTTCAGACCGAGAAAAGGGAGGCAAGTTAGGTAAATGAGAACAATACAAAAGGTACGTGAGTGAGATAACCTACTTATAACTTGATTTGAAAACTAGAATAAGAGTTATGGCTAAACACTCTCGTCTAGGATTACCAATTTAACACATATTGGACCTTTGTTCTACTGATTGGTTTTTGCATATATATTATATATACTTCAATGGAATTAGTTATAAATAGACAAGTGTACATGACATGTTGAAGTTGGATAACCAAATTTTAGGATATCATCCAATGATATCATCCATTTTCAATGCCAATTTACAGATGAAACCAATCTACTTAACAGCATCATGAGATTCCATCAATTATCAATTATCAAGTGAGTGACTTCAATCTGTACTCTGGACAATGTGGTGTTAATCAGCTAGGTACATAGAGGTTATTATGGGAGTGTGTTTTGGAATGGTCAATATCCTGCATTAGGAATAAACATTGTATTTTGCGAACATGATAACTTCTTTACTATACAATGTCATTTTTCATTTTTTTGGCGCAAAACAGCTTGACAACATTAACTTCAAAGTTGAACTTTTCTTTAACTACGCGTATTGATATATGCAAATGAACAGCATGCTTTTCTTACGGAAAATTGACACAAAATAATGCCTCCTTAATTATGCTTTCAGTTAAAGTAATTGTTATTTGGCATGATCTTAATTTTCAATGTTTTATTACGTTTCAAAATGCGTTTTTCAAATGAAAAATATTTAACGTAAGGACGGCGAATGCGAACTTGCATTCTGGGGCTTTCGTGTAGGCGTAATCGTGACTCCATCTCGCGAAGGGAGAGTTGCTTCCCTTCCGCTAGGTTGCAAATGGCGACTCATATATCACACATGGAGCTATTAAAACTGAATATTAAGCAGTTAATTCTAACATCACCTTTACCGAGATTATTGAACAGTGAAGATTGACAGTCGGTAAATGAATATGTGACTCATACTGCCCCTGTTACCTGTGAGTATTTATAAAGTGTTTGCTCAGTAGATACTCGCGTTTCACTGTTTGATCATAATACATTTTGCCGCATTGCACAATGTTTGTTTTGTCATTTCTGAAATTAATGTATATGAAATGAAGCAGATAATTTACATGAAGCTTGTTTGATTGGCATTCTAGTTGATGTTATGAAGAAAAGAAACGATTTTATGGACATACAACTTCTTTATTCTTTGAAAGCGACGTTTCGACATAGGTTCTTAGGCGTTGTCAAGCAAGTGGTACACAAGTGGGGAAACAGCTGGGTTATATACATGAATTGTTTTTACAAGAGATTGGAGATGAGTTGTTTAAACAATAAATTTCTTTTAAAAGCACGCAAATTCAAGCTGAAAGGCTACATCAGTTTGTAAGCAGTGAACATGACCTGTCTTGATATCCACTGTAATTACTATACGACAACAACAAGACTTTGATTGATATCGTAGAAAAGTCGTTGATGCATCTCCTAATTATACAAGCCCATTGGTTTGACATTTCGATTCTGGAACGATTTTGAAATTAAAAAGGGGGAGGAAACAACGCTACTTCAGAGATGGGCATTTGAAATTTGTTAGTTTGATTTTGCATCAATGATCAAAGCTTTCCAAGCTTGTAAAGCAAATGCAAATATAATGTGAAATAGACCATATTCGTTTCCTCTAACAGCGAAAGTAGGAATATTTTCATTTGACACCAATTTTTGTATATGTCCATAGATCCCAAAGTAGTCGCTAACGTTATATCATATTTACAGCTAATAAACACACATGATATATTGTAGAAGTAGAAGCAGAAGGTCCTGTAAACCCTGTTACAAATCATTGGGTCTAAGAGGAACGCATTCCGCGACCACTTTTACTTGTTTAGCTTTATGTCCTGGGTTATCAAGTGTCAGTCTTCGTGGCACAATAACATACTTCAAAGAGACATTCTTTTATGGCCAATATTCTCCGTCTGTGGAAAGAAGAAACAAAGAATTAGATTAACAAGAGTCGACTTTCATTGCACAATAAATCCACCTCCTGAGTGGTTTGCCTCACCAAAATGAATCAAGATAATAAAAAACACAGGAGAAAACAGTTGTATGTAACAAGAAAGAGCAGTCCGGTAAGCATTCACGTTGTAAGTTCTAACTCAGTTATAAAGTTGTCTACGTGAAATGTTAAATATTTAATTAAGAATATTCTGATATCCAACATATCGCAAACTGGGCAGATAAATTGCAAGTCAAGTTCAACCCACACAAAACGGAACAATAACATTTTCCCGTAAATGCATCCTACTGATATTCCATTACAAATGAGTGGTAGAATAATATCTGAAGTCAAAGAACACAACCATTTAGTTCTAACGTTACAGCATAAGTGCCAGTGGACTTTCCAAATTGAAAATATTGTTAAAAAAGCAAGTCCTTTTATCAACTGTTTCAGAAGGTTTAAATATCGACTTACCAGAAAAAGCCTAGACATTATGTTTAACTCTTTTATTCTTCCCCTCTTCGATTATTGCAGCGTTATTTGGAACAATTGTACTAAGCAAGAACAACTTCTACTCGAGAAACTACACCTTGAGGAACAATCTGCGGTGCCTTAAGAGGCACCAGTCATGATAGTATTTATAGAGAAAAGAACACAAAGCCGCTTAAAGAAAGAAGAGCAGAATCTAAACTATGCCTATTTTATAAAATGATTAATAGATTAACACCAGATTATCTAAAAGATCTCATGCCCGTTCCAGTTAGCCTTACGTCCAAATACAATCTTAGAAACCAGTTCGATCTCCGAAATCCACGTTGTAAAGCCGAATCTTGTGCTCGATCTTTCATTCCAGACACGATCGGACCATTGAATGTGCTTCCCGATAACCTGAATCATTCAGAATCGATATATGATTTCAAATGGATTTTGCAAAATAACGTTTGCAGTTATACTTATTTTGACCTTAATTGTCGACCCCGGCTTTTAAAAAATTTGCACTGTCGTCTCAGGCGAGGCTCTAGTGATTTAAATGGAGACAAACTCAAAAGATGTATATATGACAAACCTGCCTGCTCATGTGGTCATAATAATGAAGATGCATTTAATTTATTTCTTACGTGTCCCAACTATTCTGCACTGAGATCCAACTGTTACTTTTAAAGAAAAGGTTTCGATATAAGAAGTGTGTTATTTGAAAATGTGAACATTGATAAAGACATAAATCAGAAAATACTCGAATCAGTTCATTTCTTTATAAGCTTTTGGAAACGATTTAACAATTTATAACACGTGTTCTGTATATAATAGCTGGCCTGAGAGAAGAATGATAAGATTTACCAACGTGGTATTGTCATTTTCATCTTGTACATTTTATCCATTGTATTCCTTTACTTGTTTATGTAAATATATGCCATTCTCCTGATTTTGTTCATGTTATATTGTTAAGGAGAGGTATTTATATAAACCACCAGGCTTGTTTCCATGGAATAAAATACGTTTAAAACAACATGACCAATGAATGATATCGTTTCCGTTGTTGATTTCCTTTATTCACTTAAATACAGTAGCAATTCTTTCATCCAACCTTTAGATTGATCTACATATCTACACGACAGGGGCATAATGTGATGGAATATTCTATGATGGTGCTTTCATTTTCTCACTTTTTACGGCATTGGGTAGTGAATGGGACAAATATGTAAATTTTAATTCATAACATCACACGCTAAAATCAATTAGTAACAAACATGTACTTTTTGAACACAAGTTGTGTAAATGAATGATTATCTACAAGTTCGTCTCATTGAGAATTTAAAAAAAAATTAACGTGTTTAAGCATATCTTTGTTATGAACATTCAGTCCAAACCATTCTAGAATTCTGTGAACAGCATGTAAATAGTTCAGTATAAATATTCATAGACCACTAAGTTAATGGTATTCTCATCTCTGATGTCTGACCCTGTGTGGTCATGTAACTCCATTAACGCAACATGTTCAAAATTCGTCATTTTAAAAAGTCCCTTCTTTCTGTGTTTACTTAACATTTTGAGATCTTTGAATATTTAGATTTACTTAGCGCCAACAAACAGTTGCATCAGACCAACAGACTTCGACCCAAGTTCCTTTCTGTCATCTGAAGCGTCTCTACACAGTAATGCAATTTCCACAACAATAAGGCATGTTATTCCTGGAAAGTTATTTTCATGTACATCACACAAATTGATAACAGTTGATTTATTTACATATTCATATTCTCCCCGGATCGACATGGGTCCAATTGCAAAGGAATGTAATTCTGAGCACATACATGCATGAACTTTGTGGAATCTAATATCGAATCTTTTTAGCAAATATATCAGTAATCAATTGCAGCAGCAAGTGATCTAGAAGTAGTTTATCATGACCATGAACCCAAATGCGACGCCACTTCTGTAACTCATAGCTCCTATAATACATATGTTGTGTTAGATGTGCTCTCACAGACAGTTCTGGTTCCTGAGTGAATGTTGGCAGTGTCAAAAGGGAACTTACATATCGCTTGTGCTTGTGACATAAAGGTCTAAGTATGTATATGTGTATGTGTTTGTCTGAAATTTGAAATTTGGCGAATCAATTTCGAAAAAGAAAATATCGGTAAAGAAATGTAATTGGCCACACAATGTTTTAAAAAAGTAAACTTTGCTGGGAGACAAATTGCTGAAACTATAAACCTATAAACGTGTTTATTTTCCGAACATATATTGTTTGTTATATCATGTTATTGTATATTTGACCCTCAGTTTCACTTAACGCCTACATCTCTTAACAGCCAAGTCCCTGTACTACTGTAACATATCACAGACGCATTCCATGTTAGTTAACTGAGATGAATGATGGTTATATCCGGCAGCTTATTACATGGCTTACAGTAGATAAATGTGATTAATAGGATCTACTTGACTGGAGTAGTACATGGTTCACCTAAGTGTACATTCCTGTCTATACTTATCTCAGGAAGTTAATGGATGGGCAGAGCTAGCAAACTTTAGGTCAGTAAATTGATAAGATATGTATTGTGTGGCTCAGCATTGATATGTTGTTTTTTCTTAAACAACAAACTAGTTCAGGATATGATAAATGTAGGATGAAACTATATCATGTCACATAAGAACCCTTAATGTCAGAAATTAAATGTACAAATGTATGGGCATAGCTAGTGAACTGAAACTCATTTTTAATCCGTCTGTGAACTGATTAAGTATTGTGAAGGTCAGAACTGGTGAATTATTAAGCGACTTACTAGGGGAGCATATGACAAAAGACGCATCTGAAGTTCAAACAAGAAAATCACAAGGACATCAAGTGAATTCTGCAATTAACAAATACTACAAAACACTTTCATGTATATACTGTGCAATTAATCCAAGAATTTGAAAAAGTTTACAAATGATCCTTCATATTCGAGGTTTGGATTTATTTCTTTCTAATTAAAAGACCATAAAGATATAATAATTGCTATGGTGAATTTTTACATTTTGTCAGATTGATGTCACTGTTTTTAATTGATTAAAGGGGAAAGTAATAGGGAAAGGTCAGCATTTCGATGATAAACAAACTATTCATTATACATATCAGAACAATATCTTTTCCTTTGTCTCCACAAGAATGTAACTTTTTATCCATCTCCTGGCTTACTTTCAACAATCCTATGTGCCAGGACAAATGTATGTTTGATTAACAGCTTATGCGTCAGGACAAATGCTTGTTTGATTAACAGCTTATGTGTCAGAACAAATGCATGTTTGATTAACAGCTTATGTGTCAGAACAAATGTATGTTTGATTAACAGCTCATGTGTCAGAACAAATGTATGTTTGATTAACAGCTTATGTGTCAGGACAAATGTATGTTTGATTAACAGCTTATGTGTCAGGACAAATGTATGTTTGATTAGTTAACAGCTTATGTGTCAGGACAAATGTATGTTTGATTAACAGCTTATGTGTCAGGACAAATGTATGTTTAATTAACAGCTTATGTGTCAGGACAAATGTATGTTTAATTAACAGCGCATGTGTCAGGACAAATGTATGTTTGATTAACAGCTTATGTGTCAGGACAAATGTATGTTTGATTAACAGCTTATGTGTCAGGACAAATGTATGTTTGATTAACAGCTTATGTGTCAGGACAAATGTATGTTTGATTAACAGCTTATGTGTCAGGACAAATGTATGTTTGATTAACAGCTTATGTGTCAGGACAAATGTATGTTTGATTAACAGCTTATGTGTCAGGACAAATGTATGTTTGATTAACAGCTTATGTGTCAGGACAAATGTATGTTTGATTAACAGCTTATGTGTCAAGACAAATGTATGTTTGATTAACAGCTTATGTGTCAGGACAAATGTATGTTTAATTAACAGCGCATGCGTCAGGACAAATGTATGTTTGATTAACAGCTTATGTGTCAAGACAAATGTATGTTTGATTAACAGCGCATGCGTCAGGACAAATACTGAGTCGACAAGGATGTAGTTTTAACTAATCTATTCGGTATCTTTATCATGGATTATGAGTAAAAGCTACATATGTTTCTTATTGATTTTGCTCTTTAAATGAACCTTTTCGAAACAATTTGTATATACATGTTTTTCAGTGAAGATGATGCTTTTAATGTCCGTAAGGGAATATTTCTAACTTACATATTATCGCCAGTTTGTAAACCCTTTGTTTTGTGCGTTGATATTTGGAAACTGATCATATCGAAATGTCAGGTTTCTCAGGCATAATAATACAGTAAAGTTAAAATAAACTTTTGAAAACTTTTAAACACAAATCCCCTGAAGACACATAAGTAGCATGGCAAAGAGTGTATTTTGTTCCTACGGTATCAATAAGAGAGAACTAGATGTGGATTAGCAAGAGTTTCATGACACAGAAGAAATGGCAAAAACAAAAAGAGGAAGTGTCTTGAGACCTTGAACTTTGCGGATTTTGTTTTGAACATACTGTGCGAATAAACAAGGCCATTTATGACAATAGAGCTAAAGGTTCGTGAAACGCATGATAAACCAAATTGTAAAATAATGTACACAAACAAATAGTTTCAATTTTAACTTCCTTTACAAGCATTAAAATATTCAGAATATTCATTACAAAATGTAACAGCATCGACATTTAAAAAAAAATAATTATTTCTCATTAATAGTTCAAAACCATGATCTATCTATAAAAGATACATAGCTTTGAAGTTTGAAGTAAGCATATACAAGTAGACAGCATATTGAAGACGTGTACAGAAATGAAAATATCACTGGTCTGACTTATTCCTTAAAGTATCTGTAAGTTGTTGACAGATGAGCATTGTCCACTATTTGAGAGAAATATATGAATATGTTTTTAAAAAAATCTAAAATATGATCCATATACGATACATTGTGTTGCATTTTGAAAACGAATATACAAGTAGACATACGCGCACCATAGGTAAGATATAAAAAATAGAATTCCTGTGCCGTTAAAGTACAATATGGTCAATGTATTAACCTGCTGTTATGTTCTCTGACGATTATATGTGTCTGGTTGTATATAACCTTGGATGTCACAACTGTTTTCAGTTGATTGCATATATCCTAGGCTGTTATCACTGTCTTCACTTTGTGAAATATGGCCTAGAATACCACAACCTTTTATCTAAATATAAAAAAATGTTCATCATCAGTAATGAATCAATATTATTAATAAAATAATAAGAAACATTTTTTAACTTTTCGCAATCAGCTTTTCATAAACGTGTGATAATTTTCTGGTGCTTCGCTCAAGGGTTGTTAATGGTCGGGGGCTGATACAGGATGTGTTGTGAATACAAACATGTCATAATCTGTTTATCATACATCCCCTCTTTATTCACGATATGATATTTGTTTCTTAACCTCGGCTACGGGCTGATAAGGATGATGCAGGGTGCTTAATGAAGGGTCTACCATGCATGCACTGTTTGATATGAGCAAGTATTATAAGATATGATAGTATAGTATACTAACCCGTTACTTGTCCCCCCTATATCAGATGTTACATAAAATGTGCTACTTTACTTTCTCGACATTATCTATGTGCTCTATCTCTTGACGGGAAAGTCCCTGAAGTAGCCAAAAAAAAAAACATTACTGATAAAAGTGTCAGATTATAGATGGACATTGTTGATGTATGATACTTTCATGCCAGACTTGACTGATTTTGATCGCCAATACATCAGTTATAAACAATTTCATTAAATATGTGCCGATTATATATGAACAAAACCTATATAAAACCGCAGGTATTCAGTTCAAATGTAGTTTTGATGAAAAAAATGACCGTAACAATTAAAACATGTGATTTGTGTTTGTTGGATTCAATAGGATATCGAAACACATATACCATTTAATATTGTTCCTGCACCATGTAATGTGCTATTCAGTCTACGAGTCGACAGTAAACATTTCACTGCTCTATCTTTGATGTGAGAGCTTTTGTAAAGGCTGAGATAGCTCGAGGGACAGCCACTGAAGTAGCTCAATAAAACAAAGATAGAAATGTCTGATCATAGATGTACCTTGTTGATGTATGGAGTTTCCGCTACAGACTTTACAGCTTTTAGTCGCCAGCTTCGAGCTATGTTAAGGTAAAGAGACGTGAAATGAACGGATAAAACCCATGATTGGAGACGACTCTTTTGATTGATGTGTAAACCTTACTCGCAACTATGTATATTATTTATAAAAGTGTCTCGCTGTAAAATACTAAACTAAACTTTTGATTTCAAGGCTCAAAGATCATTTGTTTCAATTACAGCCTATTTTTCTATAGAAGAAAGTACCTGTTTTGTTGTCTTTTGTAAAACCTAATTGGATAACACAGGAATATTACAAATTTATGATTTTGTTGTAAAGTCAATGCACAGTGTATATTTTAATGCTTGTCATACAACTAGTGAAAACAGATTATGATTCAAATTCACGCTTGTTAAATTTTTGGCATAGATTGATAGATTTCAAATGTGTACAAGGTAGTTTTATGACAGGTGTATGGTCTGCTGTTTGACATAAATCAACCAAAAATAAATGAACCACAAATAGAGAGAAAATGAAACAGAAGAGAAAATACTGCTTTGATGGTTATTGAAATGTCAACGATACTGGATTGTTAGGTCATCAGATGATCTTCAATGTGCTCATGTCAGAATCGGAGATGCTCCTGGACAGAACATCAGCTGAAGTCTTAAAAGCGTTCACTACCTTAAACCAGTGCTTCAAGAGGCTTCACTATTAAACACTACTATTATGTGCTCAAATAAGTCCCCCGTATGTTCAAGAATTGTTAATAGAACATTATATGACGAATAGATTACTGGTACAAAACTACAATTACGACATATTCTGAGGCCTTGTCTCGCGTTCCTCATAAAATGCTCGATCCCAGTGTTCCCTGAGGCGACATAGTGAGTTAACCTTATTTAGATGCACCGTAATTACTGGTGGAATGTTGCATTTTAAATTGTTTATATTCTTATTGAATTCGAAATGGTATATGTCATCAACGATATTTTGGGATGGTGAACCTTATTTGTAAATATAAGTACATGTGTTAATGTAAGCATTCTCCCTAGACAACACTGAAAATAGTTATTTATAAACATTTATTTTTTACCAACAATAACTTTATTGTTTTAACAAACAAAGACAGTCATGATATAAATCTACTGTAGTGAAGAAGTCGAGTAAACTAGTTTCTAAAAAGGACATAAATTGTCGCGATAGCTTTAACAAATCCTGGTACATCAATAGGATATAAACTGTCGCGACAGCGTTCACATCAAGTAATCATGAAAGTTGATCCAGACTTATGTACGATTCATTACCTCTTAATATAATGACAGTTTCCGTTGATGCATTCACTTACATACGGGAAGATATAACGACACATGTTTATATGCTTAGTAACGGCTTATGAGGAATATACACCCTCATTATGCAAGCATGTTCTTCCGACTATCTGATCAGTCACATGCTGATCCCTTGACAATGAGAATGGCAGAGGATCTTTAGAGTAGGGGGTTGTACTTCACATCGTATCAGGAAGACCAGTGAACACTGTCTATAAGTTTTAACTCCAAACCAGCTTCAACACATTAGAAAGTACGCCCACAAGCTAACAGTTTTAGTTTCAGTTAAGTTATTTTTTAGCAGGAACACGAACACGAAAACGATCCAGATATCGTATCCACAATTTTGAATTGATAGTTTTCAAATGTAACAGACAAAATTGTCCCTTCTATTTTAACGCTTTGAAGTTATTTTGTGAATTCTAGATTCTCATCGACTGTTTTTGAAAATTATATGACATCTGCTTTTGGTGATATGAAGGCGAAACATGTATATCATGTATATCATTTCGAAACTGCTCATGACATTGCATTGAAATGTGGTTAACCAGTTTCTGCTTTACATTTCATATACTCTTCAAAAGTAAATCATGCGATAGAAGTACACTTATGTAATAAAATAATCCACAGTACAAAGGTTTGAGTTGTCTTTGAGGATATTGCAATTATGGATAAATGAATAAATGAATCTCTTTAATTACTACAGATATCAATCCAAAAATCAATATAGAGAACACAGATACATCATTAATTTAGATAATTACAACAATACAGACACTTGAGTGAGGAGAGCATGGAATATAGGTACTTACTGAAGAGGATCAGCATACATCTCCTTTGCATTTCCTCTAATCATCAGTTAATGATATTCACCCCCAGAAAAGAGGGCAAACATTGCCTATTCAATTAGTAATTCCATTTGTACATATGCATTAATGTCAAACTGATTTTTGTCGTACATAAAGTGTTCACAATGTAACATAATATGTCAGTCATAGTCATTGCAGAGAATTTTGCTATTTTGTACATAATGATAAAATATCGCTATATTGTTGAAAATATACATCAAAGTATATAACCTATGTACACCAAGTGTACTGTTTGCTAAGGAGGCATCTAGACACACACACCTAGGGATGATATGGCCATTGAAACGGATAACTGTTTATAAACCATATTAATCGGGCATGACGTCATCGGAGGTGGATATGTACATCTCAACCTGAGGAGTAATGAAATGTTCAACCTCTGATGGCGTCATAGCTCCAAGACTCCTCGACTTTCAGTATCCTTCCTCGGTTTTTCGCCTCGAGTAATCTTTTAAAAATACACTCTCGTTAAGATGTTTAAGGCTATGTGATGTAATCAAAGGTTTATTAATCTAACAAATATTTAAGTTGAAGAACAGGACAAGTTTCCATAGTTTTATTCTTTCAACAAACGAATACAATATGTCATGAAGAACAACAATTAGCAGGTCTTCAAACACAGACCCGATGATATGTTGTTAGGATAGATCTTCCTATTCCTTGTAGAAAAGAATTTAATTCCGATAAAATATGCAGATGTTGATTGTCCAATCTATTCTATTTCTAGAGCTGCGGCTGATCCTTTTTTTAATTCCAAGAATCCAACAGCAGAAACAAGACAAACACGAAATTGCAATCCAATAATGAAATAATTTCCGTTGATTGTCGATGAAGTTGAGCATTTCATTGCTCAAACAACGCATTTAATTTGAACAATCCTCATTTCAACATTTGTCAGTAATCTCTGTTAAATCACCCGAAACTGGGCCACAATTATTATCCGTATGTTCCTTTTTTACTTCGTTCTGGATTCCGAAAAGCACACGTTCGCCATATTATAACAAGCTGAAACCAGTCTAACCATTCAGTCGCTTTGTCAAGTGAATTGAGTAGAGCACGTGCTTTTTAACACGTGTGCACCCGTCACAGCATCATTGTTTGCTGATTGGATAATGCGAACAGCTTGACAGCAGTCAAACTTTGAAAACCTCGTGCATTTTACTTCGCACATTGAAAGTGTTCTTCTTGCATTGGTCTGCTCGTGTGTATGACAAAGAGGAACCTATGCCGGGGTAAATTTCTCGTATCAACCTCGGCATAGGTTACTATTCACTACATATCCAGCCGCAAACACACTTGATTATACCATCGTACACATTCAGTATGAGGTGGTATCATATATTGCTTTTATGTTAACTGATAATTCACACATTTAACCGTTTGTATCACAACACATATTTAAAATTGAATAAATAGAAATAAACTATTTTCACATTTCACATTTCACATTGGTCAATAATGCATCAAGTACTCATAAGTATATAAGTGAAGGCAATGTGACAGATAACCTCAAACAGTGCACAATCTGGTAGTCATACACCGACGTTGGGATCATTTTAAGGAACTGCGTTGGTTGTTACACCAGATTATCAACCTACCAGCCATATAACGTGATATTTGAAACGACCTTTCTAAACCGTATTACCCGGTACGAGAGACTTACAACCTTGTATTTCCCTCCAGGAGGGTTTACACAGACAGTTGTAAACACTGTTAGAAGGAATTATTATGATTGTAAACCCTGATATATCTGTTAAGATGACGGCTTGAAAGTAAATGTCTGAAGAAACTAACTTAGACTAATTTTGAAAAATTTCATAAGTTTAGGACAGAATATGTACAGCAAATGTTTTGCAGAAAGTGCGTCTCGAACCCGTATCCACCATCACTTGTAGTTAATGAGTCAACGCCTTAGACTACTGCGCAAAGGGGACAGACGAGAAACAACGGTACAAAAGAAACTAATATAGCGCGGCTGTTAACAGGCTGACATCACCGAGGGTTCCTCAATATAACGCCAGGGATACGCAAGATCCTCAATATAACGCGATAACAAGTAAAAAGCCTGTTTTACACTTAAAAACGGTTGATAATACAGATAACCGATGATACCGAGGATATGGTAAGGTTGTAGACCCTGATAGGAAGGAAAAACCCGAGGATACTATCCTCGGGTTTTTCCTGACTATCAGGGTCTACAACCTTACCATATCCTCGGTATCATGGGTTATCCTTATAGTAATAATGGATGTGTGCTTCGTGGTGTGGCATTCAACTCCGATAGGTCTCTTATTCATCATTACCATGGCAACCCTCCAACTATTCCACGAGAAGAACCAATACTCATATGAGTCATGATATGCTACTGTGCAGTTGTATTTTTATATTCACATGTAGTGTACTCATGTTGAATGAGGACACATATATATAACAAACTTTTATTTTATGTAGGGAACATTTCATCAGAATCTATGTCGAAACGTCCCCTGCATGGAATACAGGAGTTGTTATGCATCACTTCAAACTTTCTAATGCCCATCAATAAAATGTATTCATGTTGCCAGTTAAAGACATTACTTTTTCACGCCCTTAACTTTACATGTATTAAAGCGTGGGCGAGATCTCACTCCTCAATTTTGATCTTTATCAATTTGGACTGGATTTAAGATAGCTCCGATTTATGCCACTCCCTCGGGTCGCCTACCACTTTAGGTAACACTGTTAAAAATAGTGCACTGTCCTCGTGAGAAGTGTACAGTTTGTGATTTACGATCAATTTGTATTGACTAGCTTATAGTTGGTACATAGCTTTCAATATAAATCTGACTACATACATGATAGATTAGATAGGTAAACGAGCATGTCTTTAAACTTTTGGTACGGTGTAATTAATATTTGGTAACTTAGTGTGTTTATCATGTACTGAAATGAGAGCTGCAGATTCTGAGAAATGACTGAACACTCAACTAAACGTCAATACGCAGTACACTTACAGTAGCACATATACCAGTGGTATACCATCTCCCTATTGGTACCATTGTTGT